>CAUDMG010003323.1:1367500-1450000 GCA_958450375.1 Homarus gammarus | reverse complement strand
ACTTTAGATAGAGCTGAAATTATATTAATATGTTTAGATATATAAAATCTCTATAAACAATTGGAGAAAATTATAGATCTATAATAAAAAAAAATACGTATTAAAAAATAACTTGGTATCATTATAGAACTGGTATTGCTTGGTGATCATACCTGCCCCACCGGTATTAAAATTCACCATACCTGACAGGCCTTATAATTAAGCTCTCTGCCTTATGGGGTTAATTGCGAGGTAGGGATAGCCAGAGCCTGTGAACTAATTATTGGTGTCTCTTAAAATGAAGGTCCGTGTAGGTCGACGCCCGGGATTATGTGTTCCATAATATGAATAAATGTCTCGATGTGATCATGGTAATTAGTCACCACCTGGGCGTGTAATTAAGGTTGGTATTCGTTATGTTTTTTTTTTTCCTTTCGCCTTCTTATTATTCTTCTTCTTCCTCTTTCTCCCTTCCTTCTTTCACCTCCTGTTCCCTCCTCCTCCTCCTCTTCCTTCATCCTCTTCCTTCTTTCTCCTCCTTCTCCTTCATCGTATTCCTCCTTCTTCCTCCTCCTTCATCCTCTTCCTTCCTTCTTTCTCCTCCTTCCTCCTTCTCCTTCATCCTCTTCCTCGACCATACCTATAAGTTACGGCTATTACTTTGAAACCAATACAAAAAAAAAAAGAATTTTGTGTGTATATATTTGAATACAAAAAAATAAAATATTGTCAAGAGTGTAACATATCGTCTGTTATCACGTCAACTGAGGACCCTAACATAACTAGTGGTACAAGTGAGGACAAACTGACCGATAAATTATCTCCGAACAAGAGAGAGAGAGAAATGCTTGCTGACCTGCCTGTACCATACCCTTCTCCTGCCTCCCCCCCCCCCTTTAATTCCCCCTCCCCTACACCCCCTCCCCTCCCCCTTCCCTACAACCAACAACTCGATAAACGTGTGTGTGTGTGTGTGTGTGATTTAAATATATTGACACAAGCACAGAGTGAACCCCCACCCCCCTTACCCTCCTTCTACAATACATGCACATCATAACAAAATCCTCTCTTTCTCTCTCTCTCTCTCTCTCTCTCTCTCTCTCTTGGGGTGCGTGCAAGCAATGAGGAACTCGTGTGTGTGTTTTGTCATCCTCTGATTCCCCCCCCCCTCTCCTTCCTTCCCTCCCCAGCTTAACCCATCAGTTCTAACTATACAAGGTGCGTGGCCACATGTCAGAGGTAAAAAAAAAAACAAAAAAAGCTCCTTGTCCCTCTTACCTCACTCACTCCCTCCTTCCTTCCACACCCCCAGATTCCAGGTAAAAGCTAAATATGGGTATCATGGCTTGATCTAGTACTTAGTATAGTGATTATTGGGGGATATCTCATTACCTTATGTAGGACTGGAGGTAGTAGGTGTTTGTGAATAGTTCATGGTGTTATGTCGTGTTTCTATGGTTGTTACTTGCAGGTATTTCGTGAGTGTTTGTTGTCAGTGTTTGATATGTGGTGGATTGAAAGTTGGATGTGTTGCTGAATTAGATGTAAAAGTTTCCCTTGACGTTTGTTTTGAATACCTTGATGATAATAACTGTGCAGACGAAACGTACACACACAAAAAAACCCACAGGTAATTTAGCGACAGGTAGTGAGAGGAATATAACCATCGACCCTTGGTAGTAGTTAAGTATTGGAATAGTAACGAGAGTCGTCATGGATGAACAACAAAAAGGCAGTTGTGTTATGTGTAGAGATTTAGCAATGACCCAAAACGTAATAATAACAGATGAGGAAAATGTTAAAGGGGTAATGATATCTATGTCGTAGGATTTGAAGCAATCATAGGTAAAAGAAATATACAAATATAACAGTACTTGTTGTCTGGGGGGAATACGATGATAACGGTGATTGTTATCTTGGCACTGAATATACTAGGTGTTATTACAAGACACATGGGATGAAAACAATACATAAGTGGGTTTTTTATTGCATCCTGTGCGTGATTTCACCCGCCATTGATACAAGGATTAGGAGTCACAGGTCAATGTTCGCAGGTCAAGGCTATGGAATAACACAAGATTTTGTTCTATTGTTTTTTTTTTCTTTGATTAAAAACAAAAACACTGATGATATTTTAATGTTTCAATTTAACTTTATGTAACTTGATCATGTTTTAATATCACGATTTATCCCTGACGCCGCCAGATATTATTTTCAACGCGGGGGAAAAAATGGGGATGAAATGCAAGGAAACACGAGACAGATGTAACCTTAAAACAATATGTAGTTATGTTTCATCCAATACGTGAGGGGGTGTTGGGGGGGGTGGGCTTCGTGTGTGTGTTCTGGTGTTGAGGATGTCATCACTGGAAAGTGCCAGTGCCAGGATGAATGCATGAGGCTATGAGTGTTGTGAGTGCCTCATTTGGCACTGAGGATGTGCACTGACTCCCATTTAAAGGTATAACACAGCAGCTGTGTTTAGGGGGCCATGATCGAGAATGTCTTTGGGTGTGTTAACCTGGATGTTGGTAGCATACTGTGGGTTCTAGAATGTTGCTGGGCGTGTTTAGCAGAGGTAGTGGGCGTGTTTGTGATGCAGGGCGTGGCTGAGCACACCGCGCCAACACAAACATTACTCAACACACGCTTGATATAAATATTGAGGGTGGGAGGGGGAGGGGGGTGAGGGCCCAGGGGAGGGACAGTAGCAAGCAGGGCGGTGTGCAGGGAGTAACACAATGGCCACGTTGCAACACACACGCACTCCTGCCTCACCCTACACGTGCCACTCACCTGCAAGGGGGCGGAGACGGGCGGACGTGGTCAAGCCGGAGCTGGACCTGGTCAGGGCGGCGATTGATGGACGTAGACAGAATGACAGCGGCGATGGACGAGGTCAGGACGGTGACGGGTAGACGGGGGTGAAGGCGGTGATGGATAGACGTAGTCAGGGCGGAGCTGGACGTGGTGAGGGCGGTGACGGGTTGACGTGGTGAGGGCGTTGACGGGTGGACAAGGTGAGGGCGGTAGCAGAGGTGGTCAGGGCGGCGGTGGACGTGGTCAGGGCGGCGGGTCGGGCAGGACTGGGCCTGGTGGGCACCCGCCGCCGCTCGAGCGTCGGTGCCCAGGTTTTTTTTAGGGCGGGCGAGGGTCGGCGGCCGTAACCCGCCTCACATTCCCGCCTCTATGGCCGCCGCAGCTGCCCGCCGCCACCCCAGTTTTTGCATACAAGCATATGTTGAGCCTTTCAATACACTGCCATGACTAGGCTCAATTGATCGGGCAAAAAGCGGGTTTAATCAGCGCGGGACGGACAAAAACGGTGTTGTACCGGCGTAACGGGCCCTCCCTCACTCCACTCACCTGGTGGGCCCCGGTGTGGGTCCTCCCTCAGTAGCGTGAGGCGCCCCCGCCCGCACCTCCACCACGAGTGACACCTTGATGCTCCCGCACCGCCCCGACTCCGACTAATTACTGGTACAATGCGCTAATCTCCTTACTGCGTTAATTGCCTACATTCTCCTTATAATTAAGACGGCGACGAATGGCGCGGCATCTGGTGGTTGCACCGGGAACTAGCGGCGTTGCATCAATAATCCATTCAGCGTGGCGGTGTCACATCTCCCACTCGTAGCCATGACAACGGTTGCCGGGGCGACCCACGCCGCCACACTTGCCGCCAGTGCCGCTGCGTCGCCACCGTCAGGCAGCCCGCCGCCGCCACACTGCCGCTACGGCCTGCACGACGGGCGGCGGCCTGTACAACGAGCAGCTGCCTGCACTAGAAGCAGCACCCTGTTCAAGGTGGTAAAGCCTACACCAGGGACGACAATCTACACTAAGAGCACAAGCCTGTAGAAGGGGTGGCAACCTGCACGACGGGCGGCAGTCTGCTGCAGGACGCTGGTCAGCCTGCCTGCTGGGGGTCTTGGGGGGGGGGGGGATGGGGGGAGGGGGAGGATCCAGGCCGCCAGCTGCAACATTGCAAAGTAACGGCGGGGGGGAGGGGGGGGGCCTCTCACCTCCCTCCCCCCCACGGTGAGGCGTCAGCTGTCCTCTACACCTATACCCACACCCCCTTCCTACACCCGTGACCACACCCACCCTACACCCCGCCCCTTTCCCACCCACCTCATTCACACCACCACCCCTCTCTGTTTTATTACACCCACACCGCTCTCGATAACCTCTTTCTTAACACCTTGACTACACCTAACACACGTTCAACCCCTTCACACTACACCCAGGGCACTACACTCTTTATCATTCTCATTCTACACTTTGTCTATATCCTGCACTATCTCTCTCTCTGTCTCACTACACTACACCCTTCACTGTATACAAGACATACTCAACACAACACTTATATACACTTTACAACCTGTACTACTCCTTACACACTACACCACACCACACTACACCACACCACACACTATACCACACCACACCACACACTACACCACACTACACTACACACACACTACACACACACTACACCACACCACACACTACATACACACTACACCACACACTACACCACACCACACTACACTACACACACACTATACCACACCACACACTACATACACACTACACCACACACTACACCACACCACACACTACACACACACTACACCACACACACACTACACACACACTACACCACACCACACACTACACACACACTACACACACACTACATACACACTACACCACACACTACACCACACCACACTACACTACACACTACACCACACCACACTACACTACACACACACTACACTACACACACACTACACACACACTACACACACACTACACCACACCACACACTACATACACACTACACCACACACTACACCACACCACACCACACTACACTACACACACACTACACACACACTATACCACACCACACACTACATACACACTACACCACACACTACACCACACCACACACTACACACACACTACACACACTACACACACACACTACACCATACCACACACCACACACTACACCATACCACACACCACACACTACACACACACACTACACACACTACACCATACCACGCACTGCACCACTCACACTACACACACACTACACCACACCACACACTACACTACCCCACATACTACACCACACACTACACTACACACTACACCATACCACACACTACACCATACCACACACTACACTACCCCACATACTACACCACACACTACACTACACACTACACCATACCACACCCTACACCATACCACACACTACACCATACCACACACCACACACTACACACACACACTACACCACACCACACACTACACCACACACTACACCACACCACACACTACACCACACACTACACTACACCACACTACACACTACACTACACTACACCACACACTACACCACACCACACACTACACCACACACTACACTACACTACACACTACACTACACTACACCACACACTACACCACACCACACACTACACCACACACTACACCACACCACACACCACACCACACACTACACTACACCACACTACACACTACACTACACTACACCACACTACACACTACACTACACACACACTACACCACACCACACACTACACTACACACTACACTACACCACACTACACACTACACTACACTACACCACACTACACACTACACTACACACACACTACACCACACCACACACTACACCATACCACACAGTACACCATACTACACTACACTACACACTACACCACATACTACACTATCCCACCCCTTTGTACCACATACTAGGGACATCCTGCCTCATACATAGACTAGTTTCACTGTATATGGTTGACTTACAATTGGGGGTAGACTCATAGGGAGTAGTCTTATAATAGGGGGTAGACTCATAATAGGGGTTAGTCTCTTAATAGGGGGTAGACTCATTTCAACTCTAAGGGACTCCCATGCTAGTTCTGGGGTGGTCAGCTCTCTACTCCCTCACTCAGGCTCTCACTATCGACATAATGTCCCTCCCCCCCACATATTATAGGTGATAATATCCCCCCCCCCCCCCTAGTATGAGGTAGTCGTCAGATGGATTACATTAATCAGTTTGCTTTGTGCTTGGAGTGAGTAATGACCGAGATTGATCAACTTGCACGGTTATCTGGTACAGTAGTTAGTATGACCGTGTTATGTTATCGTAGTGTGTGTGAGCAAAGAACATGGATGATGACCAAATTATGTGGATGTCGATGTAAGTGGATGTTATGAGCAAGGTAGGTGGATGTTAGGTAAAGGCTTCAATATGGTTATGGGTATTAATGTAACAATAGACTCCCCCTGCAGGATATTCCGACAAATATCGACAAGAGCGCTGCACTTGAAGCATGTGGACGGTGATGATTTGAAACGGTCACTTGAACCATGGTCGTGTGGGGTGAATGCATGCCACATGCACCCCCGGGGGCTGGTAGTCGTCGTGCCTCACCCACCATGAAGACGCTCACGCGGAAATTACTCAGCCGGCTTTTTTTTTTTTTATTTATCATTTTATAATTTTTGCATCGGCTCTTGATTATCCCATAGATGATAACTGGTTCATGGCTAAACTGAAAGGCATTCATGGACTTTAATGTGTAAATTGTTATCTTGAAACATTATTCATTGAGGGATAATTTTGTGTTTGAGAATATTACTATCTGGCATCATGTAATGCACAAGCATAATGGGCCTCTGGACTTGCTAAATACTTCCTTGTAAAATAATACTTTATATTTTTAAAGTGAACCATTAGTGTTGACAAATAAATTTAAACCTTTTAACGTCACAAAATGTTCATGATAAAACAGGAGATACATGAATTAAGATATATTAAGGCGGGTACAGCTAAAACAGCCATGGTGGGTAATATGAGAGAGTGGCAACATAAAAATGGCCGGAGGCGCCTTCTGCACGATGACTCTTCAAAGATGCCCATCGCCGGGCAACCTGCAGGTGTGTTGCAGCCCTCGTGAGGAGCAAGAAAGGAGCGTGTGTTTTAGCCAAGTGTAGCCGAGCGGCCACCGGAAGTGAAGTGAGGGTGAGACCAACAGCTTACTGTAAGAGTAGGAGGGGCCGGGGGCGGAGCTACACATGAGGCCACACCCACACTTATGGCGCCGTGTTCTCTCCCCGATAAAATGAAATGACGTTTGTATCAACATAGGCCTAAACCTAAAATTTTAGCCTGTACGGGCCGCGTCCAACCATAGAAAATGGTAAAAATCTATAGAGATATGTAGACCTAAACTAATATGTCTCTAGGAACGGACATGACTCGGCCCAAACGTTAATAGCGTCACTCTCCCTATGTAAGGTCGTCTGGCTCAGTGATGTTGTAGCACTCTCCAGGTGTGTAGAGGGACATAACCAGGTGTGTAGAGGGACATAACCAGGTGTGTAGAGGGACATAACCAGGTGTACAGAGGGACATAACCAGGTGTATAGAGGAACATAACCAGGTGTATAGAGGGACATAACCAGGTGTACAGAGGGACATAACCAGGTGTACAGAGGGACATAACTAGGTGTGTAGAGGGACATAACCAGGTGTGTAGAGGGACATAACCAGGTGTACAGAGGGACATAACCAGGTGTATAGAGGAACATAACCAGGTGTATAGAGGGACATAACCAGGTGTACAGAGGGACATAACCAGGTGTACAGAGGGACATAACTAGGTGTGTAGAGGGACATAACCAGGTGTACAGAGGGACATAACCAGGTGTACAGAGGGACATAACCAGGTGTGTAGAGGGACATAACCAGGTGTACAGAGGGACATAACCAGGTGTGTAGAGGGACATAACCAGGTGTACAGAGGGACATAACCAGGTGTATAGAGGGACATAACCAGGTGTATAGAGGGACATAACCAGGTGTATAGAGGGACATAACCAGGTGTATAGAGGGACATAACCAGGTGTGTAGAGGGACATAACCAGGTGTACAGAGGGACATAACCAGGTGTATAGAGGAACATAACCAGGTGTATAGAGGAACATAACCAGGTGTTCAAATCTCTAAGTATAGTCTGGTAGCTTGTGTTATTTTTGTGCTAGACTGTCATAGTTTGTGTCTAGAGGTATGACAGTGGCTCTTGACATGTAATTATGACTTTGTATGCCAGTCACTCTTAGTATGACAGTTACTCAGTGCAACAGTCACTTTAAATATGCCAGTCACTCTAAATATGCCAGTCACTCTTAATATGCCAGTCACTCTTAGTATGACAGTCAGTCCTAGTATAACAGTCACTCATAGTATGCCAGTCACTCTTAGTATGACAGTTACTCAATAAACCAGTCACTCTTAGTATGATAGTTACTCAGTATAACAGTCACTCTTAGTATGACAGTTACTCAATAAACCAGTCACTCTTAGTATGACAGTTGCTCAGTGAAACAGTCACTCTTAGTATGCCAGTCACTCGTAGTATGTCATTCACTCTTAGTATGACATTTACTCTTAGTATGCCAGTCACTCTTAGTATGCCAATCACTCCTAGTATGACAGTCACTCTTAGTATGACAGTCACTCTTAGTATGACAGTCACCCATAGTATGACAGTGACTCTTTACATGTCATAGGTAATTACGTGTGACAATGAATCTTACTTTTACAGTGATTTTTATATGACACCTTGACACCTTGAATGACACCTTGACACTTGGAATGACACCTTGACACCTTCTATGACAGTTCTTCACACTTCTTAGACTGAGTCCTCTCTCTCTCTCTCTCTCTCTCTCTCTCTCTCTCTCTCTCTCTCTCTCTCTCTCTCTCTCTCTCTCTCTCTCTCTCTCTCTCTCTCTCTCTCTCTCTCCATGTTGCCAGGACTCAAAATCACAACAATGAATTAAATGGAAAAATAAATTGCTTTGTAGGTAAATCATTTTCTTACGCTAATGACTCAACCACTAAATTGATGATTAACTGGACCACAATAATGACCCAATAACAACACGACAATAACCAATGAACGTTTAGAATATTTATCAAACGATATGTGGTAGTTTGTCATTGTACTGTCAAGGGGGGAGGGGGGTTACTGAGAGGTGTGGTAAATGGCGTAGTTTTGTCTATTGCCGTGGTTAATAACTAGTTAATGTGTCCAAAATAAGGTATAAGACAACCAGGTGAATCCATTAAATAAATTCCCTCGTTTGTAAAGGTATAGTCTCGATTCAGTCACACAGGTAAATTTTATAATATCTAATGATCTAATGGTGGTTTTAGGTCAAGGGTGAAGCTTTGTGTTTGTTGATCTGTTAAGGTAAACTTGTTATCTTGGTTGGTATTAGTGTGGTATTTATCAACTATTGCAGGTGCTACTATTACTATTACTGCTGCTGCTACTACTACTACTATTTCTACTACTACTACTACTACTACTACTACTATTAATAATAATAATAATAATAATAATAATAATACTGCTACTACACAGCTACAAAAATAAAAACAATAACAACATCAATCACTACTACTACTACTACTACTAGCACTACTACTAATAGCACTACTACTACTAGCACTACTACGTTTTTTGTTTTTTAACAAATGGCCTCCATCCTCCCCCTATAGCCACACCTTCGCCGCCATTTTATTACCTTGAAATTAAATATCCCAATACATAAGTAGCTATCTTAGCTGTGATGAGTTAGTTGAGCCGCAGATCTATGAGGCATTCAGTGACTGTAGCCTCATAGTCAATATCTGCAACTGTTGTCGGCTTTGGGGCCTATGCTCTAGTTCCCCTGAGGCAGAGCAAAGCCGACCGAAGGAGAGAGAAGGACAGTCGACATCTCATCCAGGCTGTAACATAACTTTTGGGCTGCTGCTTCTGTTCGGAGATCACCCCCCCCCCCCTCCCCGAGTCTGGCGTAGAAACATCTTGCACTTGGTCCCATCCCACCAGAGGTTGTGAACACTAGAGGAGTGAAGCTGCCTTGATCAACGTTCTGAATTCTCTCCCCGTATGCCCTTATCTTGTCGTTCTCGTTCCTCCTATGTGCAACATCGAGAGCTAAGTTACGGTGACATGCAGCCATGGGATCAAAAATCCTGATGTCGAAGAAGGCTCGCTGTCCCCGCGTCCAGAATCCTCGAGCACTGACGTCAACACGGGCTTCGTTGGATGTGTTTGAAGTCCTATATTGGAAATTCTCACCGTCCATTGGAAGGAGAGTTGGTTCTACCCTGACATAACGGCAGATGTTAAAGTTAAGGGCATTAAGTCGTACGGTCATTTAGTAACCATGTGTTGTATATACTATACCCAGTCACGGCTCCTTGTGTGCGTATGTGTAAGTGTGTGCATGTGTGTGTATACGTGTGTGAGAGATAGAGTGCGTGTCTGCTAGTATGTATATATGCATGTAAGTGTGTATTATGTGCGAAAATTGTAGGTGTTAATTTATTCACGTGACGAAAATTGACGAGCGTGCGTCAGATCATACCAAGATCTTACGTGTGGTGCTTTGACAGTCGACGACATAACTTTTGTGAGTTTCTTTGCTGAATAGATAGGTGAGATTTCTTTCTTATATACGTTATCTTTCTAATTTTTTTTTCTCTTGTTATTTATTCCCTGTTATGAATTTTTCTCTTACTTGCTATTTTCTTTCCTACCTTATTTTTTTTTCATTCACTTTTTTGTTATTTTTCTCTTGTTATTTATTCCATATTACATTTTTTCTCTCTTGTTTGCTATTTTCTCTCTTATCTACTATTTCTTCCTAACGTATTTGATTTCTTTCTCATTCTTCTATGTCATTTTCTATCATCAACTACAATCTATTGGGATTCTTAAACATTCCTAAGTTATTATCATATTTTAGTGAACATAAATAAATGCTAATCCAACAACTGTAGAGTCTGGGTGTAATTTGGACGTCATTTTAGTTCCCATATTCTTATTAAATCATCAATTGTAAGTAAACTGCTGTGTTTTTACGTCCCTTCAGTTACCTAACCTAACCTAACCTAACCTAACCTAACCTAACCCTCTATCACTTGTGTTAAGAACATAACTAGTGAAAAGTAAAAAAAAAAAATATACGAAAAAGATTATAATTTTAGGTATGTTTAAAATTATATTGAGGAAAATACTTGAAAAAGATCATTAGATTAGGTGTAATTAGAACTTTATTGAGGAAAATACTTGAAAAACACAAAAAAAATATCATTGTATCAGGTGCATCAAAGAACGTTGGCTATGACTGCGATGGCTTAAGAGGTTACTAAGCTAAAAATTCCAATTTCCTGTGTCAGGGAGGGGGAGGAAAGGAAAGCGGACGAGCTCATTGGTACAACACTTACCTACCCATGCACCCCGGCGGACGTCAACCTGTCTCACCTGAGCTAAACCACCTTGATCACCTCGTTAATGCATTGCTACCAGTAATTACCAATCATTACCACCAATAACATGTTCGGTTAGATGGAGTACTCTTTTATTTTTTTTTTTTTTTTGTTTCTCTCTGTTTTCTCTCTATCTCTCTATCTCTCGTTACTTGTTTTTGTCTCATCTTTTGTTTTATCTTGAGTCGATTTTATTTCAATTTCTTTAATTTTTTTTCTTATTTTTCATTCTAATAATTGTTTTCGTTATTAAATTCTTTCTTTAAGACAAATGGGGTTTAATTATCATATTTTTCCCAACTTGAACTTGAGAATAACTTAGTCTATATCTTCACAGAACAATAACACCACAGAGACTAAAAAACAAAAAACAAAAAACAGTTTATATTCAACTCACAGAAAAAGTTATTTAAGCATTGAGGTGATTTATTTCATTAGGTAAATCCATTTACAGTATTACCAAGGAGAGAGAGAGAGAGAGAGAGAGAGAGAGAGAGAGAGAGAGATAAATAACATGGTGGTATTAAATAGTTGGTACTTTATTTTGGTCATTGTATGCTTTTTATAACGTCATTTTTAGTCGTATTGTAAATCACTAAAGGACTTCAGGTGTGTTTGTTTTGTAATTTATAACACAAACGGAATTACGTTTATGTTACTTCAAGTGGGTTTATGTGGTCTGGAAGAGGGTGTGGAAGAGAAGAGGAAGAGGGTGAGGGAGGGGGAGGGGGAAGGGAGAGAGGAGGAAGAGGAGGAGGGAGTATTTAGAGTTGGGGGGGGAGGGAAGGAGGGGAGGGGGGGGAGATGTAATGCGGGAAGGATGTGGGTGGAGACGAAAGAGGTGTTGTGTTGAGGAAGAGGGGGGAGGGGGAAGTGGGGGGGGGAGGGGGAAGTGGGGGGGATGAGCGTTGGCAGGGAAGAAGAAGGGGGTCACGGGAAGGGATCATATGTTGAAAAGGTAAGAGAAAGGAGGTCGGGTGTTGGCAAGGAAAAGGGAGAAGGAAGAGGTATCGGTAGAAAAGGGGAAAGAAAAAGGGAGGGATATAACCAGGGAAAGGGTGGGATGGGGTGGGGCTTAGGGGGGAGGGGGGTGGTGAAGAATCTAGATCGGAGAGTTTAAGCTGTTCCTGAGACGAGGATCTATTGCCTATGAAGACCCTGTGTGTGTGTGTGTGTGTGTGTGTGTGTGCAGCAGCTAGGTACCACTTGAGATCATTTGCCACAGCTCCGTAATTATTAAAGCTCGTTATCGTCAACTAAACGCCTCATTTTGGCTCTTTACAACAGTTGAGTACCTAGTATGGTCAGTTTTTCATCCATATAATTACTCTCTTTTGAAATATCTCAACAGCTAAATAACTCTCAGCAGCTAAATAACACTTTTTTAAACTGATCCCAGAGATGTAATTTAGCTTCAAGAAACTTCTATGATGTTCTAGCAGCTACCATAAGACTCCAGCATGAAATTCCAGACCATCATCCAGCTTCAGACCCCCCCCCCCTCTTTTTAGTATAATCCCTATAATCAATTCTGTAAGTAGTTAACCATCCACCTATCAACCAGTCCCTTAACAAAATCAAGCCTTTCATTTTTTTTTTTGGAGGGGTCAGTTTCCATCAACCCTTAAAGCCCTTTTGGTCACCTCTAGTAGCTACCTAAACTAGACCAGCCTTTGTTGTACCCACACCCAACCACCACCTGCAGGTAAAATACTCACAACTACTTTCCTTATATCATTAGTCTCATCGGGTAACTGGTCAGTTCTGCCCTCCTGATCACTACTGGTCAGTTCTGTTCCCGTGATCAGTACTAAACCATTTCTGATGCATCTCTCTTTTTGATCATTCTTCTTTACCCTCTTTCTTTTCCCCCCTTTTCTTACCCTCTCTCTCCCTCCCTCTCTCTCTCTCCCATACCTCTGGCCAGTATCCATCCCTTTTGGTCAAACTTTCCTTACATTTTGGTCAATATTATGTGGTTAACCCCTTCACTGTCATCATTACCTGTGGTGCTGCTCCCCCCCCCCCCCCCACCTGCCCAAGACTACCTGCGGCCTCAGTAGCTACCTGAGTTGTGTTTGGTTAACAGTTAGTCTATAAAGAGAGAGACGGGAAGAAAAGTACAGTGGTTCGATACCTGCTTGTGATAGGTAGGTAAGTGTAGGGTAAGGTAAGGGGTTGGCTCTTAAGGTAACCATTGGGGGGGGGGGGGGCAGGTGAGATGGATTTAAGGTGATAAACAAGTGAGGTCGTAGGTTCATCACGTCTCTCTGACACACAACGGCGCCGGTGAAGACGAGGTGAGGTGCATACTAAACCAACACTATCATTAACCACCACTACTACCACCACTCCCTTACTCCCCCTATCACCACTACTACCATCCACTCTCATCCACTACCACCCACCCTCCCCCACCACTTCCACCCTCCCCAGGATAAATGCACTAGTGTGTTGCTTAAGGAAATCAATTGTTTATAAAGTGTTCCGGTGCTAAGAGGGTGAGGAGGAGGAGGGGAAGGGGTCAGGGGGAGGGGGAGGGGGAGGGAATTCAGGAGGAGTGGGAGGGGGTTCAGGAGGAGGGGAAGGGGGTTCATTAACTGTGTCGAGGCTTCACTATCTACGCTTCACTTCCGTTGATCAAGACGCCATAAGGTCAAGAAAATAAAATTTGTTGATGACGAAAACGAAGAAATTGTATGATATAATTTGTAGGGCACTTTGGACGGTTAACTAACACTGCACCTTTGAGTTATAAGTTATTGTGATATTTGTTTTATTTTGTTGACAAGATGAATGGTTATGTGGTCTAATATTTCTTAACATATAAGATATAATTATATAGTGAGAGTAAATGTGTGTGTGAGTGAGTGTCTGTGTGTGTGTCTGTGTCTAGGTGGATGTAATAGGTTCTTAAATACGAGAAAGATTCAGAAGTATTATATAAAACACAAACACACACACACAAACACAAACACACACACACACACACACACACACACACAGGTACAAAAGATGACATTTGTAACGTCCCAAACTTAATGACTCACCTGTAATATTGCCTGAGGTGTATAATCCAGGTATTGTCACCCCAAGAGGACGGACACATGTACCGTCAGTAGTAGGGTAAATGAACGCTTTTATATATGACAGTTTTAGAGAGGGAAAAAAATGCCTGATGGACACTCAAAATGGCGTTTGTCCTCCATTCTCTGTTAGGGTAAAGCGAGCTGCATTGATTTTTTCTTTTTTCTTTTTCTTTTTTCTTTCATTTTTCCATTTTTTATTATTTTTTTGTTTTTTTCGTTATTTATATTTTTTTTTTACTTTTTTCATTATTTTTCTCTTATTTTTTTATTAACTTTTCATTTTTTCTTTTTCGTATTATTTTTATTATTTCTGTTGTTTCTCTTTCGTCTTTTATAAGTGTGGATTATCTTCTAAATCTTTTGTTCATTAAATTGGTTTTATTTATCTGATTTTTATATTAATTCATCCCCCAAGCATCAACAGTCACCACCATACACCAACAATCACCACCATACACCAACAATCACCACCATACACCCCCATACACCAACATATACCACCATACACCACCGAACACCAACATACACCCCCATACACCACCGAACACCAACATACACCACCATACACCACCGAACACCACCATACACCACCGAACACCAACATACACCACCATACACCACCGAACACCAACATATACCAAGAAGAAAAAGCTCGTATTTGCCTCCCACTTTAAGAGGAGGCTATAGACGAGGTGACTGTCAGTGTTAAAGTATTGTATGGCGTTATTTACAAGGGAGAAAAGGATCCAAGTCTATGTTTATCCTCTTTTATGACTAATATATGATGTTCTGATGTTCAAGTGAGCAGGTAATTGGTGTATTTATCCTACATGCTGTGTAATTAGGGTTATTTTCACCTTTATTTATTACGTGGCGGGTCTAAGAGAAGTAGTTTGAATTTGGGGGGGGTGATAATTTGTTTACTGGTGAGGGGGGAGGGGGTAAGGAGGTGGGGAGGGAGGGGGTATAGGGAGTTGGGGGGGGTATAGGGAGTTGGGGGAGGAGTGGGGAGGGGGGGAGGTGGTTAGAGATTGAGTGGTAGTTGCAGTAGATTGAGTGGTAGTTGCAGTAGATTGAGTGGTAGTTGCAGTGAGATTGAGTGGTAGTTGCAGTGAGATTGGAAGATAGCTAGAGAGTCAGGGAGGCTACACACACACCATGAGATCAAGTTAAATACTAAAATATACCGTGAATAGCTTCAAAGTCCATGGCCCAGAATACAGAGAAATTGCCTTCCAATTTAAACTAACTTTGGTGGGGAGTTGTGTATTATTTTAAGGTCCCAGGATGAAGTCTGATGGCTAGAACTGAGAGGGTTTTGGAGGTCTTTGGTTCTTGGCCTCCCACACCTCAAACCTCAAAATGTTAGTGTGGACTTTGGTGAGTTGAGTGAGTTGAGTGAGTGTGTGAGTGAGTGAGTTGAGTGAGTTGAGTGTGTGAGTGAGTGGTCATTGTTAACTGCATTACTTTATGTATCTGTTGTCAAGTTATGTGTGGTGATGGTAGTGTGAGGGAGAGGTGGGGTAGATAGATAGATAGATGGATGGATAGATAGATAGATAGATAGATAGATAAGAAAGAGAATGAAAAAGGAAGAGAGAATATTAAAGATAAATCAAAATAAAAAGAGAAGGAGATATAGAAAGAAAAGAGAGAGAGAGAAAGACAAATGGAGGAGTGAGAAAGGAAGAAATAAACAGAGAGAAAAAAGGAGAAATAGATAAAAAGAGACAGAAACAGAATAATAAAGAGAAAATAAGAGTAAATATAGAAGGAAAGAGAGAGAGAGAGAAAGAAACTGACAGCCATAAACACAAACAAATTGAAATATGCTGTCAATAAGGTAAAAACAACACCTCTGACCCCCCCCCCATGACAACATAATGAGATCGAATTTATTTTTTTCTTCTCACACTTGAAACACACCTGGGAGACCAACCTGTAATCAACGTATTAAACGGTGTCTATAGGAACATTTTTTTTAATACTTCAAAAAAATCGAAATATTTGGGGATTTTTTGGGTGGAGTTGGAGTGGGGTGGGTGGGGTGGGGTTGGAGTTGGGTGGGTAGGGGTGGGTTGGAGTGGGGTGGGATGGTGAAGGTCAAACACACACCTGCTCTTGGGGGGTCAAATTAATATGTTTAACTCCAGGGTAATTTTTTAAGTTATATTCCAGAACTTGTAATAAACTTGGAATCGGAAAAAAAATGTTTGAATAAATTATTATCATTGAGAAGAATAAATTCCTACTGATTTTTAAGTTTCTGTTTATTTCACGACTTAAAATACAGTAATTAATTAGGCTTCTGGACTAAAAACTGTTCTAACACCTGAAGAATAACAGAAATACACCAGAGGTCATCAACAAGACCTACAGGTAGTGAGTAATTAGTGTTAAATGAATGAAATTATTGTGTGAGTGATTATGATGAGCAATTACTGACATTATAATTTTGTTTTTTTTTGGGGGGGGGGGGGCGGGGCTCAGATCATTAAGAAAGAAGGAGGGTATGACAGGTGATATGACAGGAGGTATGACAGGCAGGGTATGGCAGAGACAGGATACGACAAAGACATGATATAAAATGACTTAAAAACAAAATATCTTAACTACCTGTTAGTCTACCTTGATTAACTCCTTGATTAAAACAGAGAAGGGGGGGGGGGTGGAGAGCACTTCAACATGGCGGCCAAAAGCTACAGAGACTCTACCTTAAATACATTCTATTTAAGAGAAAAACAATTATACTTACGAACTTTTGAGAAATGAGACTCATTTTACGAAGACTGCAGTGAATGAACTAAGTCAATATGGCCGTCAGTGGCTGTTGAGACTCTACCTTAACTCGTCTCATGGTTAAGGAGAAACTTTATGGTTACGTAACTTTGAGAAATGGGATGTCGTTAGGGTCATTAAGTCTTCTACAGGTATTTTGTCCGGTTTTTTGTCCGGGTTTTGTCCGGGTTTTGTCCGGGTTTTGTCCGGGTTTTGTCCGGGTTTTAGCAAGTCATAAAGTTTAAAAGAGGGCAATTGACTCTTTTAAGGTGACTCTGTGTGGTAGTGACATAGCGTAAAGGAGTTGAGGTACTTTCCTGAGGTGGTGTGAGGTGAAGCGAGGTGAGGTACTGTCTTGAGGTGGTATGAGGTACTGTCTTGAGGTGAGGTACTGTCTTGAGAGAGGTGAGGTACTGTCTTGAAGGAGGGTGACGTACTGTCTTGAGGTGGTATGAGGTACTGTCTTGAAGGAGGGTGAGGTACTGTCTTGAGGTGGTATGAGGTACTGTCTTGAGGTGAGGTGAGGTAATGTCTTGAGTCGTGATGTACTTTCCTAAGGTAGGGGACTGACTTAGCGTAGAGGGGTTGGGGTACTTTCCTGAGGTAGGATGAGGTACTATTCTGAGTGTTGTGAGTACTTTCCTTAGGGGGAGTACGAAATATTACCACTATCATCATCATCAACATTTAAACTATCACCACCACCACCACCACCACCACCACCACCACCACCACCACCACCACCACTACTACCACCACCACCACCAGCATTATCACCAGGAGCAGCAGCACCACTTGTGTCAATTATTCACAGTGTAAAAGTGATTCAGAACAGCACCAAGCTTGAGTGGTCCTAACGAAGCCTCTTCTATCACGATGATTCATTAGCTCAAAGGCAGGACAAAAAAAAAATAGACCTATTATTCATCGAAGGAGAAGCCCTAAAAAAAATACCCTCGCCCACGGCCGCCCTCTGGCACAATACACACAATATTTACATACGAAAGGCTGCCGTGATTTTAGCCGTGAGAGGCCCTCTTGAAAAATTTGAATATTGGCACACATATTACCCATATATATCATGCTCTCGGCCTTATACCTGGGCATAATTTTATGAGCCGTGACAGGGGGAGGGTATTGTCGTCACCCCAGAAGACTCCAGCCGCACCCTACCCCCGGGGCATAGGAAGGGGGGAGTGAGGCATAACATAGCGGAGGGGAGGGTGAGCAGGGTAGTGTGTTGGTTGGGGGCTCGGAGCTGCTTAGTGTAAACAGAGGGTGTGTGGACGTGACGCTTGGTGTAAACAAAGTATTGCCTGCCAAGGAAGACGCCCACAGCTCACACACACACACACACACACACACACACACACACACACACACACACAGTCTTGAGAGTTTCATTGTTGTGTCGTTGGTTTTTCGTCGATGGTGTTAAGATTAGGTTAGGTTAGGTTAGGTTAGGTTAGGTTATCCTCTGCTATATCAAGAAGCTAACTTTACGATAGCACAAAATTAATATCGATAAGGTTGAAATACCAATCACTAACAAAAGTATATCACCTCTTACGTCAATAATCTTCCTATATCATAACACTATCTTCTAACTGAATTTATCCCTTCAATATTCTGCTAAGAAAACATATACCTACTTATAATACAGTCTCAGTATAATTTGGCGGCCATTATTCTACGCAGCTTCTAAGATGATGGATGCATTTTCACATCACCAGACAAGAGGAAATTTAATATACGCAACCTTTAAGCAATCCTCTGAGAGATTCTATTACACCGATTTAAAAGGAATTTCCAGATGCAATGTTGATAATGCAATATATACTTTCCTATCAATTACGACTAACATTTTTTAATCTTATCATATTATTCTTTATATTTAAGAATTCACCTTTTAATTTGTTTAATCTTTCAACTCGTATTAGTTAAAAATGGTCTCGATTGATGTTTTTTTCTTGATTAAACGGATAAGAACTTCGCATTTTTTTTTATCTCGTAGGGATGAGAAATATATCTGAGAGAAGTTTGAGAAGTATTGAGATAATTTGTGTTTTTGTTGTTTTTATTAGATTTTAGTTGTATGTTTTATATATTTTTTATTCTGAGTGTAAGGATGTTTTAAGTCTCTCTCTCTCTCTCTCTCTCTCTCTCTCTCCCCTTTACTGATACTTATTTTTATACATATTAAAGTAATAATAATAATAATAATAATAATAATAATAATAATAAATACAAAAAATAATAATAACAACAAGAAAACCAATATAGAAAATTAAACATATTTTACTAATTATAATTACACAAATTTATAGTAATTTTAATTAATCAGCAACACTAAAAATATTTATTATAATCCTTTCAATTACTATTTTATTCCTCAGAATTTTTCAAATAATATTCCTACTTATATATATATATATTATTTACAAAGTATTTATATAGTGTGATATAAGGATCTGTTCGTTATATATATTTAATTTTTTTTTTAATACAGTGTAAGAAATATATCTGTTTTTACGTTGATTTTTGTTATGCATTATTCATAGGTTTATTTTTGTCGTTGTAGATAAACACTTGAAATTTTTCTTAGATTTTAACGTTGAATCAGTTGAGAGTTTGTTGCGAGTGTGTTGTGTGTGTGTGTCGTGAGAATTGAGTGTGTTGTAAGTGTATTGTGAGTGTGTTTTGTGTTGTACGTTGTGAGCGTTATGAGTATGATGTTAGTATATTATGAGTGTGTTATGAGTGTGTTATGAGTGTGTTATGAGTGTGTTATTATAAGTGTATTATGAGTCTGTTGTGAATCTAACACCTTAAGTGATTTCCTTCTAAATTTTGACTTACAGGTTTATTGAAGGTTAAACCAGCGAATTTATTTATTTATATATTTGCTCAAAGATTTATATCGAGTTGGGATGAGAGATTCTTAAACCCAATGAGGTAATTAACTAATCATCTCACTCACGCAGCTCATCTCAGACACTCAGTAAATCAGATTTTCTTGAGGATTATCGTGAAAAATCCTTCTTGTTTTTAGTCAGATTTACCACTAGAGAAAATTCAAGGGTCATCGTACTCATATTGTACTCCAGTGTTAAATTCATCGTACTCAAGGGTTAATGTTATTGTACTCAAGGGTTAAATTCATCGTACTCAAGGATTAAATTCGTACTCAAGGATTAAATTCATCGTACTCAAGGGTTAATGTTATTGTAATCAAGGGTTAAGTTATCGTACTCAAGGGTTAATGTTATCGTAATCAAGAGTTTTGAGGGTTATTGTACTCGAGGGTTAAGGTCATCGTACTCAATGGATTAAATATGACCTTTAATCGCTGCTTCATCCTAAAAGAGAGAAATTAATCAAGATACTTAACTTAAATGAAATAATCTCAGTTCGTTGCCTCTTCAAAAAAAAGTCTCGACTCTCTGTCCTTACTTAACAAATATTCCTTAGTCTCTTAATTTAAAGGCGATTGTTTAACTCTTTCATCATGGTCCTTAAAATAAATCCCCTTAGGAGTGTGTCTTTACTTAAAAAAATCATCTTTAGGTGCTTTTCTTTACTTAAAAATCCCCATAGGCGCTTCTGTTTACGTAAAATATAACCAATAGTCGCTTTCCTTTGCTTATAAATCCTCCTAGGCGCCTCCCTTTACTTAAAAATTCCCCCCCCCCCCACCCAGAAGCTACTCTCCACTTAAAAAATCCCTCTAGTGGATTCCCTTTACTTAAAAATCCCCCTAGGCGCTTCTTTTCACTTAAAAATTCCCCTAGTTGCTTTCCTTATCTTAAAATTCCCCTAGATGCTTCCCTTTACTTAAAAACTCTCTTAATTCTTGTTTCTTACTTTAAAAATTTCCCCATAGTCTCATCTTTGGCCTTGAGGTAAAAATAAAGGATTCATATTCTGTAGAGACAAAAATTGAGGCGTCTCCCGTTTAAGAATCTCTCACCACTTCTTTAAAACGTATCAAATCCCTTTACTCCCTCTTTAAAACGTATCAAATCCCTTTACTCCCTCTTTAAAACGTATCAAATCCACCCTCTTCACCTCTTTAAATGCCCCTATACTTGATTCACCTCTTCGTCCCACCTCCCCCCTTCGTCTTAAAAAAAAAATGCCCACTACACTGCCCCCCCTTTCCCCCCTTCTCCTCCCTTTACCCCCTTCCCCTTTTGAGAGGCGCACGTGACGTCAGGGTAAAGTATTAAATGCTCTGCCGCCTCATGCAGTGGCCAGTCCGCGGTCATGCAGGCACGCGACCACCACACTCAACTCCCTCCCCCCTCTCTCTCTCTCTCTCCTTGACCACCATTGGGCAGGCAGGCAGGGATCATGCATTGCTCTTCACCCTATCAAACACCTTTACTCTCTCTCTCTCTCTCTCCTTCTCGTTTTCTTTCTATCATTCTCTCTTTATCTTTCTCTTCTCCAGTTTTTCATTTTTCTTTCTTATATCGGCTCTCCCCAACGATGGAGAGAGGGATAGAGAGGAACTGATAACGTTGGACAGAAATAACGTGTCCGTCATGATTTTGTCTCTGTCTGTCTGTCTGTCTTCAATACCTTATATTTCATCTTTCTCTTATCCTCTTATCTACACTTTTATTTGACCTAATTCTCTATCTTTCTGTTATTGTTTATTATCCATCGTTATTCATCTCTCGTTTGTAAATCTTCTTGACAATTTTATATCTATTCTATCAATAACTTTACACTGATACGTTTATTGTCTTCTTTCTTTGTGTCAAAACCACAGTATTCTTTGACTCAACCTACCCTAACCTAACCTAACCTAACCTAACCTAACCTAACCTAACCTGGTGTGATTTATAAGACCCAAGACACGATGTAGTATTATTGTAGTTCTTCTTCAGTAGCTCCTGTGACCTTCAGTAGCTCCTGTGACCTTCAATAGCTCCTGTGACCTTCAGTAGCTCCTGTGACCTTCAGTAGCTCCTGTGACCTTCAGTAGCTCCTGTGACCTTCAGTAGCTCTTGTGGCCTTCAGTAGCTCCTGTGACCTTCAGTAGCTCCTGTGACCTTCAATAGCTCCTGTGACCTTCAGTAGCTCCTGTGACCTTCAGTAGCTCCTGTGACCTTCAGTAGCTCCTGTGACCTTCAGTAGCTCCTGTGACCTTCAGTAGCTCCTGTGACCTTCAGTAGCTCCTGTGACCTTCAGTAGCTCCTGTGACCTTCAGTAGCTCCTGTGACCTTCAGTAGCTCCTGTGACCTTCAGTAGCTCCTGTGAACTTCAGTAGCTCCTGTGAACTTCAGTAGCTCCTGTGACCTTCAATAGCTCCTGTGACCCTCAGTAGCTCCTGTGACCTTCAATAGCTCCTGTGACCTTCAGTAGCTCCTGTGACCTTCAGTAGCTCCTGTGACCTTCAGTAGCTCCTGTGACCTTCAGTAGCTCCTGTGACCTTCAGTAGCTCCTGTGACCTTCAGTAGCTCCTGTGACCTTCAGTAGTTCCTGTGAACTTCAGTAGCTCCTGTGACCCTCAGTAGCTCCTGTGACCTTCAATAGCTCCTGTGGCCTTCAGTAGCTCCTGTTGCCTTCAGTAGCTCTTGTGGCCTTCAGTAGCTCTTGTGGCCTTCAGTAGCTCCTGTGGCCTCCAGTAGTGTTATAGAGACGTATTTCTCAATGTCTTCCTGGTATCAGTTCAGTGTTATGTCAGTGTCAATTAATACCTGTACACCAATGCCAAATACGTACACATCAATACCAAATACGTACACATCAATGCGAGATACGTGTACATCAATGCCAAAAACGTACACATCAATACCTGATACCTGCACATGACTACCAAATACGTGCACTTGAATATCAATTACGTGCACATGAATATCAATTACGTGCACATCAATACCACATACGTGCACATTAATGCTAAAATTCTCTCCCACAAGACAAAATCAATTCATATATTCCCAAAACCTTTTGTTGATTATCCAGTTTTCGTTACCTCACTGCCCCTCTTCCTTCACCTCTCCCCTTCATTATCATCGTTTTTCCTCCATGTCCTGTATTTATTATTGGTATATCTCATCTATCATCATCATCATACATCTTTCTATTATCTTCTCACTGCTTCTGGAATATTTTTTTTTTTTCCCAGGATTATAGTTATGTGGTTAGCCTTGATGGATACAATTCATCAATCTGTGTTTGTTTTTTCCCGGGAGTTTTTTGTTGTTTGTTTATCTTTTTTTTTTTTAATGTTTGGATTTTTTCATCTCTATTGTCTCTGTATTTTGTTTAATTTTGTCTTTCTCAATCTTTATCTTTCTACCTCTCTTTGATTATCTTGTTTTTTTTCTTCTCTTTTGTCTTGGGTTTTCCCTCTTTCTCTCTCTCTCTCTCTTTTATTTCTCACTTTACTTGAGTGTGTCTCTGTTTGTCTCTCTCTCTCTCTCTCTCTTTCTGTCTTAGTTTTCTCATTGTCTGTGTGTGTCTCTGCTTGACTTGCTCTCTCTGTCTTTCTCATTCTGCTTGACTGCTTCTGTGTCTGTCTGTCTGCTGTTTACAATACTCACTTTCTCTCACTATCGTATACAATATCCTCTCTCACTGTCATTTACAATATCTTCACTGCCGTTTACAATACCCTGTCTACCGTTTACAATACCCTGTCTACCGTTTACAACACCCTGTCTACCGTTTACAATACCCTGTCTACCGTTTACAATACCCTGTCCACAGTCTACAATACCCTCACTGCCTTTCACAATACCCTCACTGCCGTTTACAATACCCTGTCTACCGTTTACAATACCCTGTCTACCGTTTACAATACCCTGTCTACCGTTTACAACACCCTGTCTACCGTTTACAATACCCTGTCTACCGTTTACAATACCCTGTCCACAGTCTACAATACCCTCACTGCCTTTCACAATACCCTCACTGCCGTTTACAATACCCTGTCTACCGTTTACAATACCCTGTCTACCGTTTACAATACCCTGTCTACCGTTTACAATACCCTGTCTACCGTTTACAATACCCTGTTTACAGTCTACAATACCCTCACTGCCTTTCACAATACCCTCACTGCCGTTTACAATACCCTGTCTACCGTTTACAACACCCTGTCTACCGTTTACAATACCCTGTCTACCGTTTACAATACCCTGTCTACCGTTTACAATACCCTGTCTACCGTTTACAATACCCTGTTTACAGTCTACAGTGCCCTCACTACCGTTTACAATACCCTCTCTCACAGTAAACGCCCTGGAAACTATTGTCCAGCCTAACACACAATAAAAAGGCGAAACAACTTTTAAGGAATCGCGATAAAAATTTGTTCTAGATCTGTAAAAAAATAAGAATGGAATAAATAAAATAAACTGAACACCAGAGATTTTACATTTTTATTTCCATCTTTTTTCATTCTTTTCATTCATTTTTTTTCATTCATTCCATCACCATGTATGTTTTATGTTTCATGGACTCTGAGAACCGTGAATCAGATTTTTTTTTTCATATATATATATATTTCTTTTTTCATTCGTGGTTTACCCCTTTGATAAAAATAGAGGTATTAAATAAAGAGCAATTTTGACATGTTTTTATCTATATATATGTATGTACAGTATATATATATATAATTCTGACTATATTATATAAGAGAACTTAGAATAAACTCCAGATTTAAGAGGAATGATTTAAAATTCATCCACCCATCCATCTGTAGGTAGGTAGATACACAATGTATATAGGTGTGTATATCCAGATTTTTTTTTTACGACTATTCACATTGGACAACAGACGAACCTCAGTATTTATCTGAAAGTGACTCTATATTTGTGTTTATATACCTGGTGTATGTGTGTGTGGTGTATGTGTGTGTGTATGTGTGTGTGGTGTATGTGTGTATGTATGTGTGGTGTATGTGTGTGTGTATTTGTGGTGTATGTGTGTGTGTATGTGTGTGGTGTATGTGTGTGTGTATGTGTGGTATATGTGTGTGTGTGTGTGTGTGTATCTACAGCGTGAGACATCAATAACGACTTACACACACATGCCCAGTTAAATGCATTGGCACCTCGTTCCTCCTTGACGTCGCAACTCCTTGACGTCACAACTCCTTGACATCCTTCCTCCTTGACGTCACATCTCCTTGACATCCTTACCCCTTGACGTCGCATCTCCTTGACATCCTTCCCCCTTGACGTCGCATCTCCTTGACGTCACAACTCCTTGACATCCTTCCCCTTGACGTCGCAACTCCTTGACATCGTTCCCCCTTGACATCACTACCACCCTACAAACTCTTACGTCATAAATCATCAACATTCCTCCACTAATAACAATACAATTCACCAAAAACTAAAAACAGGAGAAAAAAATAAAATAACAGTAACTCCACAACACAAGCAGACTCTCTCCCACCCCCCCACCACCACTACCCCTACCACCCTCCTCAGTCCCCAGGCCACCCAGCAAGCACAGCGGAAGCAAGCCCCCACCCAGTAACAGGTATATTGTTCAATTTACACCTTTATTACGCTATAAACTAGAGAAATAACTTTACTTAGAGAGAAATATTCACGTTAAAACACCTACTGATGATGTTGGTCTCTGTAGGTAGTATGGTGAGGCTAAATTTCTAGAGGTTTAATTTTTCGACGGAGGTTTGATCGATGTTGGTTGAGGACTCCATGTTTAGAGCCTGCCAGCCAGCCAAAGCGTTCCTCTACCTTCGACGAACTAATACCTACACCTTTTCTAATTCATCACGGGAATGGATAATATCGTACTTATGAATAAAATATATCAATTAATATACCGTAAACATCATAAGCATATACTTTCACATTTGTGGTTGGAGTGTTTTTGTTTTTTTAAAGGGGTTTTGTGTAACACCGATTCCCAATGTTTACTGTGACGTGTTGCCGCCATCTTGATTATGTTTCTTCACGTCGTGTTTTCTAGGGAATTTTTTTTTCCCCCTAAAACTCAGTAGATTTTTTTGTTTTAAAGGATATAGGGATAATTTGGGGTGGTATAGTTATAATGCTGTTGAATTTAGTACATATATGATAAATTATGTATACTTTATTTAGATAGTCGTGGTTAGGTTAGGTTTGGTTAGGTTAAGTTATTTTTTTTACGAAATCTAGAACTGGTTTGTATTTAAGGTTGATCACGTATATAAAACTAGATGTTGGTTATAGATAAATAGCATCAACACTACCGTAACCTAACCCAACCTAACCTCCTTCTATCTCTGCTTCCCTTCTTTTATCTTTGTATTTATATCATTTTCATCTCTTCTTTCTTCCTCCCAGCCATCTCATCTATTTTCCTCCTCCTCCTCCCCCTCCCCCACCCTCTCCCTCCCTCCCTCCCTCCCTCCCTCCCTCCCTCCCCACCCCCTCCCTCCTTACCCCCCTCCTTCCTCCCCCCTCCCTCCCTCCCCTCCCCTCCCTCTCCTTCCCTCCCTCCCTCTCTCTACCAATTCTCCTCTCTCATTATGATGATAGCATACACCTGTGGCGAGGCTCCGAGAGAAAAGGCGAAGGAGAAGAGAGAGGAGGAGGGGGAAGGAGGGAGAGAGAAGGGGGGTGAGGGAGGGAGGGGGGAGGAAGGGATGGTTATGATGGGACAGGTGCATCTACTCATCGTCCTCTCCCACGTCTCTCTCTCTCTCTCTCTCTCTCTCTCTCTCTCTCTCTCTCTCTCTCTCTCTCTCTCTCTCTCTCTCTCTCTCCCATTGTGTATTCTTCCTATCTCTTACCAACTTTCCTTCTGCCTCTCCCTTCCCCCATCTTTCTCTTCTCCTTTCCTTTTTTTTTACCCTCTTCCTCTGCCTTCCCTCCTTCATTCTCTCTATTTCCCTCGCCTGTTCTTTTCCCCTTTCTTACCTCCTTCCCATCTGCCTGCTTTCCTTCTCCAAGTTCCTTAAATTTTCTCCTCTCCCTCTCTTTCTCCTTCCTCCTGTCCTTCTCCTCTCCTTCTTCTTCTTTCACCCTCTCTCGTCCTCCTCCTGTCCTTCATCTCTTTCCTCTCTTCTCTCTCCTCTTCTTTTCTCCCTCCCCCTTTTAATCTTATCCTCACGTGCCCTTTCTCTTCCTCCCTTTCATCACCCCACTTTCCCTTTGTGCTATTCCCTCTTTCGTTTTGTTGTTTCTCTTTTTCGTCTTTGGTTACCCACATGTTTGTCCTCTCTCTCTCTCTCTCTCTCTCTCTCTCTCTCTCTCTCTCTCTCTCTCTCTCTCTCTCTCTCTCTCTCTCTCTTTTATAATTCATGTATCGAGACAAGTATAAAAAATGGTGGACGATGATGATGACGAAGACAAAATAGTGAATACGTGTAAATAGGTAGTAGTCCAATTAGGCCCCAGTACTAATGTGCCCCAATTCTAATAGGCCCCCAATTTAGGCCTCCCTAAATATAACCTAACCTAACCTTATAATTGGTTAGGTTAGGTTGTACTGGGACCTATTATAACTGGAGTCCTTTCACCCAGCCGCTTATTGAATACACGGACGAATGGAATGGGCAGCGAAAATGGAAATGAAAGAAAATGGGGTTTGGGAAGAAGGTTAAGGGAAACTGTGATAAACCAGAGGACATGGCTAATAAAAAAAAAAGATGCCGGCGATGTGTAAAAGAAAACGGATAGTGGGAGACAAAAAAATGTGCGTGGAAAACTGATGCTTGTGTGTGAGAGAGAGAGAGAGGAGGGTATGTGGAAAGGAGGGTATGTGGAAAGGAGGGAGTATGGATGGAAGGGAAGGGAGAGTGTGGATGGAAGAGAGGGGTAAGTGAGGAGGGAAAGGGTAGTGTAAAGAAGGGGTGGATTGTGGAGGGAAGGAGAGGAGGGAGAATAATGGAGAGGAGGGGTACTACTGGAGGAGGGGTACCACTGGAGGAGGAGTACCACTGGAGGAGGGGTTAAGATTGGAGGACTGAGAGAAGGTTGGTCGTAAGGGTTGAGGTGAGGGGGGGAGAGGTGAGGTGAGGTGAGGTGAGGAAGAGATGAGATAGGGAGAGGTACTTCGGTGGTGGCGGTGGCAGGGGACAGGAACAGGGTGTAGGGTGTGGCAGAGGCAGTAAGGGGTGACAGGGGCAGGGTGTAAGCAGGGTGTGGTAGAGGAAGAACAGGGACAGGGTGTATAGGGTGGGGTGGTAGAGGCAGCAAGGGGTGACAAGGACAGGTTGGACCAGGGTATAGGTAGGGGCAACAGGAGGGGGAGGTGGTGGACGCCTACAAAAGAACCTGTCGAGGCAAGAGAAACAAAAAGCACTAAGACCCCCAAGAGAAGGATGAAACGCAGCTCACACAAGGTTTTGTCTCTCAACCAGGGTTTTTTTTTGTGGTGGTCGTGGTGGTTCTGATTTGCATGTCCCAGGTGTTTGTTTGTTTTGATGGTAGGGAGGTGCGTGTCTGCTGGTGGCTGTCTCTTGATAGGTGGGCGGGAAGGTGGGGAGGTCGTTTGTGTCTGCTGGTGGGAAGATGGGGAGGTCGTGTGAATCTGAAGGTAGGGAGGTCGTTTATGTCTGCTGGTGGGAAGATGGGGAGGTCGTTTGTGTCTGCGGATGTATTTGAATTTAAATTTGAATTTGAATTTGAATTTTGCCGCTGACAGCAGCTAGTTTACTGTGCACCCTATACTCCTCTTGGAGGGGTATCGCAAAGGGGATTACAGAGTAGAGGCCACAAGGGTGTTTATCAGACCCCAGTGGTGAGGATAGTGTGGCGGTGAGTGTTACAGAGTAGAGGCCACAAGGGTGTTTATCAGACCCCAGTGGTGAGGATAGTGTGGCGGTGAGTGCTACACAGTATTGCCGGTACAATGTTTGTCTAAGTCGGTACATAGAAGTTTGTTTAGGTACTAGATGCCAAGTGTGGATACAGCCTTAGTATATCAGCTACCTTGTCATCAGAGATAAAGTGCTGTGACATTGCATACACAGTGTGCTTGGCTCTGCCCCTATAAGGTTCTATTTTTTCACAGCCTAAGACGTAGTGTTGGAGTGTGTGGCCATATGTCTGGCCACACTCCTTACAATTAGTTTTGTTCACATCTGCCTGAGGAACATTCTGCCAGAGGTACTTATATCCTAACCTTAGTCTAGCGGTTACAACATCTTGTAATCTAATGATCTTGTTACTTGCTCCATATACATGTTTCACTTGATACATCTCATCATAGTAAACAATGGATTGACTAGTGCCTGTTTGCACTTGTCTACTGGCTTCAAATTCATCAACAAGTTCTTTTCTGTGTATAGTTTTAAGGATTCTGTTTGAGAGTCCTAGATTGTATTCAACATTGTCATTGTTGGACGCGAGTTTAGCTAAGGCATCATGATACCCCGTCAACAAGACACATATGGTTGTGTCTGGCTCCAGAGACAAGCGGGTGACAAACAGAGTTAAGGGTATCAGGAACAAGTAGTGAGGATAAGGAGTCAGTGATGATGAGACTGGCAGTGTCTTCAACAAGTTTCAGGGCTGTGAGTATAGGCAAATAGTTCAGTTTGTAGAGTGAATGACCAGTTACTAATTCTAGCTCCTTTATAACATTACCGTTAGGCTGAGTCACAACGACAGCACTTCCAGCCCTTCCACAGACAGTGTTAAGAGAGCCGTCAGTGTAGATGGTCTGTGTGATATTATTTTCAGCCAACAATATTACCTTACAACAAGAGCCTACATCATTATCCTACAACAACATCCTTCAACGTCCTGCACGAACATCCTGTAAACATTATCCCGCAAAAACCTACAACAAACACCCATAACAATCTACAATAACAACCTACAACAGCAGCAGGTAGTTAGGTCGTCAGCACACACACACACACACACACCTACGAGGCCTCAAGCTGGTGGTATAGCCTTGACGTGATCAGCACAGCGGGTAATACTATTAAAACCTACACCTCCTTCTTCGTTATCTAGGAAGGGAGGGAGAGGGTGGGAGGGAGAGAGAAGTGAAGGAGAAGGTGGGAGAGAGATAGAAGTGAAGGAAATGGGACGGGAGGGATAAAAGTGAAGGAAATGGGATGGAAGAAAGAAAGAAAGAAGTGAAGGAAATAGGTAACTTAACCTTCCAATCCCTACTTCACCTCAAAGTACGTATTTCTAATTGTACTAATCCCCATTTCTACTCAACCACGCATTCATACGCCCTAAATTTACATCCTAACCACGCAATTTTCCACTAATCTCCACTTATTCTACACACACACACACACACACACACACACACACACACACACACACACATAGGTAACATATTCAGGTAATTATCCATCTTTCCTTCTTAATTATATCCTTCCATGCAATTGTCCATATTTAACTACGACAACAACCACTCACACCTGTTCCACAAGCCACGTACCTCTTCCACCTGTCCTCCACAACCACGTACACCTGTTCCACACCTCTCGACAACCACGTACACCTGTCCTCCACAACCACGCACCTGACCACATCCCTCCCCCCAGTTCACTCTAGTCTCACCTGCAGTACAGACAAAGGTAGATGATAGGTGACCAATGGTAATATACCACTACTCTCTATTTAACCACAATAAAATGACTATAAAATCCTCTCTCTCTCTTACAGGAAACTACAACACCTGACTAACATTTTCTTGATTACTTGCTTGCTTACTTTAGTTACTTGCTTGCTGACTGTAGTTACTTGCTTGCTTACTTAATTTCAAAATCTCTATAAGACGGGGTATATGATATTGTGTTTCCGTTAGTCTTTTAAAAGGGGAATTATATGCCTATGTAATTATAGATATCGTCTCCTGTTAGAAATTATATACGAATTATATAAAGTCACAAATAAAATTAGAAGTATATATAGAAATTGATGTGAAAATATTACAGACATACACACACACACATACATATATAGTGCACACACACACACACACACACACACACACACACACACACACTATTACTACTACTATTCTATAACTTAATCAAACGTTCAGTAATTATATAACTAAATATAAAGATTCTTATATAACCAACTCCTTCAGGTAACTTCAGGAGGGACCCCAGCAGACAGGTAACGAAGGCAGGCAGTCAGTCAGTCAGGCATACCCGAGTCATCACCCCTCGTTCCCTTATTAAGCGTGACCACATCCGGCTGTCCTGGGGGGGGGGGGGGGGCAGAGACGACCTGAGTACTGTTCGGTTTATGTAATTTGTCCTGAATATCCGGAGGGGGGAAGGAGTAGTGATAGGAGGAGGAGGGGTGATGTAGGACCCCCATCCTTCCCCCCTCTCCCTCCCTCCTCCCCCTCCATCCCCCTCACACCCCCCCCCCCCCCCTAAGAGACGAGTTTTCGATATATCGTTCCCAGTTTCCGGGACTATGATTAGATATGATGAAAGAATGAATGAATGAAGGGGGGGGAATGAATGAAGAAATGGTGGAGATAGGATGTTTGGTGGTGATGGTGGTGGTGTTGTTGTTGGTGATGATAGTGGGTGGTTATGAATGTATGTGGGAAGTGTAACTGTGTGTGTATGTGTAATGGTGACCATGTTATGTGTATATGTTAGTGGGAGTATGTATACTGTATATGTATACATGATTTCCATAGATGATGAGTTGTCCAGCCATTCTGTATATTCATCTATCTATGTATACACCTCTCATCTCTCTCTCTCTCTCTCTCTCTCTCTCTCTCTCTCTGTCTTTATTGCATGTGTGGACGTCGTTGGCGAGTGGTTAGAGGCCGGTCTTGGCATTCTTCAAGTCCAAGGGATCGAGCCTTGGGCGGACTACTGTGTTCTCATGAGACACACACACACACACACACACACACACACTAACACACACACACACACACACACACACTAACACACACACACACACACACACTCTAACACACACACACACACACACACACACACACACACACACCATCAAAACTGTGTGGTCAGATTTCCTGGACATTTTTTAATGACCTCTAACATCACATAGAAAATATCCCCCCCCTCCCCCCCCCCCCCCCCTAAGCACCATTAATTAAAGGCGTTTTTTTTCCTCCATACATTTTTAAGTTAGAGGATTGTTGGTCTTTCATTGTCGGGTTAACATTTTGAGTCGTGTGGGAGTTTTTTTTCATTATTCACTCACGAGGGCTAAAAGATAACCTTGTTAGCCTTACACATTTGAGAAGAAGAAAAAGTTTATCAGTATTTTTAGTGTTTAGGATATGTGCTGTAGAGAGAGAGAGGAGGATTAATTTACCGTATGGTTGAAACTGGTGTTGTGGTGCTGAAACTGGTGTTGAAATTAGTGCTGTGGTGCTAAAGCTGGTGTTGAAATTGGTGTTGTGGTGCTGAAATTGGTGCTGAGACTAGATTTCGAAGTGAAACTGTAATTGAAACTGAAGGTGAAATTGACACTAGGTATGGTGGTGAATATGGGAGTATGGTATGGTGTTAATATGGTGATAGTGAACAGTTTAATGAGATTTGGGGTTGTCTATAAGAACCAGGGGCCCATTAGAACCAGGGGCCCATTAGAACCAGGGGCCCATTAGAACCAGAGGTCCATTAGGAAGAGTTAAAATTATAATCTGTTTATTCTTTATCCTTCTATTTTTTTCTTTTATTTTCTCTTTCATCTTTTTTTTTGTATATTTCCTGTTTCTTTAATCTGAATTTCCTGGCAATTTTTCTTTTGATGTTTCTTGTGTTTCTGTTTTCATTCTCTCTCTCTCTCTCTCTCTCTCTCTCTCTCTCTCTCTCTCTCTCTCTCTCTCTCTCTCTCTCTCTCTCTATCATCCGCTGTGGGTGTTATTGTCACTTCCTTCACACTTCTGCATTTATTCATTCATTTTTTTCTCTTTGTTTCCTTCTATTCTCGTACAGTTTTTAATTACTTCCTATTCTTTGATGATTGTCTTCCTCTGGGATTCCTCTTAGTCTTCTTTCTTTTTCTTTCTCCATCTTCTTCTCCTATTGCTGTTTACTTCCCTTTTTTTTTATTTCTTTCTTCTCCTCCTTATTCTCTATTTACTCATCCTTCTGATTCTCTTCTCTTTTCCCTTATCCCCTCCTTTTTATTTTCCTCTCCCTTTTATTTCCCCCTCTTCCTCCTCCTTCTCTTCGCCCCCTCCTCCTCCTCCTCCTTTATTCACCCTCCTTTCTTGAATGTACACAAGTGACACGAATCCTGTTGGCCACGGCACATCTGATTGGTTCCTTGGTATCTGTGTTTGACCAATGAGGCTCAGCTGGGGGTAAGACACCTGAGAGAGAGAGAGAGAGAGAGAGAGAGAGAGACGGGAAGTTGTGGTAGTGGTGGTGTTTGTGGCTGCAGCGGCTGTCGACTCATAGCGTTGGTGGTTAGTTGAGAATGAGGGAAGAGGAGGAGGAAGAGGATAGAAGAGGGAGGGGGAAGAAATTGAGGATTGAATAGGATGTGGTTAAGGGAGGAAGAGGAGAAGAAGTAAAAGAGAGACAGAAACGAAAAAGAGATGAAAAAAAGGAAGGATTTTCACACGCCATTCACAGGTAAAAATGTCGACAGGTGTTGTGAGGGAAAAGGTGAAGTCAGGTGAAGGGAGGACAGTCAGGTGTGTCCTGGTGGTAGGGTAGGGTAGGATTCAGGTGAGGGTAGGGTAGGGTAACGGTAGGGTACGATAGGGTAACGGTAGGGTAGGGTAGGTTAGGGTATAGTAGGATTCAGCTAAGGGTAGGGTAGGTTAGGGTATAGTAGGATTCAGGTGAGAGTAGGGTAGGGTAGGGTAGGATTCAGGTGAGGGTAGGGTAGGGTAGGTTAGGGTATAGTAGGATTCAGGTGAGGGTAGGGTAGGGTAGGTTAGGGTATAGTAGGATTCAGGTGAGGGTAGGGTAGGGTAGGTTAGGGTATAGTGGGATTCAGGTGAGAGTAGGGTAGGGTACGGTAGGATTCAGGTGAGGGTAGGGTAGGGTAGGTTAGGGTATAGTAGGATTCAGGTGAGGGTAGGGTAGGACTTAGGGATGCAGCAGGCCTAACCTTTAAATATATTGCTACTGTTTATACTTTATATAGAGGATTGAACACCATAAGAAGGGGTTACATATAGGATTGAACACCATAAGAAGGGGTTACATATAGGATTGAACACCATAAGAAGGGGTTACATGTAGGATTGAACACCATAAGAAGGGGTTACATGTAGGATTGAACACCATAAGAAGGGGTTACATATAGGATTGAACACCATAAGAAGGGGTTACATGTAGGATTGAACACCAAAAGAAGGGGTTACATATAGGATTGAACACCATAAGAAGGGGTTACATATAGGATTGAACACCATAAGAAGGGGTTACATATAAGATTGAACACCATAAGAAGGGGTTACATATAGGATTGAACACTATAAACTGTATATTGATGACGTCACTTTCCTAGATTATTATATACGTGTTGATGAGGATGATGTTGATAATGACGATAATGATAGTGATGATGATGATGATGATGATGATGTGTTGTGGTCAAAATCGTCTCTCTCTCTCTCTCTCTCTCTCTCTCTCTCTCTCTCTCTCTCTCTCTCTCTCTCTCTCTCTCGTCCTGATGATTCACCTGTAATTACAACTTGATGTAATTTTCTCACCTGTGAACAATAATGATGTTTTACCTGCCTGTTATTGAATCTGTATTATACTCTGAAGGATTGTTGTTGTTGTTTATTGTGATTGTTACTGTTTTTTAAGTGTTTTATAGTGTCTGTTTGTTTGTTTGTTTGTTTGTTTGTTTGTTTGTTTGTTTGAGATTTTTTGTGCCGTGTGGTGGAATTATTGGAGATATTTGTCTTTATTTGTCTTAGAAGTTGTTGTTGTTGTTATTATCTTTCTTCTTCTTTCTTCTTCTTTCTTCTTTTTCTTCTTTCTTCTTCTTCTTCTTCTTCTTTTTCTTCTGCTTCTTATTCTTATTCTTCTTATTCTTATTATTATTATTATTATTATTATTATTATTATTATTATTATTATTATTATTATTATTTGTAGTAGTAGTAGTAGTAGTAGTAGTAGTAGTAGTGGTAGTAGTAGTAGTAGTAGTGGTAGTAGTAGTAGTAGTAGTAGTAGTAGTAGTGGTGGTAGTGGTAGTAGTAGTAGTAGTAGTAGTAGTAGTATTAGTATCGCTGCTGTTGTTATTTTCACTGCCGCCATTACTATTCCACATGCATTTCATTACATAATACCCGTGTGACCAGCGCTTTGTACCGTCACACCCAGAACTTGCCCAGAAGACACCCAGAATTCTTTTATACGTCGCTATATAGTAAAGTCACGTCTTAACACGGTGATTTAAAATACAAGTGTAAGGCCAATGGTTGCTGTGGCCATCTAGTGCTTTGCCATAGATGGTTATGGGTGATGTAGGGGATATGGAATGGTGAAGTGGGAAGAAGAGGATGATGGTGGAAGTGGTTGAAGAGGGTGATGATGATGGAGATAGATAACAAGAGGGGAGACTCGCCTTGGGGGAGAACATGGTATAAAGAGGTGCTTTTAAGGAAGTGTTTATGATAGGGCTGGGTTGTATCGTTCTCTCTCTCTCTCTCTCTCTCTCTCTCTCTCTCTCTCTCTCTCTCTCTCTCTCTCTCTCTCTCTCTCTCTCTCCACTCGCGAAGGAAGAAAAAGAAGGAAGAGGAAGAAGATAATAATGGGAAAGTACCTGAAGGGAGGGAAGAGATAAGAGAAGAAGGAGAAGAAGACAATGAAAGAGTGTGAATATAAAAGAGAAACGGAAACAGAATAAAAGAAAGACAAAGAGAACGAATTAAAGGAGCATAATTGAGACAGGTGGATGATGGAAAAAAAAAGAAGAAATGACAGAATGCGAATTTAAGAGAGAGAGAGAGAGAGAGAGAGAGAGAGAGAGAGAGAGAGGTACAAGAAAACAATTAACAAATATAAACTAAAAAAGATGTGAAAGAGGTTCTCTCTCTCTCTCTCTCTCTCTCTCTCTCTCTCTCTCTCTCTCTCTCTCTCTCTCTCTCTCTCTCTACCTCCCTCAATTATCTTTCTCTCTGTATTTCGCTCCCTCCCTCCCTTCCTCCCTCCAATAACAAGCAGCCTAAGGCGACCCCTGTAGGTATGTGACTCTTGGTTATCTCTCTCTCTCACGCACTTTCTCTCTTTCTCTCTCTCTCTCTCTCTCTCTCTCTCTCTCTCTCTCTCAATTCTGTTTTTCTGTTTCCTTCTTCTTGTTTCGCTTTTCCTATTCCTTCTTTCCCTTTTCTCCTGTCCTTTTTATCCTCTCCAATCTTTCCTCTCCTTCCCTCATCCTACCTCTCCTTCTCCCTCCCTCTCACCTCCCTCAACCATCCCTTTCCCTCCCTTTCCCTCCCTCATTCCCTCTCCCTCTGTTTCCCTCCCTCTCACCCTACCTCTCCTTCTCCCTCCCTCTCACCCTCTCCCTCCCTCTCCCTCCCTCTCACCACCCCTGATCAGCACACCACTGGTCTTGAGGGTTACCTCCTGGGCGTCACTTTACATTCCACAACACCCTGTAATAGCTCTAGGTGCCCTTTGTCTGTCTGTCTGTCTGTCTGTATGTCTGTCTGTCTGTCTCTATGTCTGTGTCTGTCCGTTCGATGGTTTGTATGTATGTATGTATGAATGTATGTATGTAGACAAATCCTCCCTCCCTTACCCTCTTCTTCTCCTCTCTCCCTCCCCATCCCTTCCTTACCCTCTTCTTCTCCTCTCTCCCTCCCCATCCCTTCCTTACCCTCTTCTTCTCTTCTCTCCCTCCCCATCCCTTCCTTACCCTCTTCTTCTCCTCTCTCCCTCCCCATCCCTTCCTTACCCTCTTCTTCTCCTCTCTCCCTCCCCATCCCTTCCTTACCCTCTTCTTCTCCTCTCTCCCTCCCCATCCCTTTCTCTACCTCTCACCTTCTCTCACCCAGGTTACCTCACCCACGACCCCAACCTTCAAACTTGTTTTTTTTTTTAAATGAGGATGAGATTATGTAACTCCTCCTCCTCCTCCTCCTCTTCCTCCTCCTCTCTGGTAGAAGAAGACTGTGGCACTACAGGAGCTTGAAGACCAAACTCTACTTCACTTTCTACCCATCAACTTTCCACCAGTCAACTTTCTACCAGTCAACTTTTTCCTTCAGTTTTAAAAGTCTTTTCCTCTCATCTTAAAAAAAAAAAAAAACTAATGAGCCACTTGAAGATTTTAAGACACCTTAGTTTATTTCACCTTGAGGATTAATTACCTTAATGTTACCTGGAGAAAGATGTGATAGGTTAGATTTGGGTAGTGTTGGGTTTAAGTTAGGTTAGGTTAGGTTATGTTAGAGGTACGTTAGGTTAGGTTAGGTTAGGTGAGAGATACGTTAGGTTAGGTTAGGTTATGTTAGGGATACGTTAGGTTAGGTTAGGTTATGTTAGAGATACGTTAGGTTAGGTTAGGTTAATCCTCAGGTAAATCAAAGTAACTAACGCCTTACAAATATGTATCTTCTGTTGTTTACATCTGAATAATTCTTTACCTGAGATCAAGGTTCGTCATTACCTGTTCAAGCGTTATAGTCACCACCTTCCGTCACTCACCTCATCACCTCTCACGATACGCTCCCTCAGACAGGTGTGTGTCGAGGCTTCAGGTACCTAGAGGAGGTTGTTGATTGGGTCAGTATACAAGCATGACCGTGTACACGAGGAGGAGCCGGAGGAGTTAGAGGAGGGAAGATTGGGAGAAGGAGGAGGAGGCAGGGACGGTAAGAAGAGAAGCGGAAGAGAAGGATGAGATTGAGGAGGAGAAAGGGGAGGAGGAAGAAGAAGAGGAGAAAGGGAAGGAGGAGGAGGAGAAAGGGAAGTATCATCTCTCGGCGATTCAAGTCATAGGAAATATTATCTTAACTCCAGAATAAGATGGAAATCGAAACTCGTCTCCAGGTGTAATGGGACTCAGAACCTCGAGGTATATTCTTCAACATATTCTACCTTGAGTGTCCAAAGTAACTCTAATGTAATCAAGATATATGGCACTTCTCTTTTAACATATACAAACATTTTTTCTTCTTATCTTTTCACCTTAGAGTTTTAGAACATACCCAAATAAGATGAAGATAATATGAATAACACATTGCGACGATGGTGTCAAGGTGTACTGCATACCTGGGACCTTGTAGTGGAAAGGAATATTAATTTGGTGGGTGTTAGCAGGCGCATGTTTACTCATCACTTGAAGAGCTGCAGGTCATTTGAGGAAGAAAAACACGTGTGAATGAAGGGAGATGAACTATTACGAGGCATAGGTGGTAAATATGAGGGATAGCGGGGAGAGAAGGGGTGTGTTTCCTTATGAGGTGTTATACGCTTTTAGTGGTGGAAGGGATGCTTTAACTTTTACAATAGAGATTTGATTTTTAAAACATCTGAAGATAACTCTACTTTACAATATCTTCTTTCCATCTTTCCCATCCTACACTCCTCCTCCCCACCTCCACCCCCCATCCCACAAACCTCCCCACCTCCACCTCCACCCCCACACACCTCCCCACCTCCCTCCACCCCCACACACCCCTTCTCTCACACAACATCCGAATTTGTGGCTTGTGGTGACAGTGCAGCAGCTACCCACCACCCCTCTCTCTCTCTCTCTCACACAGATGACTTGTCTATCAGATGAAATTCCTCTTAATTGACTTCTCACCCCACACAAAACCACACGAACTTCTGGTAGACCAAATAACTCTACCCCTGGGAGCCGGAAATGTGACCACAGGACTGTCAGTTTGTTATGGTGACCCAGCTGGTTTAGTCTTGATCTTTACAGGGTGAATTTCACGCGTCCTCTCCCAGTTTAAAGGGAGTTTTCTGGCGTTGTCCCACCCAGGCTGTTGGTGTGTGTGTGTGTGTGTGTGTGTGTGTGTGTTCCCTTTTTTTCAGGGATTAAGGGGAGTTTTGTCATATATTCCTACCCGCTTTAGGGGACGTTTTTCAGTGTGTTTTTCCCTGGTTTAGGATGGTTTAACGTGTTTCTACCCAGTGTAGGGGACTTTTCGGGTGTTTTTTTTCTTCCCCCGTTTACGAGAATTTTAATGTTTTATTTCCAGTTTAGGGAGTGTGTGTGTGTGTGTGTGTGTGTGTGTCTTGTGACCTGACCTGAAATAATGTTATGTTTTCATTTTTAAGACAGAAGGAATATTTTCGTGGGTTCTAACTCGTTTTAAAGAAAGTTGTTTCAGAATAACTCATCAGAAAATCGAATCTAAAGTTTAATAATGATCCTCTGAAACACACACACACACACAGACACACACACACACACACACACACACACACACACACACGAAGAAACATTCACATTATTGCTCTGCAGGTCATTGGTAACTCCGTCAACTCCGTCAGCCCCGTCAGTCTCCTCCACACAGCTGACACATTCCACAGGGCGTCACCGAGACCCACAGACGGTCATAAACTTACCTTTATTTCGCCCCAACACGTAAATGCCATTTAAGTTGCTTGAGCGTCTTTCATCTTGGGAGGAAAAAAGAACCCACCAATCTACGACACACAAGCTTAATGCGTCCGGTGATACAGTGGAACTTACGTCGGGGGCCATACAACGTCAGACGACAACGTAAAATGGTCGACGGTGTCCCAGGTGCCAAGAGACATCCATCATTAGTGGTAATATTTTCTGTTTCTCTTATAAATGTTAAAATTACGTTAAACGCCAAAGGATTTTAATACAGTGATACGTATTTTAAAGTGTTATTAACCCGTGTTCTGTAGCTTTAGTTAAATACCCACGAGTTAATATTTATTGTCCTGTGATTATAAACCGTATATTCAGTGTTTTGTTCAGATCCATCAAGTTATACAGTAAACATTGGTATCAGACCATAATAGCTCTCTTTATTGTACTACTAAACCAATGTGACTTTCTAACAGGTGCCGACATGATTCATTCTCTGGTATCTTGTGTCAGTTTAGGTCGATTCAGATCAAGAAACATACAACCATAATTTCCCTCACGTTAAGGAACAACAAGTGAATAAATCTCTTTAGAGCTGCGTTTCTTTAGCATAGTATACCTGATCTTTCTGACTTGACTGATTAATGTTTTTCATCTATGATTTTTTTTTGTAGTTCTTATTTACTCCTTTGTCTACCATCACTCTACCAATTCTTGAAAGTAGACGAAGAGATTAAACCTTAATATAACACTAGTATATGCCATTCAAGTAAACATTATTCATACTGATAATTTACACACACTCATGTTGGTAAGTTCAGATACTTCTCTTCCTCCTCGCTTAGATAACAAAACCCTTAACGTTGTGAACTAATGCACACTTAACCACCCTCTAACTCCACCATCCACGAGGTAAATGCAACTAAATAACAGTAAATATCCCGGAATTAAGATAAGACAAACATGCGTGACAGCAGAACCACACAATTTGTTCCTTTATTAACACACGAGAGTTAAAAAAAATACGATACATTATTCTGGTAATGTTCGAGGATATTTTATTTTAACATCTGAGCTTCCTGTAGACTTTATGGAGTAAATGGTCTGAGAGTATTTGTTTATATACAAGGCGCGCCTCTCAGCTACAAGACGCCCCTCTCAGCTACAAGACGCCCCTCTCAACTACATGTCGCCCCTCTCAATCTACAACAAACGACCCTCTCAACTACAAGACGCCCCTCTCAACTACAAGTCGCCCCTCTCAACCTACAACAAACGACCCTCTCAACTACAAGACGCCCCACTTAACTACAAGACGCCCCTCTCAATTACAAGTCGCCCCTCTCAATCTACAACACAAAGCCCTTTCAACCAACATGAATACCTTCTCTTCTTCTTATCCTCTCCTCCTCCTCCTCCTCCTCCTACTATTTCTTCTTCTCCTCCTCCGTCTTCTCTCACTCCTCCTTGGTGACCCGGCTTGACTTCGCCTCTGGGCTCTAACTTAATTTGACCTCACCTCGCCTCCCCTCACCTCGCTTCGTCTCGCACCAGCCCCCCTGAGTTGGTGCAATTACCTACCCTAAAACTGGTAAAGTCTGGTCTGATGTAGAGTCAATTATCCTGCGTTGTGAATGCACCTAGATTGAGTTCCCAGGAGGAGATTTTGACCCAAGATATCTCGGTCACATTGGAGGAGAGAGAGAGAGAGAGAGAGAGAGAGAGAGAGAGAGAGAGAGAGAGAGAGAGATTGTATGGCTAAGATAGGGGAGAATACGATGGAAGAGAGAGAAGAAGAAAGGAAAATGGAGAAGGAGAGTTAGTACAAGGGAAAGAGGTGGTGTGTGGGCGTGAGGAGGAGGAGGGAGGTAATTAAAGGAAGTAAAGGAGGAGAAGGAGAGAGAGGGAGGGTATGGCAAGGGTGTGTGAAAGAGAGAGAGAGAGAGAGAGACTGAAATATGGATGGAGGGTAGAGAGGAAGGGAGGTGGAAGGAAAGGGTGAATAATAAGAACGAGGGAGAAGAGTGACGGATAATTGAATGTGCCGAGCTGAAAGTGGATAAAAGAACCGTGTTAGACCGTCGTGGTGATGAGACAGACGCCCGCCCGCCCGCCCGCCCGCCTGCCTGCCGCTCGAGGAGGATTGGATATCAAGCGGGTGCAAATCTGCGAACTTCCCGTGGATTTAGGTGGTGGTTTGGTGGATAAGTGGATAGAAGGAATCATGCAGGAACTGTAGACTCAATCTCTACCCGACACAAGTTGACGAGTAGATGGATTGAGTTAATGTAATGGAATGGTTGAATTGAGAGAGAGAGAGAGAGAGAGAGAGAGAGAGAGAGAGAGAGAGAGAGAGAGAGAGAGATTCCTACTTACACTTGGCCATATAAGTTTGTGAAATATATTTATTCCCTCCATTTCCAGTTTATAATCACAGTAACGTTATATTTCACAGATATACTTCACAGAGGCAAAGACAGCAGTATATTTTAAAGATCTAGTTATGGCCTCCCCAATTCTGAGTTATTGGGGAATAAAAGTATCAACAAGTAAATATTATACTCAAAATATATATTTACACGTAGCCTCAAAATAGACGCCATAAATTTAATTCGTAGTTCCTCTTGTCCACGAAATATATTACAGGAAGAAAATAAATATATTTCTTATTTGTTTATATATATCACGAGTGTAAGTAGAAGGAATTTGGCTAAGATTTAGGAGTTAAATTCTTGGTTTTTTACTGGAGTGAATTGAAGTTGTATTTTGCGTTGGTATTTACTCTGCGTTTGTGTGTGATCCAGTGAACATTATTGAGAATTACTAATCATTTACTTTGAAAAATACTTAGTTATTTATATCGATTATTATAACTCATATGAGTATTAAAGTAGCAGTATTTTTTATAGAACACCTAAAAATGACTTAAAAAAAATATTATATCATTGTATTCATATAAGAGAGAGTATGTATAATAATTACTTACATCGATTATTATTACTTACCCAGTTTATATATACCTGTATAGCAAGTGTGCAGGTATTATTGACCACTTCTTATTACTTATACATATTAAGTACGTCAATAAAGGGGGGGAAACAGGTCATTATTCTTGTACTGTAAATATAGGAAGATGGATAAATTATACAAGGAAAATTATCACTCGGTAAAGTGGGTGTGGTCATCGCATTCCACGACCGTCCAGGTAATAAATTAACATTGTAACTCTACGACTGTCCAGGTAATAAATTAACATTGTAATTCCGTTCATAAATACTCACTCAAGGGGGTGTTTAAATTATTAAGTGATCGTATTTGGGGTTCCACCATTAACACGATACAGATTTTGTTTTTTAAGTTTTCTTGTGTATACTGTATGTGTGAAGGAGGAGTTTATAGGTATGTTTATTGCCTTTACAAAAATAACATTAAGGTAAATTTGTACACCTGTGCTTATTCATATCTAAATATATACAGGTGTATTGATGAATTTACATATATATATATATATATATATATATATATATATATATATAAATATATATATACACATTGTTCCTCAACTTAGCATGTTTATTATAGCCATGAACATACTGTAAATATCTATGTTTACACACACACACACACACACACACACACACACACACACACACACACACACACACACCCCTAAACACACACACACACACACACACACATACACCTAAACACACTCAAGTTAAACAAATGAACATCGTAGTAGTGTCGAACCTCTGATATGATCCTTTAATATTGGGGTTAGGTTAGGTTAGGTTAGGTAAGGTTCGGTTAGGTTAGGTTAGGTAAGGTTAGGTTAGGTTAGATTAGGTTAGGTTAGGTTAGGTTAGGATAAGTTAGGTTAGGTTAGGTTAGGTAAGGTTAGGTTAGGTTAGATTAGGTTAGGTTAGGTTAGATTAGGTTAGGTTAGGTTAGGTTAGGATAAGTTAGGTTAGGTTAGGTTAGGTTAGGTTAGGTAAGGTAAGGTAAGGTAAGGTTAGGTTAGGTTAGGTTAGGTTAGGTGCACTAAAGCCCTAAAGAATCTCACACAGGATCCACGACCCCACCTCCCCCTTCAACGGTACAGATTCCTACCTGTTCTCTGTCGTCACAAGCCAAGGCCAACGAGGACAGTTTTTACCAATAACTTTATGCAAATACCAATAATTTAGAACCACGTGAGTTAATGATATAGAAGTATAGATCGATGAAGGCTGTAGATGGTAGAGCTATAGAGTATAAATATAGTAGACTGAAGTATGGTTCGTGTTGTAACTAGTTTATTTCACGAGACGGGATCACCTGAAGATTGGACACTCCAGTTTATTGCATATGAATTTTAGACGCTTATTTTACTTGATGATTAACTACCATAACGCTAACCTAACCTAACCTACCCTAACGTAACCTAACCTAACCTAACCTAGCCTAACCTAACCTAACCTAACCTAACCTAACCTAACCTAACCTACCCTAACCTAACCTAACCTAACCTAACCTAATCTAAATTAAATCCAGAGGTATCTTTAGGGTGTCAACTCTTCAGATGACATAAGCTCAGGTGTCTAATCCCCAGGTGGTCATTAAGCTCATTACTATTACCTACATTAAAACTCTCCATTACTACTGAAGATATAAGACTAATAACCGGAATATTTCTAAACCAATATATTTTCTACCCATTATAAAGTGTCCCATTTACCATAAGAGAATGCTATATATAGTTCCCTCTCATTATCCCAGAATACACGTGGTAGTGTTGACCTCTGGCATGGGTGGAGACTACTGAGCCTGTGTTGTTATAATGAAAGGATAAGATATAATTCTGTGTGACTATTTTGCCTGTCTACTGTAGTGTCAGAGGGAGGGAAGGAAAGGGGGTTTGTGTGTGTCTGTGTCTGTGTGTGTCTGTCTGTCTGTCTGTTTGTGTGTGTGTGTCTGTCTGTCTGTCTGTCTGTTTGTGTGTGTGTGTCTGTCTGTCTGTCTGTCTGTTCGTCTGTAGGTTTATTTTTGTATTTGTAATTTTGTCTTCCAAGATTGAACATAATTGTATTAAACTTGTCCACGTGAACATCTGGATCATAACATAGACAATATCTTTTCATCTGTTTTTTTTGTTTGTTTTAATTTTAAGTGGAATTTATAGTTAATGGTTACGAGAATTATAGCTTAATTTTTCCTAATCTACTATAATTTAGAATCATCTTTATAAGTTTCAACGATCTATGTTTTTTTGTATAATTTGTTCGAAGTTAGAATCAGGATTTCTATATATGAGTTACTATACAGAATATATGAACTGATATAGAGAAAAAAATCCCAAAACATTGAGGAAAAAATTTAACTAACATTTATCTTATCTTTGGTTCTTTATATTTATCATTAACTACTATGAAAATACCCTCAAATACCTTAATGATAATCAAATAAATAATCTTTTATAAATCTACAATAACCCAACATCAGAATTACCATTTCAAATTACTTTAAAAATTATCAATAAAAATATCATGAAAATAGAATAAATTCTCACAATCAAGAATAGAATTTAACATTGAGTGAATCATATTAAAGCCGTTAAAAGATCTTAATAAACCCTGAAACGTGTAAACCAATCATATTAAAACAGTAATTAAAAAAAAAAAAAAAAAATAATAATAATAATAATAATAATAATAATAATAATAATAATAATAATAATAATCACAGTAAATTCTAAAACGTCTTCAAGAAAATACCCGGAGTGTTGTGGTTAGGAAACGTTGGGAAGGAGTTACTGCTTTAGGCTTCAAGGTAAGAGATGGCCACCCCACCTCCAAGCATTACAGAGATGGCCACCCCACCTCCAAGCATTACAGAGACGGCCACCCACCTCCAAGCATTACAGAGATGGCCACCCCACCTCCAAGCATTACAGAGACGGCCACCCACCTCCACGCATTACAGAGACGGCCACCCACCACCAAGCATTACAGAGACGGCACCACCTCCAGCATTACAGAGACGGCCACCCACCTCCAAGCATTACAGAGACGGCCCCCTCACACCACCACCACGCATTACAGAGACGGCCACCCACCTCCAAGCATTACAGAGACGGCCACCCACCTCCACGCATTACAGAGACGGCCACCCACCACCAAGCATTACAGAGATGGCCACCCACCACCAAGCATTACAGAGACGGCCACCCACCACCAAGCATTACAGAGACGGCCACCCACCTCCACGCATTACAGAGACGGCCACCCACCACCAAGCATTACAGAGACGGCCACCCACCTCCAAGCATTACAGAGACGGCCACCCACCTCCAAGCATTACAGAGACGGCCACCCACCTCCACGCATTACAGAGACGGCCACCCACCACCAAGCATTACAGAGATGGCCACCCACCTCCAAGCATTACAGAGACGGCCACCCACCTCCAAGCATTACAGAGACGGCCACCCACCTCCACGCATTACAGAGACGGCCACCCACCACCAAGCATTACAGAGATGGCCACCCACCTCCAAGCATTACAGAGACGGCCACCCACCACCAAGCATTACAGAGACGGCCACCCACCTCCACGCATTACAGAGACGGCCACCCACCACCAAGCATTACAGAGACGGCCACCCACCACCAAGCATTACAGAGATGGCCACCCACCTCCAAGCATTACAGAGACGGCCACCCACCACCAAGCATTACAGAGACGGCCACCCACCACCAAGCATTACAGAGACGGCCACCCACCTCCACGCATTACAGAGATGGCCACCCACCTCCAAGCATTACAGAGATGGCCACCCACCTCCAAGCATTACAGAGACGGCCACCCACCACCAAGCATTACAGAGACGGCCACCCACCACCAAGCATTACAGAGACGGCCACCCACCACCAAGCATTACAGAGACGGCCACCCACCTCCACGCATTACAGAGATGGCCACCCACCTCCAAGCATTACAGAGATGGCCACCCACCACCAAGCATTACAGAGACGGCCACCCACCACCAAGCATTACAGAGACGGCCACCCACCTCCAAGCATTACAGAGACGGCCACCCACCTCCAAGCATTACAGACACGGCCAATTTCACGCGTTATATCTCATAATGTCTCCTAGTGTGCATTTTCTCCTCTGTTGCATTTTATTCCCGGTAGTTCAGTCAATCTCACGTGTAATGGCCGATGGCTAGTCTGATTGTATGTTTATCTTCACTATTGTCTGTTATTATTACTGTTATTTTCACTTTAACTGGATATCAACAGTTAGGTAATGACTGTTGTGGTGTTGATTTGTCTTTCAGTTGTTGTTGTAATGTATCAATACACTTCCGTAATTAAGGTGTTCAAGTACGTATTGTAGATCAGATAGTTATCACTTTATCAGCAGGTATGAAGATTAAGTGAGATGCAGTCAGTAGTTTGGTTCAGGTGTGTTTGTGTTTTATTGTTTATTGTTTTGTTGTGTTTTTTTGTTTATTTATTATTTCTGTTTCTTTTATTCTTTAATTTATCTTCTATTAATATTGTCTTTGTATTTCTTTCTTTTTTTTTCCATTTCTATATTTATTTATAATTTCTTATATATTGTTTATTCATTATTTTCCTTATAAAACAGCGTCTCAATTAGGACTCTTAATTCTAATAGGATTCTCAAAGGATCCTACACTAACATGAAAACGCTTCCAGATACTACTAGGATTCTCAATAGATCCTTTATCAACTTTTTTTACTAATAACTCTTAAATGATTATGATTCTCAAGGGATTCCCAAAGGATCCTACGCCATTGTCCTCATAACTGGAGTGGAAAAAACGATTCCTTAGGTCTAAGAATCCTCAGAATATCTCCCCCAAAATATTCTCCATCAATTATTTTCCTTATAATCGAAGCTGTGAGAATCCTTCCACCTGGCTCGCTTACTCTACGATACACAGATGACGGTCGAGGTTTACACACACACACACACACACACACACACACACACACGCACACACACACACTGGGACACGACCAAAACATTAAAAAATTTATCATCTTAAAAATACCACAAAAAATAATAATAGCAGAATAACGTTTATGAAGATGGTGCGATATAATAAGTGATAAAGGGGACATAGGATAAGTCGATTAGAAGGAGGTTTAAGGGGAAAATAGTTGAGGAAAATACAAGGGTGATGACACTGGTACGTGGTGGAGATGAATCCCAGAAGACAACAAATGGAAGAATAAGAAGAAGAAATAAGAAAAAAACGAGAAGAGGGAGAACTAAAGAAGAAGAGACAAGAAGAAGAGACAAGAAGAAGTAGAAATTAAGGAAAAAGTCGAAGGATGAAAATGAGATAAGGGATAAATAAAGAAGGACAAGAATAATGAAACAGAAGAAAGAGAATATAAAAAAAACAACGAAAGGAAAAATAGACAAATAGAAGAAGAACAACAACATAAGTAACAAGATAGACGGCTAAGAAGTAAGAAAAAATACTTAAAAGACATGAGACAAGACACATGGCTGAAGAAAATGAAGATAATTATCCCCAGGAGGCAAGATTCACAGGTAACCATCATGACCTCTCTCTCCTCTCCCTCTCTCCCCTCTCCCCCCTCTCTCCTCTCTCTCTCTCCCCTCTCCCCCCTCTTCCCTCTCTCCCCCTCTCCCTTCTCTCCCTCTCCCCTCTCTCCCCCTCTCCCTTCTCTCCCTCTCCCCTCTCTCCCTCTCCCCTCTCTCCCTCTCCCCTCTCTCCCCCTCTCCCCTCTCTCCCTCTCCCCTCTCTCCCTCTCCCCTCTCTCCCTCTCCCCTCTCCCCTCTCTCCCTCTCTCCCTCTCCCCTCTCTCCCTCTCCCCTCTCTCCCTTTTCCCTCTACCCTCCATCTCCCCTTTCCCCTCCCTCTACCCTTTCCCCTCCCTCTCCCCTGCTCTTCCACCTGCCCTTTCCCTCTATCCTCCCCTATCCCCTTTCCTCTTCCCTCCCCCACTTTTCCCTCCCCCATTTTTCCCCTAATCACCCCTTCCCCATAATCAGTCCTATTCCTCCTCACCCACATCTTCTCCCTCCCCCCACCACCATCTCCCCCCCCTCCCCTCCCCCATCACCTCCCCATCCTTCTCCCCCATTACCTGGCTGGCTCATGCAACTTCCACTAATGGTCAGAACCACCGCAGGCCACTACCCATTACCCCCATGATCTCAAAACCCCATTATTCTTGTCAGCACTTGTGTTTTAAGAACCTCACACCTGGAACTTCTACCTGAGTCTTTTTATAAATTACGAGAACACCTTGTGGGTTAATTGTGGACACAGGTGAGTAATATAGCAAGGTCCTATATAGACTATAGTTAAGGTGTTATAAGAATGTATTTACACACACACACACACACACCTGTAAAATATCTCTTCTGTCTTAATTAAAGGTCGTTTACCTGTCCTATACGTATGGTGTGTGTCCAGCCGTAATTCGTTTCGTATGTCGTATTATAAAACATATATCCTTCTCTAAGTGGATATACGTATATATCGGCCTAGGAAAGTGGGTATATGTTGTTATAATTAAGTATATATATATATATCCTCATATAATTGGGTGCGTATATCCCATGGCACGAGGCTATACTACTTGGGTTCTATTTTAGGATAACACCGCGTATATCCCATCATAAACAAGTGTATATATCTCTTGATCTGCGTATATCCTGTCACAAGATACTAGCCTGTATATATGTCATTGTAAGCGTATATCCTGTCCATGTGATGGGGGGGGGGGGAGACAAGTGTCGTAGGTATATACAATATATTCCAGTGATGATTATACCATCACAATCACCACCACAATAACCACAATAGAAGCAACCACAACAAAAATTACTACCATCACTACCTTAACCCCCACCACAACCACCATCACAACAGCCATAACCACAACAGCCACCATTACCACCACGACCACCATTCTCTTCCAGGTGTTAAGCATTAAACAGTAGCTTACCTGTCCTTGATAACACAGTCAAAATATACTGATGGGAAGGTTGATCATACCACCTGGGGAGGGGAGGGAAGGGGGGAAAGGAGGGCTGGGAATAGGGGGAAGTGTGGAAGAGGGAAGGGAAGAGGAGGAGGAGGGTTAGGGGTAGACGAAAGGAGAGAGAGGGAAGGAGGAGGAGGTTGGTTAAGAGAGGGAAGAGGAGGATAGAGAGGCAGGAGGAAGAGTGGGAAAGATGAGAATGAGGTGGGAAGGGGAAAGAGATGGAAGGCTTGGAGTAAGGGGAAGAGGGGATGGAGGGAAAGAGAAGGAAGGGGGAAGGAGGGAAGATTTACCAAGATGGATGTATTTCCAACCTAACCTAACCTAACCTAACCTAACCATTACAAGATACATTAAAATCAAATAGGTTGCCAGTTTGATGTTTTTTCTCGTATTTATAGATTTTTTTGCTATGGGGAAAGTGTCTTGGGGAAAGTGTCTTATGGGAAAGTGTCTAATGAGAAAAATGTCTAATGGGGAAAGTGTCTTGGGGAAAGTGTCGAATGGGGAAAGTGTCTTGGGGAAAGTGTCGAATGGGGGAAAGTATCTAATGGGGAAAGTGTCTTATGGGGAAGTGTCTATGGTGAAATTATCTATATTGTGACAGACAGACAGACAAAATGATATCTATAAGACTAAACATATAAATAAATACACACACAGACAGACAGATAAATATCCAGACAGGTAGACAGGTAGACACAGGTATTCTCAACAGGTAATTGTCTCTCCAGTATTATTTTTACACCTGCATGGCTCTTGAGGTCACACATACATAAATCACATTAGGAAACGCAACTTTATTTTCCCTCCTCAGGTGAAAAATGGCAATCTCATTAATTCTCACTTAATCAGTACTACTTAACCTGTCTTATGTGTTACCTTGATAAATATAAAACGACCTTGGTTCTATTCTGGTACATAAGTGACTTTTTTACCTTTACAACACCGCAATAATGAGTTTTAAGTACGTGGTCTAATGTGGTTTATCACTATTATCATACAATTTGTTATTGGTTTCATGTACCTGTAGGTGTGGGATTTTTTAGGGGGGGGGGGGAGGAGGTGGTTGGGTGGGTTTTTTGGTGTATGTCTAAGTTAAGGTGAAATATTTTATATCTGGGCGTGTTTTTTTTTTTCAGTGGGTCTTTTGTAGAAATTTGTAGCTCACTTGTTTTTTGTTTTTTTAGTTTTCAGTTTATATTTTTTTTTCTTATTAGTTATTTTCTTAGTTTTATCTATATCTCTGTATCTATCTATTTATCTATCTATCTATCTATCTCAAGAACTTAATCTAGTGCTTAAAGACCCTGACAGCTCAATCACCTATAAACATTAAGACAACAAAAAACAAATGAATATCACTATTACAATTTCAAAACGTTTATACTAATTCATGAATCTATATTTCTATCTTAGAGTTAATGAATGAGTTAATGACTAGTGCTGTTAATTAGTATGTGTGTGTGTGTGTGTGTGGAAGGATATTATCTTAGATGTTGTTAAGTACCTTAGTCTTGGTGAACGCTTGAAGAGTATCTGTAATGGTGAAATAAAAGACTGTAGTGGTGATTGAGGTTTTGTTTTTGTTCAATAGCATCGGGATTTTTTTTTTTTTAATATAATGTCTAGACCAAAATGATTTCTTCAACGTTTATAAAATCACCAGGAATTTAGTTTCAGCAGAATGGGATTAAATCATATCTAGGAATTTTTTTTTTTAAATCAGTATTTACGAGAAGATTTATATATTTACTAAGAATTTACCTGAGAATTAAATAGAAAAAAAAATAATATGTACAAGTTTTGGCTTTTGTGGATTTTTTAATTTGTTTTTCTTCAAGTTTTATATTTCAACCATTGGATTTTATTTACGTTGAGAGGGAAAAAATACTGTATGTTTTTTTTTTCCAGAATTCATTAGACTTAAATTATAATATAAATACCTAGCTTGTTTATAGAAGTTCAATGGCAGACAATTATTTTTCTCAACCTAGTCTATTAATTATAAAAAGTAAAAACAATAGGAACAAATCACCCTATATATTTTTTTACACACACACACACACACACACACACACACACACACACACAGTGATTTCAGGACCGCCGCCATTACAGAGGCTTTTAATCAGTGACAAAATAATTGGTCATTAGATAAAGATAAACCATGAATTTCAATAATATTAAATTGGTTACTAGATACACAGGTAGTGTGAGGCACAGGTATTGTGTTACCATTTAGTCAAGTAACTATTGGGAGTTTGTGGACGTGATGAGAGAGAGAGAGAGAGAGAGGACGGACGGAAGAATGGCAGAGAGAGACAGAGTGAGAGAGACAGAGAGACAGACAGACAGAAACAGACAGGAAAAAACAGGGAAATAGAGTGACAGACAATGGTCTCTTTCTCCTTCCTTCCTTCCTTCCTTCCTTCCTTCTCTACTTTCCTTTACTATAGTTAATTTCATTATACCATTATCATCTTCCTTGGCTATAATTATTTCTGTCCCGTCAATTATTTATTAAGTAATTTCATGTTTTCCTCTCTCTCTCTCTCTCTCTCTCTCTCTCTCTCTCTCTCTCTCTCTCTCTCTCTCTCTCTCTCTCTCTTACCCCCCCTAAGCTCCTCCCTCCAACAGTGATTGCCCCCCCCCCTCCGACCCCCCCCCCCAGCGTCCATGCGCCCTGATCGATCATATAAATGTTTTGCCCTCCATCTCTCCCTCCCCTCCCTCCATCATCTCTCCCTCCTCCCCCTCCCTCCATCATCCCTTCCTCCTCTCCCTCCCTCCATCTCTCCCTCCTCCCCCTCCCTCCATTTCTCCCTCCTCTTCCTCCCTCCATCATCCCCCTCCCTCCATCCCTCCATCATCCCTCCCTCCTCTTCCCTCCCTCCTCTTCCTCTCTCCATCATCCCCCTCCCTCCATCCCCTATTATCCCCTCCTCCTACCTCATTCTCCTCCCCTTAACAACGGTACCAACTGTCTCCAGGCGAAATAAAATGAAGAAAAAAAAAACGAACGCCAGGTTGGCACTCATTCGCCAGAGGGGTGACGAGGGTGATCTGACACGAGTATCTGGCAACAGTGGCAGATAATGTTTGGATATGTATGACCAATTGCGCTGTGGGTGGAATTTGTGTATGTGAATTATACAAACATATACAAATGAATCCTGACAAACACACACACACACACACACACACACACACATTTAAAATATACAATAGTACAAGCAGCAGAATATACTAACAATGGTATGTGTACGTGTGCTTTTGTATATTTGAACACTTTACTTGTGTATGTGTTTACATGTACACGTGATTTGGTTGTATCATGTACACCTGTTGTGTATGAGACGTAAAAAACCGGTTCATATTAATGTACACCCCTGGAATGTTGTGTACACTTGGTATTTCATGTCATGTACACCTGTTCTCTTGCGTTATGTACACACTTGTTTCCCCTGATGTGTACATTTGTATTTTTTTTTATTTCGTGTACACATCTTTGGAATTCATGTATACTGCTTTTACGGTCGTCGTGTACATGCAGTGTCCATATGTGTGTACATGTGTGTTTTAGTGTAGCCGTGTGTACTTATATTTACTGAGGTCATTACACATGTAAGTCTTGTGACGTTAAATACACTTCTCATTATTGACATCGCTTAATGATCTTTGATAATTTATATACATTTACACTCAAATTAGAACTCAGTCTCTAGTGTAACTCACGAACTCAAATAAGTGAGTCAGTTGAGTAGACTGACTCAAAATTATGCATTACTAGAGAAGATGGACTCAAGTTTATTAACTATAGGAGCTATATGACTCAAATTTTTCTATATATGAGCTCAATGACTCAAACTTGTGGACCAGAAAGACAGTTTGACTCAATATTTTTTCTGTAACTCATGACTCGACAATAGAAGCGCCTTTGCTGTACCGTGTGCTTGAGGGAGTGACTCAACTCAAGTGTCAGTACCGGAATACGGTTCCTCGTGCCCTCATCCTAATGGCCAAGTCGTGCTGATATCCGGCAGGTGATTGGTCATTACAGCCAACAACAAAATTTTGTGATTGGTGACTTCCAGGTATTACGATTCTTATGATAAAGAAAGAAAGAAAATATAGAGATTTGTTTTGTTGTTGTTTGAGTATACAGTATGTTAAGTTATTTTCGTGTGTTTATGTCAGTAAATAACAACTGTGGGATATGTAAACTAAAAAAGAAAGGGAATTTGTTTAAAAAAAGAAAAAAGAAAGCGATTGGTAATCACTTTTTCAAAATCCTGACGAAGTAATCTTCTACACTTGATCAATTCCGAGTGCAATAAATTATCGTCCCTCCGTCAACCCTGCTGGCTGGCTACAATATTACCAACACCAGTTACCCCTCAACTCTCTTCCACAGCGCGTTACATCCACTTAAATAACATCTTACAAGCTTAATCCTCAATATAACACTAATAAATATGTGTGTTTCTATGTTTATAAAAATTGTATGTAAAACTCATAGTGTATAAGTGTTTAGTTGTTGGTTAAAAGGTGTTGGTTCTGGTGGTGGGGTGAGGGTAACAGTGCAGCCTACCATTTTTCCCATCATGGCGTCTGGCAACTCCCCGGAGGTAGGCTGTGTAGCAAAGTTCAACATCACAGTTGCCAGTTTGTGTAAATATAGGGACTGGTACCAATTCATTAATTCTTCGTCGTTACCATTTGAGCGCTAAGCGATTGGTTTGGTATTTCCCATCTGCGTGGAAATTAAAATAAAAAAAAAAAACGAAATTAAAATCCCCATTAAAAAAATCTCTATAATGAAACAACACCGAAGTTGGGATTAAATTTCAGGTTTCCTCGTTTCGTTAAAATCGATAATTCTTTTTATTTATTTTAAAGGGAAATTTTGTTATATTTTTTTAATCAGCCCTACAGGTGAGAATACATACCTTGATGGTTATATTACTTACCTTCAGGTGATATAATAAATAGGTGGGAAATACAGACAACAGCTTATCATAGATCAGACTGGATGACACCGCCTCTCGATATAAGGTTCATTTTGTAGGCATTTCCAAGTCCATTTTATCTCTCTATTAAACTCTTGATCATTCCTACTAATATTACAATTGGTTTTTTATCATACATACATACATACATACATACATACATACATACATAAGAAGGAAATAAAAGATACATAATTGTTTGATAATTTATAGAAAATATATTTGATGATCTCTTTAAAACCAAATATACATATGACTAAGATCTGACCCTAAATATACATAATTCTGGCCCTAAAGATACATAATTCTGGCCCTAAAGATACATAATTCTGGCCCTAAAGCTACATAATTCTGGCCCTAAAGATACATAATTCTGGCCCTAAAGATACATAATTCTGGCCCTAAAGATACATAATTCTGGCCCTAAAGATACATAATTCTGGCCCTAAAGATACATAATTCTGGCCCTAAAGATACATAATTCTGGCCCTAAAGATACATAATTTTGGCCCCATGATACATAGGAACTAGTGTGGTGATGCACTTAAGGAGATGTGAAGTAATTCCTAGTTTATCTTCTTCGTTATTCTCTTATTTCTGTCTTATCATTTCTTCAGTGTGTCTCGCTTCTTCACTTTCATTTATTTTTATCTTTATTTGTTATCAAGTTCCTGTTTTTTCTCTGTTAATATTATTTTATTTTATTGATTTTTTTTTTTGGGGGGGGGAGGGTAATTCTTCCAACTTTTATATTTTTTCTATTTGTTCTTTTTTCTTGCTTTGATCTTTCATTACTCGTGATCTTTATTTTCTTCCCCTAATTTTCTCTTTAGTTCCACCACAAATAAATTATTCGTGAATCTCAAAAAAAAAAAAAAAAATCAACTTTTAAGACAAAAAAATCATGGAAAGGTTAATACAACAAAACACACACACACACACACACACACACACACACACACACACACACACACACACACACAGAGTCTTAATGAGATAGCGGTTTGTTTGCAATACACAGCGGGTATGACCTGGTGAGGGTATGTCTACACCTCGTATACATACACCTGGTGATGTGTACTTAGTGTGTATAATTGATGATGGCGGCAGTGTACATCTTTAATTATCTACCACCTGAGTCTACCTGGTGAGGCTCTCTAAGTCAACTCTGTGTGTGTGTGTGTGTGTGTGTGTGTGTGTGTGTGTACTTATCGAGGAAGGCTGTGCAAAGTGGTTGTGTTTACATAGAGGTCGTGTTTTCTTGATATGTACACACACACACTTTACACACACACACACATAACACCCACACATACATACATCCGTTGATTAATATGGAGTAAAAAAGACCTCATAATATTTTTGTTGACAGCCACCAACCACAGAGCCAATAAGAGCCGCTGCAGAGGTCCTCAGACCCTTGCCACCACCAGTCTTAACTCACATGATTTAATTAAGAATTCTGGATCATACACGCCGGATGATCACCGCTCCAGCGTCATCCTCACCGCCGCTAAGATGATATCATCCTCCAGCCTCCTTAGATGTTCGGCTGCAGAGAGATAGAGAGACGAGATAAAGAGAGAGAGAGAGAGATAGAGAGACGAGATAAGGAGAGAGAGAGAGAGATAGAGAGATTAAGCAACATCTTCCCTATACATTTATAAGAACTATCTCTGTATATATATAAATTCAAGGTTATATTCAAGTATAAAAATATAAAACTGACTTATAAAAAAAAATATATATATACATGATCCAAAAGTGAAGATAAATTAGAAAAAATTAAACACCATATTTTTTTTTCGAAATTTTTTTGTGATCATAAAATATCGGAAAAATTATTCAAACTTTTTGGGTAAATTACTGAAGAGAAAAATACAACATATATTTTGCTGATGTTATGCGTCTGTGTGAGAGGTTTTAGCGGATCCTCTATGGGCTTATTGCTTGGAGTTTGTTGTGAATTTATGGGTGATCAAATGTATGTAGAAAAATTCATACATACATAAATACATACCGTACACACATTGATACATACATACATATATACATACATGCATACCGTACATTACATAGATGTATATACAGAGAACCTAACCTAACCTACACCAAAAATAGAAGTGAAAATAATATCCAATAATTAACCCAATATTTAACTTTTTTTAATCCATCTATCTATTATTTTTTTTTATTCTTAAGTCCTAAAATTAATAACTCGTATGAACTTAAGGTCTCAGACGGTCTCCTAAATCAAAGAGGAAACGATAAACAGAAGAGCTTATACATATGCAAATTAGAGTCTCGTAATTAAAGATTTTAGTGGGTGAAAAAAAAATGTGTTTTCTTGTAATTTGGTTTTTTGACATTAGTTGAGGATTCTTAATATATTCATCTGTTCATGAGGTAAAGTTTCTTCCAGTGAAAGCTTCTCTTTTTCTTTTTTTCGTAAATTGGAAAATGGAAAAAAATAATTATTGTATTTTTTTTGTATAGGAGGGGGATTTTGACGTCATCATCGGCATAAGCCTTTAGGGGGACAGTTAATCTATAATGGGAAGAGCTAGTTAGAATTCGACTTCGTCTTCTGATTGGTTATTCATGTTTGGTGACGATTTAGCGAGAGAGAGAGAGGGGGGTGTGAGAGAGAGGGGGGTGAGAGAGAGAGGGGTGAGAGAGAGAGAGAGAGAGGGTGAGACTATTATGTAGACCTGAATAACATAATACACTAAGATATTTCTTTTTATATTTATTTTTTTAACATTTTTGATCAATACTTCCAAATATTTAACTCAAAAGACCGATTATAAATTACATATTAACATAAAAGTGTAAATAAACTATATAACCAAACACTCGGGCCAACAATAATAATATACCCAGCTCAAAAAAAAAAAATAACTCCACCACTCAGGGTAAACTCGCCTTTACCGTGTTAAAAAAATCACCTTAAGAACTTTTCCTTTTCTGGCCTTTGAAGCGTAGCACTATGTTGCCTCTCTAAGCTTCAAATACCACCACCACCTCCTTAATTAACCGGGATTCCAATCATCAGAGCCAGTAGTTGGTCCCTAAAGGTAATTAAATGTCGCACTTCGAATTCTTCTCTCGCTACCTGAATTCCGAAGTTATTTCAAAGCATATCTTAGCCATGGGAGTTAATTATCCCAGTCCTCAGCAGCTCGCTAGAACAAGAGGAATGAATGGAAAATACCTGACGAAGTGGGAGGAGGAGGAGGAGAAGGGGCGGGGGAGCGGAATGCTAATTATTAGGTGATTCTGAGTAATTATGTTGATTAGTGGCACCTTGCGTCATCACGGTAATTGGCCCCTAGGTAAAGGCAGCTTCCTCCCTTCCTTCCTTCCTTCCTTCCTTCCATCTCTTTCCTTCCTTTCATTCATCTGTCTCTCCTTCCTTCCTTCCATCTATCTCTCTTTCTTTCCTTCCTTCCTTCCATCCATCTGTCTCTCCTTCCTTCCTTCCATCTGTCTCTCTTTCCTTCCTTCCTTCCTTCCTTCCTTCCTTCCTTCCTTCCTTCCTTGGACGTCTTGTTCGATTAGTGGCACCTTATTTCATCACGGTAATTGGCCTCTAAGTAAAGGCAGCTTCTCTTCCTTCCTTCCTTCCTCCTTTCATTAATCACTTTCTTTCATCCTTCTTTCCTTCGTTCCACACTCCCTTTCATTCTTTCTTCAACTCATCTTTCCTTCAACCCTTCCTCCTTACATCCCTTCCTTCCCTCCTCTCTTCCTTCCTTCCTTCCTCGCTTCCTTCCCTCCTCTCTTCACGCCTCGTTCCTCCCCAGTACCCCAGGGACCCACATCACGTCACTTAAGATTCTTTCCAAGTGTCTGTCTATCTCTGTCTGTATCTGTCTATCCGTCTGTCTGGTTCGTCTCTTCTGATGTCTTTGTCTACCTGTGCATCTCTCAAGGTGTATTGTTTATGTTTGGATTCTTTGTGTATCTGTTTGTTTTAATGTCTTTCTTGGGTGTTTTTTTTTTTATATTTGGATGTGTATGTTTTAATTTTTGCGTTTTTTTTTTTCAGTTTGTCTTTGCAAGGTTTATGTTTGCATTAAGCTGGGCTATTATTATTATTATTATTATTATTATTAGATCTCATTATATTATCATTCTTATTCCAATCTTCTATACCTTCCTAATCTCCATACGTTAAGAGTTGCAAAAGTCAAAGGAAACAAAAATTTACTAATATATTTTTTTTCTTATTTTAACATGGCGCCATTGAGTTATTCTCCCTTTAGCCTTCATTTCTGGTTTCATAGATTTGATATTTATGTAATTTTTCATTCATGGTGGCTTATGGGGCAACTCATTACAAAGAAGAGAGTGTTTCAGCTCCAGCGATTATGTGTATGTGTGTGTGTGTGTTTACGATAGTCCTTCCATCAATCAATTTTTCCTCGTCTCCTTACCAAGCACGGGATGTATACCATATAGTTCCTTCCCCCCCCCCCCCCCCCCACCTTTTATCATCTTTGTTCCTCAGCAGTAGGAGGAGGTATGCTTTGTGACGTTAATCTCTCTTTCAATATTTTTTTTTATATTTACAATTGATGAAATGAGGGAGAAATATGGTTTGGTGTTATTCTCAGATTTCGTCTATTAAAGTTATTGTAGTTTTGTTAAAGAAGCAAGTTGTACTGAACTATTTTTGATGTTAGTTGATATAGGAAATACATTTATTGATATATTAATTCTTAACATTGTATTGTATATAGTAAACGCTCCTCTTAAAATAGTACTTGAATCTATCTATAACTTTACATATGGAAATACACTCAAATTACTATAACTTTACTCACCAAAGCAAGGTTCCAAACACACTTTCTTCCTAAAGGCCCTCACCTGTACTTGAGTGCTTGTAAGTGGAAGTATTGCTGTATTGTGAGTTAGGATAATATATCTCGGTATAGCAGAGGCGTCCAGCCGTAACCTCCCGCGGGGAAGTCCCTCTTTTGGCACGCAAGTGTGTGTGTGTGTGTGTGTGTGTGTGTACTGCCTGAGGGTAAATAATAGGAGAGGAGTTTATACTATTGGTGAAAATGTTGGTAATACTAAGGTTGTTAATAGGAATGAAAATAGTAAAAATAATGATAATGATGATAATAATCGTAATCATAAAAATAAATATAAAAATAAAATAAAGGAAAAGAATACAAATAATAATAATAGTAATAATAAGGATGATGATAGTAATGATAGCAACAATATTAACGATGATAACAGTAACAACAACAACACTAATAATAATAATAATAATAAAACAATAATATAAAAAATATATAAAGAAACTACCAAATATACAACATTCATACAGGTGTTTCCAGGTAATGGCCTCATAAAACCATATACACCTTTACGTGGGGAGACATTAAAAAATTACACCACTAAATAAAAATCTGAAAATACATGGAATTATATTTCATGACAAAACGTCCATAAAAGACAAATTCATCTGTTTTATTCCTATAAAATATATAATTATATAATATATGAAATTATATAAGTATGATTTTATTTCATTTTTTAAAGTATAATTTTGTTAATTTGTATACAGTCGTGATTACCTGTTGTAATTTATTTATTTTTTTTAAGTAAGTCATTTAATTTAACTTGTTAATTTGATTTCTGTGTTATTATTATTATTATTATTATTATTATTATTATTATTATTATTATTATTATTATTACCCATAAAAACGTATTATTTTTCTTATAGTCACACCATCTTACAGGACAGAAGGTGGCAGTCAACATCATTACAGTAATTCGTCAAATGTGAGGCAGACTTTAATTTCTCTCTCTCTCTCTCTCTCTCTCTCTCTCTCTCTCTCTCTCTCTCTCTCTTGTGGCCTAAGTCATTAGTAAAAATTGTTGAAGCTCATTAATTGTCCCTTTTATGCCAGCAGACAAATGAGGCTGTCTACCCCGTTCCCCCCTACCCCCCTCCCCCTCCCTACCCCTCCTCCCTACCCCCCCCCCTCTCCGCCCCGCCCTCTTCCTCCCTCACACACACAAAAAATGAACGTCTCTGATTGCGAAAAAGAATTACATCTGAGAAAGCTTTGTGAGTGTGTGTGTGTGTGTGTGTGTGTGTGTGTGTGTGTGTGTGTGTGTGTGTGTGTGTGTCCTTTGTTATGAGGGAAGATTGAGAAATGAGAGATTTTGTCTCATTCTTACGTGTAAAGTGTAAGTAAGTAGGTTAGGTTAGATTAGAATAGGTTAGGTTAGGCTGGGTTAGGTTAGATTGGGTTAGGTTAGGTATCCAAATATTTTTTTATCTATTTACCAAACAAACATCAACAAAAACTTCACCCTATATAAAAAAAAAAAAAATAATAATAATAATAATAAAAAAATCGCAAAATACAAAACACTTAGACGGGATTAACTTCTATATTCTTGCATTATCTTAACAAATCAGTTTTAATTTGTTTTTTAATAACTAAAACCTCTTTGGATATTACGATAGAAAAATGTTAAAAGAAATACATGGATATTTTTTCTTTCGGGTTTAACTGATACTTAACATCTGTTTGAATATTTAGTTATTGCGTTTTATTTTAGTCGCGTTAGAAGAAGACAAGAAGAAGAAGAAGAGGAAGGAAGAAACACGAAGATGAAGAAGAAGAAGAGGAAGAGGAAGGAAGAAACACGAAGATGAAGAAGAAGAAGGAAGAAACACGAAGAAGAAGAAGAAGAGGAAGGAAGAAACACGAAGATGAAGAAGAAGAAGAAGAGGAAGAGGAAGAAGATGTAGAATAAATTTGAGATAGAAGGATAACTACAAGAATAAGATGAAGAGCAAGAACAACCAGAAGAATAACAAACACAACAGCAATAACAAGAGTAAGAATAAAAATAACAACAACAATTTGATAAAACGGAAGAGGAATAAAAGGTAGAAAAAGAATTAGAAGAAGAACACGAACAAGAATTAACATAATTGAGGAACACCTAAATTAACGATTTGTTCTCCCATAAAGCTAATTAATTGTAATAGAATATATCCATCTAAATAATTAGTAACCAAATTAAATTAATACTGAAAAAAAAATATGGGACAACACAAGGGAAAAATATATATAATTATTATTTACTGATAAGAATATAATCATCTTCTGAGTTTTGGATTATATTTATAATTAAATTGGGTGTTAAGCGACATCTTTGGGAGAATTATCTTAACGGGGGAGACAGAAAAGAGAGAATGAGATAAAGAGAAAATAGGTGAAAAGAGAAAGAGAGAGAGAGAGAGAGAGAGAGAGAGAGGGGAATGAGAGAGAAGGAGTAAGTGAGATGTACAGAGTAATGGAGAGGTATTTGAATAGATATATTTAGAAGGGTAAGAGATAGGGAGAGAAAATAGAACGAAATGGAGAGAGAACAGAGAGAGTAAGAAAGTAAAAGAGAGAAAGAGGGAGAGACATAGAGAGAGAGGGAGAGACAGAGAGAGAGGGAGAGACAGAGAGAGAGGGAGAGACAGAGAGAGAGAGGGAGAGAATGTGTTATTACCCAACTTGCCCATCATCACTCACAATTATGCTATTTTTTACATCACATAATTATATAATCTTGGGGTCATTTTGTGGAAAATACTTGGTCAGTTTGTTTACATAAATCAGCTGTTTCTTGGGATTCTTCAGTGTTGTTCAACGTTTGTATTCATTATGGTGTAATAGCAATACTTAACGTTTGAATGTATGTCGTTTAATTTATTTTTTTTGTTTAAAGCCTTTGGTAATTATTTAACGTTTATAAATGAATTGTTGAGTATTATTTATTTATTATATATTTGTTATTCTTTATTTATCTCTCTTTCCTCCTTTCCTCTTATCACCTTTGTATCTACCTTCCCTCTTCCTTCTCCTCTCCTTATCATCCAGTCCTCTTCCTCCTCCTACTCTGTTTCCTTCCCTAACACACCCCCTTCGCTCTGCGTCTATTTCCCTCTTCCATCCCCCCATCCTCCTCCTCCTTCCATCATCCACTTCTAACTCTCCTCATCGTCCTCTTATTTCCACCCCCACCATCCTCTCCTCCTTCTAACCCTCCTTCTCTTCCACCCCCCCCACCACCCTCTCCATCTCCACCACCACCTCCTTCCCCCCCCACCACCCTCTCCATCTCCACCACCACCTCCTTCCCCCCCCACCACCCTCTCCATCTCCACCACCACCTCCTTCCACCCACCCTACCACCCTCTCCATCTCCACCACCACCTCCTTCCACCCCCCCACCACCCTCTCCATCTCCACCACCACCTCCTTCCACCCCCCCACCACCCTCTCCATCTCCACCACCACCTCCTTCCACCCCCCCCACCACCCTCTCCATCTCCACCACCACCTCCTTCCACCCACCCTACCACCCACTCCTCCACCCCCATCGTGATTGTAAGCCACCACACGATAAACTGTTCCACGGATACAATCCCGAGCTCCTCAAAGTCCCTTAAGTTAGATGTTCATGGCGAAACTCCCCAACCCGTGTTCTTGTTCTGTATTTTGTTCTTTTCGTGTTCTTTTCTTGTTCTTTTGTTTGCTGTTGTTGTTTATTGTTTTTTTTTGAGTAGGCCTATAGGTTGTTTTTAAGATATTTTTCTCGTGTTTTTTGTTTTCAGTATATAGCTAATCACTTTCTGGGTTTTTTTTATTAAATATAACTAATCGTTCTTAACGTTTTTAATTCAGTTTAATTAATTAATCACTATCTATTATTAAATTCTTATCTCTTCGGATGGTTTTGTTTTCCTACGTTGCAAAAAATAACTTTTCATTCATTTATTTTCCCTCTTTGTTTACAGTAAGAACGAAAGCAAACAGTGACTGGAGAGAGAGAGAGAGAGAGAGAAAGAGAGAGAGGGGGGGGGGGGGTTGACACTTGGCTCTAGAACGTCCTTAGTAAGAGAGGAATTTAGCTTTCAAGATTGACCCATCCCCAAAATTATACCATTCATATAATTTTTTTTTTCATATACCTTAGTACTGTATTTTTTATAGTTTTCCTTTCATTGTATTGATATATTTCATGTGATTTTGTATTTTCTTGTTTATTTTTGTTGTATGATTTTTTTTTTTGTTCTTTTGTGAATGTTTGAGATGTTTGTTTATTTATGGCTATTGTTTTGTTTTTGTTTGGTTAGTTCTCTTCTGTTATGATTACCTGAGTGTCTTAGATTATAAGCACCTGTGTGTATTTTGCGTCATGAATATCTTTGAATCTTGCGTCATGCTTATTTGAGCATCTTGCATCATTAGTATATGTGCATCTTGCTTCATAAGTGCCTATGTACCGTGTGTGTCATGAGTAACTATATATATCTTCCTTCGTGATTATCTGTGTAAACCTTGCGTCATGATTACCCGTTCATCTTGCGTCATAATTACCTATGTAACCCTTGCGTCATAATTACCTATGTAACCCTTGCGTCATAAGAACCTGTGCATCTTGCGTCATGACTTGTACCATCAGGTCAGGAACATCAACCCTCTTGTGAAAGTCGCTGGAATCTGCAGGGCATCAGTGAAGGTTGACGTGGATGGCATTAAACTCGACAGCCACTGGACACCAGACACAGTTAGACACCAAGAGGACACTCCTCACCATTATGTCCTCTTAACATTGCAGAGTCTTTGGTGGTGCAAGACCTCCTCTGAGTGCGGGAAGACCTCTCCTTGTGTAAGAGTTCTAAAGGTGTTCCCATCATCACCCTGAAAGAGGAAAGAAAGATTTAATGCTGATAGTCTTTTTTTTTTTTTACATGTGTTTTTTGTTTTGATGTTTTTGGTGTATTTGTTTTGTGTTTTTTTCATAGTGTTTTTGTTTTAATGTTTATGTTATTTGTTTTGTGCTATGTTACGTTTAGTTATGTACTTTTTTTTTCATGGTAATAAGTTTATAGATATCTGTGTATACCTTATGCCTGGAATAGATTATTACCATTACTATTATCTACAGTCCTACTCCTCATCCTAATCTTCACATACTATATTATTATTATTTTATGACCTAAAAATACAAAAACAGAAAAAACACATCAACTTTCTACCCCAATGGCTGGAACATTCACCTAACACTAGCCAGAACTACAGCACAGTTTCTGTCATTGGTACAGTATGTAATTATAATGTAATCTATGGTAAAGGTGGGATAAAAGAGACGCAGGGGGTAAGGAGAGTGAGAGAGCGACTGTGGGGTGTGGCAGGACTCTTGTGGTATCCTGTCTGGTATCCTGAGAGAAGAACAGGGATGGTGGTTTAAGGATTTGGGCAAGACTACTTTAGTGATATTCTGAGTGAAGAGCCCCTCGCTGGCTGGCACGGAGGAGGGCTGGGTTGGAGGGTGTGACAGGTTGCATGGTGTGGCAGGCTGTAGGGTGTGTAGGCAGACTGGAGATGGTTACCAAATACACCTTCCTCTGCTGGGGCCCCGAGTGATGTTGATTTTTCCATCGACGAATCATCAAGATCTGAGAGCATTTGTAAACAAGACCATCAGGAACTTGTCACCACTGAATGATGAATGAGTGTGAAGTGCTATATGAGATCCTTCTTTGCTAATTACTCTTAATAGGATTCTTAACCCATCCCCCAAAAAATATCTCACTGTGGACAAAATTCTTTTCTGCCGACTCGTATATCACAAAGTTTAATGAAGAAATTAAAAGTTTAGGGGAAGGAAAATATTTGAGGGAAAAATATAGAAAAATGTTGTTTGAGGAATTAAGACGGTAAATTCTCTTGAAAATTACTGATATATAATTTCCAAATATTATTTTTTTGTTTTGTTTTTCACTACCAATACCAATTCTGAGTTAAAGTATACATATATATACTATATATATATATATATATATATATATATATATATATATATAATATATAATATATATATATATATATATATATATAATAAATATATATATATATATATATATAGTATATATAGTTTAAAATAAACATAATAAAGTAAATTAATTGACTCAGGTAGTTTATGTATAAACATCATTATATCCTGGTTGCATTATACATACACCAAGAACAATGACGCCATCAACACTTAAACTTTGAAAACCTTGCATATATCAACTCGGTCTCTTCCTTCAGTGTATAATATTTGCAAACAATTATTACACAAGTGGCTTAATGATGACGTGTACTGTACTCTAATGATCAGAAAATGTTGAACACTTGAGGATGATAATGAGGAGGAGTTCTTCTTCTTCTTTTGAACTGTTTATAAATGATTGAACCTGGAATAATAATACAAAGATGTTCAATTAAATGAGATGAATTAATATATATATATATATATAATATATATATATATATATATAACTGTAGAATGATAAACAGTGACATTTTGAGTTAATTAACAAAAGATTACAGTATGATAAACAGGGTGATTCTTTGAGGCAATTAACACAAAACCACAGAATGATATAGAGTGACACTAAGCTAATCAACATACAACCACAGAATGATAAACAGAAACACACTGATACATTTAATAAACAAAATGATAAAATTAACCTGAAAAACCCCACAGAAACAGTACGACAATGAAATTCCTAAACGCTTAATTCACTACACGGACGAAGACAATGAGACTAGGAGGAGGAGAAGGAGGTGGTAGTGGCATGACGTTAGTACAGGTAGAGACAATAGACCATCTCCATTTACACACTTAAAAAAAAAAAAACCCCTTTCAGTCTCACCCCTTACTGCCTTCCATGGTTCTGTAAATGAAGACTCCACTAAAACAGCTGCTCCATCTTGCCTGTTCGTGAGTGGATAGGGTGGGTGATGGCGCTGGACTATGTTGACAAAAGACTTTCACTTGTATACACTCATTCATTCACTCACTTACTCAACTATGCATGAGACAAAAAGCTCCTCGCCCACCATCTATTCCCCCATCCTTCCCCTCCCCTCACCCTCCCCCTCCCACCCCCCTCCCCTTCCTCCTCCCATTACTATCTTGTACAGCCGTCTGGTTCCTCTTAACCTGGAAACACAGTCATGGTACCTCAGGCTGGTCTTATAAGAGGGTCTATCTTATGGTGGTCTTGTTTAGGAAAGGACTGACCAACAATTACTCTCTCTCTCTCTCTCTCTCTCTCTCTCTCTCTCTAATATATATATATATATATATATATATATATAGTTTTTACAGTGAAATTTATTTATTTTTACTCACCGGACAGAAATTCCTGGGTGATTTAGCTACCTAGACAAATATTTACATTCAACACACAAGAATAAAACAGGAAAATTGTGAACGATCATGTGTGTGTGTGTTTAATGCTCAAAATAGAGAAGAAAATGGACGATTTCCTTGTTATGACCTAAAGGAACAGTAATTTTCATAATATTCGGGATTTTTTCTTTTTTTTTTACCTTAAGTGGTTGATTAAGCTGCTATTAACTATTTATGGGTTAATATAATGGTTATGTGCTTATAAATAATCCTGAGAGGGTAAAATCCTGTCAGTCAGTTAAGTTCAGTTTCTTGTGACTGTACTGAAGAGGTTGACCAAGAAAGGTGGTAAAATAGTGATAAGAGATTAACTGAACGTGATTGAACACCCCTAATGCTACCCTACCCTACCCTACCCTACCCTACCCTACCCTATGATAAATGATGGACACCAACTCACTTTATATATACATAATATTTTAATAGTTGGAAAAAAATCCTAAACTGTCAAAAGTTGTCACTGTTTACGTGTTAGTTTGAAATGAATTAGACAAACACGTGTGAGAGGAGTCGATAGGTGGAGGGTGTCAGAAAGTAGGATGGTTTACTATTGATGTAATGGTCATAATGTAGAGTTTTTTGTATTGATCAGGTGTCTAAATTATCGAAATGCCCAAGAGGAATTTTCCAAAGATATCTTTCCTTTTGTTACGTGTATATGTTAATGAAGAAAGAGAGAGAGAGAGAGAGGGGTAATAATAATAGTAATAATAATAGTGAATAATAATAATAATAGTAATAATACATCTCATTTTCCACACTTGGGTTACAAATACTAGAGACCTACACGGCGCCCCAACAGAATTTACAAATGCAAGACAATCACCACAAAGGAATAGCCATAAGCCATTGCATTACCAACAAATACAAAGACGATATTGACTATAAGGATTTTCTTGAACAATATACTAGTCATACATTATACGTGTATATATGTAATGTATGTATATTTAGTATATGTGTGTGTGTGTGTGTTTATATACATCATACACACCTCACAAAATACCATTCTCCATTATGCATACACAAACTCACTTTAGATTTCATTGTCATTCAGAGCTACGAGTTGATTTTTTCTTTAATATTTCTCAAGGTTCACATTCTATATATCATTTATATTATTATCAATACAAAACTAATTTTCCACCGTGAGTTTGAGAATTGGTTGATATATTGACGTGAGGCTTCCTGTGTGTGTCGGGGCGAGAAGTGAAGTTCACCTGTCGAGTTTTAATATAGGTAAATATATGTATCAGGTGTTGGGGGGGGGAAAATATGCGCCAGGTGAGAGTCGCTATGTTGGTGTGTAAATGTTGCTATGTTGGTGTGTGAATATATATATATTTTTTTAATTGTAGTGTTTTAATTTATTGTTATTGTTGTTGTTATTGTTATTATATCACTTTGGTTATTCTTAATAGCGCGTGTGTGTGTGTGTGTGTTTGTGCGTGTGTGTGTGTGTGTGTGTGTGTGTGTGTGTGTGTGTGTGTGTGTGTGTGGTTTATATCTATGTACATTACACAAGAGAGGCGGGCTCAGTGGACACAAATTACCCATTATTTTATAACTAAAGACTCGGAGGTTACATTGCTAGACATTCCTCTCCGTCCCTCTCTCCCTACCTCCCTTACCCCCTCCCTTACCCTCCCCTCACACACACCCCACGACAAGGAGGAGAATAAAATACACCATCACCACCACACCACCACCAAACACCACCACTACCACTATCACCACCCTAGATCACCATCATTCCACAGCACCACCACCACCACCACCACCACCACCACTCTACTCCACCACCACCAACCACTACCACTATCACCACCCAAGATCACCATCATTCCAACAGCACCACCACACCACTACTATCACCACCACCACCACCACCACAACACAACACGACCGGGTCCTGTAAAGAACACGGTAAGAAGAGCTCCATTGTATTCCCCAGTCTCAACTTAGAATATGAATGAACTAATGTAACAAAAAAAAAAATATATATGACTTGTAGATGTCATATATTTTTCCCGAATTTCGTAAGGGTGTCTGTTTTGAGGGTTATATTATACCAGGGTTGTGATACAGAGATGGGGTTGTTGTTGTTAGGTTGTTTAAGTGTTGTGTTTATAACTTATTTGACTTAGAGGATAACTTAATGGAGATGAGTTAGTTATTTTGTGTTATCTTGATGTTGTTATGGTATGGTCTCTCTCTCTCTCTCTCTCTCTCTCTCTCTCTCTCTCTCTCTCTCTCTCTCTCTCTCTCTCTCTCTCTCTCTCTCTCTCTCTCTCTCTCTCTCACACTTCAACAGGTGCTAATACCGTCAACTCCCTTCATGTATCACCTCACTCTAAAGACCCCACAGGTGAGTCACTTTACCTGGAGAGAAATATCTGAACATAAATAAATCAGAGAACGAATTTTGAGAGAATGAAACTCTATATATATTTTAAGGGGAAGTTGTTTATCATACAACTTTACAAACGACAGTGATGATAAATTGTTGCGTTTATTTTTTTTTCTTTTAGTATTTGATCCCGACAGGTGTAGCCGATGGGGAGATCCGATACAGTGGCCGGATAGAGTTGCATGATAGAGACTCAATACAGAAACCCGACAGTGTAACCCGACAATCATACCCAATTGAGAGACCTGATAAAGACCCGACAGAGAAACACGACAGACAGACTCCTAACTCATATAGGCTTTTGTCCAGAGATTTTCAATATACTTTCATAATTAATGTAAGAAATCCAATAAAAAAGTCAAATAACTTTTTCTTTCGTTAAATAATCATAATTTCTATTTTATTTCAATGAGTCTCAATGTCTTAGTGAAAAATAACATTATATTGTAGAACAGAAGAGAATCATCATGTGTTTGAGTTTTGTTATTTTATTTTTGTTTAATACGTAAATTTTTCTTTTAAATTAACAATAGTTATTTTAATTGTCTTTTTTTTCTGGTTGTTTGTGTTTACTATTTTGTTTTTGTTTTGTTATTATTATTGTTATTGTTGTTGTTGTTATTATTATAGCTATTATTATTATTATTATTATTATTATTATTATTATTATTATTATTGTTGTTGTTGTTGTTGTTGTTGTTTTTACATCGCTTTTGTTATTGACTTTAATCTTCATGTTCTTTTTTTTCTTTTATTTATATTTCTTTCTTTTCCATCTCTAATTCTTCTTAGTTATTCCTGTGTATTTTTCTTTTTTCATTTTCCTTTCATATGCTTTCCCGTTTTTAATTCATCTTATTATTCATCTCCGGATCATCGTTTTCTTTCTTTTCATTCATTTTCCTTATTTTTCTAATTCTTCGTTCCCTCCTCTTCCTTTCAATCGGTCTTTAGCTTTCATTTCATTCATTCTCATTCACTTATCCTTGTTGTCCTTCTTTCACCTTTCACAAAGACGGAAGAGGGGAAGTGAGAAAAAGAGAAGGAGGGTGAGGTGTGGATTGGAGGGAAAGAAGGAGGGAGGAAGGGTGTGGAAGGCAGGAGAAGGGAGGGGTAAGGAAGGGAGGAAAGGTGTGGAGGACAGGGAGGAATGTGGATGGAAAGGGGAAACAGAGAGAGAGACAAGGAAGGAAAGAGAGATCGAAAGGAAAAGAGTAAGAGAGAAAGGGATAAATCGGAGGAAAGAGGGAGATGGGGGGGGGGGGAGGAGATAGGGTTGGTGAGGGAAGGTGAGGGGAGGTGAGGGGGGGAGAGGGGTGAGGGAGGTAACACAATTTGGCCTCGTCTTCAAAGGAGTTGCTTCAAGTCCAACACGACATTTTTTGGGGCCTCCGCGCGTCTCGCCATTTTACCCGACGAGAGTAAAGCTAACTTAGTTTTCCCCGGCGACCAAATATTTTTTACGATGTGCAGCACATTTTCCCCATGCAAATGAGGAGGGGTGAATAGGGGAGAGGGAGGGGAGAAAAGGGGTGAGGGGGAGGACAGGGAGGGGAGAAAAGGGGTGAGGGGGAGGACAGGGAGGGGAGAACAGGAGTGAGGGAAAGAGAGTGAGGGGAGAAAAGGGGGTGAGGGTAGGAAAGACTTAGGAGTGAGGTTACGAATGGGAGAGAGAATGAAGGAAGTAGAGACAAAGGGAATGGCGATAGAGGGAGAGGGGAGGGGTAGGGGGCGGATGAGAGAGAGAGAGAGAGAGAGAGAGAGAGAGAGAGAGAGAGAGAGAGAGAGAGACGGGTGCTCCCTTTTACACTCTGAATATTAAGCTCGAGGAAGGCGTAAAAGGTCTTCTTAATTTAAGGATTTCAGGTGTTATTTTTCCATTTTTTCCGGGTGTCGCTGTGGAGGCCGGTGTTGACACTACCCTTTATCTACGGCTGGAAACTCTTACCACCCCCTGATACCACCTGACACCCCCTGATACCGCCTGACACCTATCACTACCCTGGCACCTATCACCCCCTTGGCGCTCTCTAGCACCCCCTGACACCCCCAATCACCCCTTGGCACCCTCTGACTCCTCCTAGCACCCATTGACACCCCCTGGCACTCTCTAACACCTTCTGGCACCACCTGACACCCCCTGATTTCCTTGGAACCTGATTCTCTTTAAGTCTAACCATCCCTCCAACTATCCATCTTATCCTCCTTCCCTTCCAAGCTTTTCCCCCTTCCTTCCATCCTTTCTAACCTTTACTCTTCCATTCCTTTCTTAGCTCTTCCTCTTTCTCTCATCTTTCCTTTCTTCCCATCCTCCCATCCTTCCCTTCCTTCCTACCCTCCTTCTCTCTCATCCTTCCTTCCTACCCTCCTTCTCTCTCTTAGCAGAACCTTACTAGGATAACAATACCCACACACTCACATGGGATCACAAGGGTAAAAAATAAATAAAAAATATAAGAAAAAAACCTGACCTTCTTTTGCTGGGAAGGAAAAAAAATTAAACACACTTTAACCTCATTCGTTGAAATTGTCGCTGCTTTGTCAATAAGGTTTGATATGATTGGTGCATAGAGGCATTGCGTTAGGGATTCTCTCTCTCTCTCTCTCTCTCTCTCTCTCTCTCTCTCTCTCTCTCTCTCTCTCTCTCTCTCTCTCTCTCTCTGGAAGGGTTGCGTGTTTGACGAAAGATTGAAAGACTCAGTAGAGAGAAGAACAAGAAAAAAGACAGAGATTAAAGAAACATACACAAAAGAGAGAGAGAGAGAGAGAGACTGATTGATAGGAATAGACAAAAACTTATAGAATTAAAACATTATCAGAGAGTAAATAAAGACTCACCACGAACTGTTACCATGTCAGTGTTGCCGTTCCTGGAAATTAATGTAGTCACCGCTGGAAACTGTCTCATGTCACCGATTTCTTTAACACCTTTGAAATTATATTCGTTTACAGTTTAGAGGTAAGATAGATGGTGACCTAACCCCAGATGATGACCTGGCCTGACCTGACTAGATGACCGGACCAGGGTGAGGAATATTGACCCCAAAGAATGACCTGGCCTGACCAAATGACCTGACCAGAGTGAGGAATATTGATCCCAGATAATGACCTGACCTGACCAAATTACCCGACCAGGATGAGGAATATTGAATCTAGATGATGACCTGGTCTGACCAAATGACCTGACCAGGGTGAGGAATATTGACCCCAGACGATAATTTAACTTGATCTGACCTGAACTGAACTGACCCTTTTTGAGCACACTGTTGGAAAAGTAGTCTGTTTATCCTGCTAGAACTTTCCTCTCCCCACTCTCCTCCCCACTCTCCTCCTGCTCCCTTCTCTTCTCCCCACTTCCCTCTCCCCTCTCCCCTCTCGCTTAGCCTGCTGGGGGGTTCCAAGGGTCAGAAATCCCCAGTGGGAAGCAGGTGAAAAAAATAAGGAGTGACGGGAAGGGATAAGCAGTAAGGGGAAGAATTAAGCAGTGAGGGGGAAATAAGGAGAGAGAAGAGGAGGAATAAGGAGGAATAATAAATAGCGAGAGAAAGGAATAACAGTAAGAGGAAGATAATAACATAAGTCTTCTTTGATTAAATGATTACGTGATAAATACAGGCAAGGGGGAGAAACAAGGAGGAGGGGAAGGGAGAATGAAAGAGGGAGGAATAGTAGATGGAAAGAGGTTGAAAAGCTGAAATGACGAGGAAAAGGGAAGGAAGTGAAGGAAAGAAGATGTTGAAGAGGAGGAGGAGAGGGAGGGAGAAAGGGATTGATGAGGAGAAGAAAGAAACTATATGAGGAGGAAAAGAAAAGAAAGGAAGAGAGATAAAATTTAACGAAAGGAAAACTTAAAAGAGAGATAAATGAGGAAGAAGAATACAAGTGTGAAAGAGAAAGAGATATAGAGAGGAATAAATGAGAGAGATAGAGAGAGGAGGGAAGAGACTTGACGTGGGGAGTAAGGGAGGAGACTTGACGTGGGGAGGGAACTACGACTAAAGCCACAAGCACCCCTTGTAGTTTAATGACAAATTCAATACAGCTTATTGACCAAGACGTGGGTGACCGTGTGTGTGTGTGTGTGTGTGTGTGTGTGTGTGTGTGTGTGTGTGTGTGTGTGTGTGTGTGTGTGTGTGTGACTAAATGGATTCGTGTATGTCTCTTCGTATATAAGCATGTGTAAATATATGTATTCAAGTATGTATTCAGCTTTTAAATATATGTGTATGTATATAATGTATTAATGATTATGACTCAGTATGTATGTTTTATCGAGTTATGTGTGTATTTGTATTCATTCCTAAGGGTTTACTGGCGTATACCATATGTATATGTATATATGTTCTCGTATGTATTACGTACAGTATGCATATGTATATATGTGTGTGTGTATAGATTGTGTTACATATAGGATAGTTTAATCTGAGTATCGTCCAGATTTCAGTTTATCGGATTTCGGAATAATTCCGATTTAGGGATCATCCCGACTTGGAGAACTCCCAACCTGGAGAACATTCAGACAGGAGAACACTCGGCGAGATAGTAAATTAAACAAAAATCACCTGGTCGAATTTATCCATAACAGCTAGACTGGTCGACTGTCATATATAAAACAAAACAAAAAAAAAAACATCCAAACATACTTATACACCCGTGACGTCACTATACCTTACGATTAAAAATAAAAAAAAATTACGAGAAATAAATCACTCCTGAAGCTCTGAAATGTCTCTCGCGTGTTGGATTAAAGGAAATGTAAGTTAAATACGCCATAAAACGTATTTAAATAACCCGTGATTTATTTAATTTACTTAGAAAGAGAAAAAAAATAGTGATATTTTGTTCTTTATGTTGATTTATTTTTTTTAACGTATATAAATTTTTTTCCAGTTGTACTTTCAAACAAGGAATTTTTTTTTTGTTGATGATTAAAGATGAAAAAATAAGAAATAGGTCAATTTTTTTCTCTTTCTATTTATGGTATTGGAATATAGTAATTTATTCTCTTTATATTACTTATTATAATGTGAGGGAATATAATTTATTCTCTTTGTGTCATGTAAGATTGATCTGTTTATTCTTACCTGAGGAATGTTTTTTCTCACTAGTTAACATGAGAGTAATTTGTTTGCACTCTTTTACTCGTTGACTCTCTCTCTCTCTCTCTCTCTCTCTCTCTCTCTCTCTCTCTCTCTCTCTCTCTCACACACACACACACAAATATCATGCACACACATGCCTACACACACACACACACACACACACACACTTCTACTATGTCAATAAATATTTTAACACTTTCCTGATGTTAGGTTTATAGTGCTTATTATCGTCAAATATCAACACCACGGGGGTATTATTCTGTGTGTGTGTGTGTGTGTGTCTGTGTGTGTGCGTGAACTAAAAAATCCAAGTTTGTGTCTCAACTTCAATAAAAAAAATATCCTTCACTCAAGAACATCCATCAGTAAGATCGAAAGGGGCAGAAAATAGAGATGACTTAAAACGTAGGTAAATAAACACATACGACACAGCCCACAGTACACAGCCCACAGTACACAGCCCACAACTCAGCACACGGCCCACAGTACACAGCCCACAGTACACAGCCCACAGTACACATCCCACAGTACACAGCCCACAGTACACAGCCCACAACTCAGCACACAGCCCACAGTACACAGCCCACAACTCAGTACACAGCCCACAGTACACAGCCTACAGCTCAGCCCACAGTACACAGCCCACAGTACATAGCCCATACCACACAGCACCAAGAATACAAATGCTGAGACGAATTATAGAACAGCACAAACCCACTCTCTATAATATCACCAGATTATCACCCAAATATATTTCTAATTCTCCACCCCTCCCTCACTACGTATTTCAATGTCCTTTTTCACCGTTAATAATATATTCTGATATATTTCATTACATTTGAGTCTATTTCTAAGTCATGAGAGGGAATGGGGAGGGAGTGGGGTTGAGAGGTGGATGAGTGGGGCATGAGGGGAGGAGGAGGAGGGATACACTAGCCACACAACATTGACGCCCTACCAGGAAACTATTAAGACCATACCAAAATCTCCTTCCAATATGTCGTAAGTTAAAACATAGTAAGTGCCCATAATACCTTACCTTTATCACATTCCAGCGATCCATTCACCCTCACCTAACACCCACTCCCCATTCCCCCCCTCTCGTCTGGATTACTTTTCTTTAATGCTCCTTGTTTAGTGTCAGAAATGGCACTATTGGCGGGAGGGAACGTCTGGCACTAGATCACGCACGAGCGACTGTCTGGCGTTATTCATGCATCTCTTATTCCGTTACCTGTAGGGGGTTGGGAGGGAGGGAGGGGGGGTTATGGTGGGGGTAAGGGTTGGGCAGGAGGAAGGTTTGACCCCCCAGGTAAATAACAGGTGGTACATAAGGGTTGGTGACAAGTGATCCGTGAGGCTACGCTGCAGTTCCGAAATCGCTACTTTTTGACAGCTAAATTACAGTCATTTCTAAAAGTCCCCTTAACATCATTCTCCATGGTCTAGTTAACGAAAAAAATACCCCCGATCCAAACTCACACTACTACTACTACTACTTCAATCACTTTCGATGTCGTTTTCCTCCTCCTTACCTGCCTTACCTCTCGTGCAGGTGTGACTCACGTGTTAGTATTGGTCTTTGATACAGGAAGTTTTCTCAAGGTTTTCAGTGAAGCTCAAAAGATCGAGTTTTATTTCTTATTGATGTATATTGCATTGGGTTTTTTTTTTCATAAGAGGATTTTATTACTAATTACTAATACCTCTTGATGTAAATACCTTGATGGTGTATATGACAAGAAGTTCTTATTTAACAGTGGGTGAACGCTGACGAAGGGTTGTAAGGTGTGAGAAAATATAAATGATGTTTACCTGCTAATGTTTACCTGTTGAACATTATAATTCTTCAACATTTGTTATTGTGTTTTATTCTTCAACTTTATAATAACTTTTTAATTTGTCAGTAGAATTATTCCTGTTGTTGTTGTTGTTATTTTATGTTTGTTTATTTGTATTTGTTATGAGAAAATTTGTGTAGGTCTATGTTTGTGTTTACATGAGGTATTCTTTTGTTTTGTATCTTCAGTTCTCCGTCTTATTTTTATTTTATCATCCTCCTTCTCTCCTTCATTCTTAGTTTTCTCATTCTCCTTCTCCTTCTCTTTCTCCTTATTTCCTTCTTCCTCCTCTTCCTCGTTCATATTTTCCATTTCTTCTTATTCTTATTCTCCTACCACTTTCATTTATCACCGTGTTCGTGTTAACCCTCGCACACATTCTTCTCCTCCTTCATGTCTGTTTGTTATCGTGTGTTCTCCTTCCTCTTCCTTACACATAAAGCGTGACTGGAACTGATCGGCAGAAGTTTGTCTGTCTTTTTAAGTTATGTGTTGTAAAGAACTCTTAGTACAGACTGGTTATGTGTGTGTGTGTGTGTGTGTGTGTTGCGTAAAGTAGACGTTGTAGTTTGTCTGTGTAAGTAAAGAGAAGGAGAGGAAAACAAAGATAAAGATTGAGAAGTGTAAGAGAGAGAAAGAGAAAGATTTTACGAGATCGTATTATTATTATTATTATTATTATTATTATTATTATTATTATTATTATTATTATTTCATTCTTTATCACCTCAATTAAATAATATCTCCTACAGGTACACAAAGTAATGTTCATTTTTCTACTTTCCTCAACATTATTTTTATCATTTCACTTCTCCCACAACGAACAGTCATATAAATCTAACTAGTTATAATTTCCCCACTAAACTTTTTACCCCGAGATAAACTTTCACATTAAAACTTTCTTTCCTGTTAAGTTATTTTAGAAAATGAACTTTTATTTGTAGTTATTTATTCCGGTTGATTATTTTGTAAGTGATTTTTTGTAATACTTTTATAAAGAAAAAACTTTGCAATGCCTTTTAATAATATAAACCATTGTAATATGTATAAATGTTAGTTATCCTTTACAATATGTTTAGTTTCCTAAGATTTATAATTTTCCAAGTGAATATATGCAATATATATATTACTCCATTACTATACTTTACATATTTCTTAATAAACTTGTACATATAAGTGTTCATATAAGTGATGAACATGACTATGAACTCTATTATGAACAAAACACATCAGTTCGAAATATAACACAAATTATTACACAAAATTACACAAATATTACCAAAAATATTACACGAAATATAATATGGATGGTAACTGGTAGGTGGGGTAAGGCAAGGTTCGAATCCCTAACAGAATGAACCCCATGGAAAAGGTTCTAAAATACGAAACTCACCAAACTTGAGAATCTACTTAAGGTTTTAATGGCCTGGCAGCTAAAACATAGCTTAATAGCGTTTCTGTGTTGAGGATTAAGGTGCCCGCACGCAATTTTTTATCCTAATATTCTATCTGCTAAGTTTCTCGCTCCACCGCCCACGCTCTTCTCTCTCTCTCTCTCTCTCTCTCTCTCTCTCTCTCTCTCTCTCTCTCTCTCTCTCTCTCTCACTCTCCTCGCCTGCCTGCTCCCCTTCCCTTTCTGTGTGCATTGTCTATCTATCTTTCTTTCTTTCTTTCTCTCTCTTTTGTTATTTTTATTCTTTCATTTTCTGGGGGGCACAGAATTATTTAGAGAAATACTGTGGTATGTTATTTAGTCATTTATATTACAGTAAACTCTCTATGAATGAGGTAAAAATGACTTAACTTTCAGAATAAATTTTGTTTTCCTTTTTTTTTTACGTAAATCTATGATGTTTGTGTCGTGTTATTTCACTTAGGAATAAAATTAAATAATGAAAAAACTATATAAACTTCAGACTACCATATCCAGGTGTTAATTAATATGTTTATACCTGTGTGTTTTATCCTTCCCACTGGCCGAAGACACAACAGCAACATCCATCAGTTAAATCAGGAAAGTGATTAAATTTCACTACAGAATGTTTTAACTCGTGGGTGTATATATATATGTTCTAAAAGACTAAACATTCACTAAACATTCACTTATTTACACCTTTTCAACATTCCTACACAACATTCACTCTCAGTGTGTTTAAACTCACCCTACAAAATGTTTCAAATTTACTCTTCATAATGTTTAATACTCCAAAGACCAGACACTCGCCACCTTACACACACACACACACACACACACACACACACACACACACACACAGCGGCGTACAACTTTCCCTACAAAATGTTCATAAATTCGACAGTATACATGAAGGTGGCTGCTTCTCCTTCAACCCACAAGTTAAATGTTTGATTATAACCTGTTTAATATGTTTGGGAAAGTCCTTAATTGCTCGATAATTTGACCACAAACTTTCTAAGAATACTTTTAAATGACTTTTTCTGGAGCTTTTCAACAGAGGCGGAAAAGAAAAAAAAATCCCCAAACTTTTTTTTTCTCCCTATGTGAAGTCTGAGTTTTGTGTGGTGGTGGTGGTGGTGGTGGTAATGATGGTGGTAGTGGTAGCGTTGATGATGATAGTGGTATGGGTAGTGGTGGTAGTAGTAATTGTGGTAATGGTGGTAAAAATGGTAGAAGTGGTGATGGTTGTGACTGATGGTAGTGGTGATAGTGATCATTGGTAATGGTGGTAGTAATGGTGGTAGCGGTGTTGGTGGTAACAATGGTGGTAATGGTGGTAGAGGTGTTGGTGGTAGCAACGGTGGTAGCGGTGATGGTGGTAACAATGGTGGTGGTAACATTGGTGGTGGTAACAATGGTGGTAATGGTGGTAGAGGTGGTGGTAGCAACGGTGGTAGCGGTGTTGGTGGTAACAATGGTGGTAGAGGTGTTGGTGGTAGTAATGGTGGTAGCGGTATTGGTGGTAACAATGGTGGTAGAGGTGTTGGTGGTAGCAATGGTGGTAGAGGTGTTGGTGGTAGTAATGGTGGTAGCGGTGTTGGTGGTAATGGTGGTAGTGTCTAATAGCAATGACTAATTTTGGTTATAATTGTGGTTGGTATGGTTATAGTTTTTGTGAATGGTTATATTATGTGGTTATTGATGGTTATAGTAGTTGTTTCCATGGTGATTGCGGTGATTTATACGTTAGTAATGTTGATTGTTGTTGTTGTTGTAGATTTTGATAACGAAAGTGGTTATTGAAATGGTTGTTACGATTTTCTGCATTAGGGGTTATATAATTGTGATATTAATGATTGTAGTTGTTACTGGTAGTTGTAATGGTTGTTAAGGACTTATACACCCATCAGATAGTTATAGTTATAGTACCAACCTTGTTAGTTTAGTACATCTAATAATTCGTATTGGCCTGAAAGTGAATTATCAAAGAGTCTTGGTTTTTTTCTTACTTGCAATATTACTAAACTCAAAACTAGATCAACATACTTTCTGAAAACGTTTATGAATTTGTGTTTGAGAATTACTAACTTTAATGCATTACGTGTCTACTATATCGAGTTAGTTAGTTAAAAGAAGTAGGTGTAGCCATCATCCGTCTGTTTCCAAGGAAAAAATTAAGAACTTTTAGGATGCCGACTTGGGAAGGAGCTGCTCAGATTCTGTTTTTACCAATTTTATTTTTTTTTGTAAGTAGAATTAATTATTGAAGAGCTTCTACAGTTAATCTTGAGGAATTATAATCATATCATGGGTTAAAATGTGTATTAAAAAAGTCAGGTGGGTTTTATGTTTATACTGAATTTACAAGATTTTTTTTAAGTAATGTGTTTTAGATATTTCTACAGAATTTAGAAGATATGCAATTAAAAGGGATTGTATTTTTATCGTATATACAAGACATATATTCGTAAGATATATTTTCCATTAAGTTTATGTACAGTAATTTACAAACAATATGATCTTTAAGAAACGATTTTTCAAATAAGTTTAAGAAATGTATAGACAATACTAATTTTAACTAACAAATTTCCATATACACTTACACTAATAATAAAAAATTATTCTTGAAACACAACAAAATGTTTACAAAATTTCCCCCAAAAATTATAAATAAATGAAAAATCACAAAGGTTGGTAAAAAAAAAATCAACTCTTATTTCATTGTTATTTTATTACGCCTTTGACTAACACCGCCTCTTAACACCGCCTCTTAACACCGCCTTTTAACACCGCCTTTTAACACCGCCTCTTAACACCGTCTCTTAACACCGCCTCTTTCTTAATCAGCTCACGAAGATGATTGTCTCAAGTAAGTAATTTTTCACCCTGACAGTGTCTCCGTATTAAACAGGAGGGTTTGGGAGACGAGGGGTGGAAGACGTTGGGGTATGGAGGGGGAGGTGGGGTGATGGAGGGTGTGGGGGGGAGAGGGATGGAGGGGGGTGGGGTGATGGAGGGTGTGGGGGGGAGAGGGATGGAGGGTATGTGGGGGGGGGGGGGCGTGGGGAGAGGGAAGAGGAGGTGTGGGGAGAAAGGCAGGAGGGCTCCAACGCCAAATGCCAAACCAATGGAGTCTTATACAATTTAAATTTAGATTCCAGCAGTCTCTCATCTTCTTATGGAGGGGGGGGGGAGGGGGAGGGGGCTGAGAGACGAAGGAGGAGGAAAGGAGGAAGAGCCCACGTCTACACCCCCCCTTCCTTCCTCCCCCCCCCCCCCCCTTCCCCCCCCCACCCCACCCCTGCCAAGCTGTCACTCACAAAAACTTAATTGAGTAGGAACAAGGTTTAATTGAAGTCGAAAAATATTAGTTGTCACCATTAATAGGTTGGAGCGCCCATCTTCTTTTTCTAATTATTCCTGAAGAATATTTTTTTTTCTCGCCTCTCTCTCTCTCTCTCTCTCTCTCTCTCTCTCTCTCTCTCTCTCTCTCTCTCTCTCTCTCTCTCTCTCTCTCTTAATTTTGCTAAGTCTGAGCAGCTGGTCAAAATTGGATCCTTTTTTTTCCCCGTAATGAGATTTTTATGTTTGATGCTGAATAGTTTTATGTGTAAACGGAAGTATGGTGTATGTGTGTATGTATATGTATGTATATAAATGTGTATATGTGTATGTATTTTGACAAAACTATAAAAAAATGCCCCAAAAATATCATATACAAAAAGAATACACCCCTAATTATCACAAAACATACACACTACTTTAACATACACTGATATACACCCGACATATACACCGAATATACCGACAAGAGAGGATGCTACTGAGTGGTGTAGCAGAGACTCGGTACATACTGAGTGATGTAGCAGAGACTCGGTACATACTGAGTAGTGAGGTTAATGGGACAAAAAAATGACGATGGTTGGTATGGAGAAGAGGTGAAGAAGACAGAGAGAGAGAGAGAGAGAGAGAGAGAGAGAGAGAGAAATACAACTTATCACTATAACTTACAACCAAGAGTGTATGAATGATTAAAATAACACAACCTTATTAGTCGACACAACAGTACAACCTTACCTATAGAGACTGTTTTACATAATCACAACAACAGTTAATCAAAACTAAATATAATATCAGAAAAATGAATAAGAAATAAGAAAAGATTAAATGCTGACAGAAGATGATGATTTTAGCGAGAAGGAGAGAGATGTTAGAGTGAGTGAGTGAGTGAGTTAGAGAGTGAGTGAGTGAGTGAGTGAGTGAGTGAGTGAGTTAGAGAGTGAGTGAGTGAGTGAGTGAGTGAAGGTGTTGATACTCAGAGATGATAGTTCTTAGTGGATGATGGTTTAATATTTGACGTGGATGATGATGTAAACCGTGGATGGCGATGGTTTAACCCTTAGAAGACGATGGTTTAACCCTTAGAGGACGATGGTTTAATCCTTAGAGGACGATGGTTTAACCCTTAGAGGACGATGGTTTAATCCTTAGAGGACGATGGTTTAACCCTTAGAAGACGATGGTTTAACCCTAAGAGGACGATGGTTTAACCCTTAGAGGACGATGGTTTAACCCTTAGAGGACGATGGTTTAATCCTTTGGTGACGAAAAGCCAAAGGAAGAACAATAGAACTAGTATTTTTTTTTATGTAGAGTGTGAGAAGAGGAGATCGAATAAAGAAGGCGAAT
>CAUDMG010003323.1:1332500-1362500 GCA_958450375.1 Homarus gammarus | reverse complement strand
GTTAAGACCTTTACCTACTTCCGGGTTGTGTATACGTTACCTGGACACACACACACACACACACCTCAACCATTGACATTAAACACACCTCATCCACACCTGCTGGTTCTCTCACCTGTAGGGGGTTGGGGGGGGGGGGGATAGGTCACGTTTCTACCTGTCTACTTCTCTACCTGTCTTCTACAATTATCTCTCCTTCATTTCTTCCTTTACTCTACCTACCATAACAGACGGATCTTTTTACCTATTTTCTCTTATTTCTTTTTTTTATGGTTATTTTCACGGTCAATTCGTCACTGTGAATCTAATCCTCTCTCTCTCTCTCTCTCTCTCTCTCTCTCTCTCTCTCTCTCTCTCTCTCTCTCTCTCTCTCTCTCTCTCTACACACCTTACTACCTTCCCCCTTATCTCACTACCTCCTCCTCCCCCTTACCTCCTCCTCCCCCTTACCTCCTCCTCCCCCTTATCTCACCACTTGCCCGACCTCTTGTTCCGTCTATACTGTACTTAACCCTTATCGATGTGTCAAGTAGGAGAGCCTGATATACACACACACACACACACACACACACACACACACACACACACACACACACACACACAACAACAACAACAACAAAAACAGCTTGCATATTTTGTTTTGATTTGTCACTATAAATTAAATTATCTAAGAGTATTGTCTGAGTGTAATGTTATGTGTGTATGTGTATATGTGAGTGTGTATATGTACGTCGATATACGCTTATACACACACACCTTTAGAAATACTACATACACACCTACATAAATAAAACCATTAAGAAATTACTTTTCACACGATACTTTAGTACTTTTCATACTATTATAGGCACTTTTTTATCTATTTTTAAGTAAGCTACACATACGCCCCTACGCCATACGCATCCCGACACCTCTACACTCACCTACAGACCCTCTACATATACTCACAAATACTCAAAAATTTCTACATAAGCTCATAAGCTTCTACACACGCCAACAACTTTTACACACGACAACAGCCTCTTTCCACGTCTACTCATTTACATATTTTCGTCAAAATTCCGTTCAGCCACGTCAAGTACTGTAATTTTTACCATACATTTGTTTAGTGTTTATATTTGTGTGTTTGTTTGTCTGTTTATGTGTAATTCTGTTTATCCATTCATTTTCTTATCTGTCTGTCTCTATCCATTTATTCCCTATTTTTTTCAGTCCCTCTATCCATTTATTTCTCTATCGCTCTGTCTATATATCTATTCATCTACCTTTCTCTCTATTATAAATTTATACGATCTCATCTTTACTCAAAAAAAGAAGAGAAAAATCATCTTATTCTTTTTAATAGTTATCATAATCAGAAAAAAATTATAATCGTGTGTGGATCATATGCCTATACCAGCCTCCTCTTCTGTAATAGTATGGCTCAAATTAAACCCCCCTATGTGACTGACTTTTAAGGCATTACTACACTAATGTATCAGGTTAAGGCGCAGAGTTAATTATCCACTGACACCTGAGTTAATAACCTCTTTGGAAACTAGGTCACTCTGTGGTGTTAAATATAGGTCACGTTTGGTGATTTACCTGAAGATTAGCCCAAAGCTTATTTCTAACCTAACCTAACCTAACCTAACCCCACCAGGTAACGATAGGGTGTAATTAGGTTAAATAAGGTTAGGGAGAAACAGATTTGTCTGGGTGGTAAATCTGAGGTTCTAGAATGGGCGGCTAGAACGAGTGGTGGGCGGCGGGTGGGTGGGCGGCGGGTGAGTGTCGCCAGCCAGCCTCATTTGTTGCTATGGTGATTCGGGCATCTTATTTCTTCCTTAGGATAAATGTAGCAAGTTTTTCCTCACGATTCTCGAAGATTCTCTCTCTCTCTCTCTCTCTCTCTCTCTCTCTCTCTCTCTCTCTCTCTCTCTCTCTCTCTCTCTCTCTCTCTCTCTCTCTCTCTCCCGAAGATTGTTGAACAAAAAGCCACATAGATTGTTAGTCTAGTTAAGAAAAAGGTAAGAATATATGTTAATTGTTCTTCTGTTATCCATACCATGAAGAACATTGGTTTGTTCTTCTGTTATCCATACCATGACGAACATTGGTTTGTTCTTCTGTTATCCATACCATGAAGAACATTGGTTTGTTCTTCTGTTATCCATACCATGAAGAACATTGGTTTGTTCTTCTGTTATCCATACCATGAAGAACATTGGTTTGTTCTTCTGTTATCCATACCATGAAGAACATTGGTTTGTTCTTCTGTTATCCATACCATGAAGAACATTGGTTTGTTCTTCTGTTATCCATACCATGAAGAACATTGGTTTGTTCTTCTGTTATCCATACCATGAAGAACATTGGTTTGTTCTTCTGTTATCCATACCATGAAGAACATTGGTTTGTTCTTCTGTTATCTACACTATGAAAGGATCCTTAAACGCACGAATTCTGACCATGATGTAAGGTAAGCAAGGAGAAGGGCAGGTAACCAGAGAGAGAGAGAGAGAGAGAGAGAGAGAGAGAGAGAGAGAGAGAGAGACACACACACACACACACACACACACACACACACACACACACACACACACACACACACACAAGAAGATGAAGCAGGGACTCTCACGTTATGCATGGGAGAACGTCTATCTAAGGGTATTGTTATGTGTATCTAATTACGGGTTGCGTGCCGGTCATCTCCAGTATCTACCGGACAAATTATCGTAATGGTTATATTAGCAGTGGAGGGAGCCGGCATGCATAGTCTACTCTCTCCCTCTCACCCTCTCCCTCTCCCCCTTACCTCCCTTACCTCCCCACCTGAGGGAGTAAAGACGTAGGTAGTGGGTCGAGGATATTGAAGGTTTCTCCCGCTATGTAAAGATCCAGGGAGGGAGAGAATGTGCACAATGCTATGGTGTTACTACCTACCGTCACGACACACTACAGCAGGGGTCGTGGCAGGTTTCGGATATCAAGTTTACGTTGATATAATGTAGTGGTACGGTTCTTTTGAGGGGGGAGGGGGTATGTCGTCTAGTTTTGTAATTTAAAGGTAGTTTTATTTTATTTTTTATTTATTTATTTTTTTTTTGGGGGGGGGGGATTATTTGAAAGGTTTGTATATGATTTAATTATTTACACATGTATACTTATAATACGTACACAGATATGCTCAGCACGCACACACACACATACCCCTGTAATATGCTGTGGGATCAATCAGCTACCTGGGGACGGTAAAGTAGGTGACGATATAGACTACCTGACCCACACCTCTACACACCTCACCTCCTACCTGGAAGACGCCAAACATATTCCTGTAGTGAAGATTATGTATTGCCTTCCTTGTATTGGGAGTAGTATGATTTATGTATGTATGTATGTATGTATGTATGTATCGTTGAAAGAGAGAAGCATTGAGTGAAAGCAGCTTAGAAATATATTAATAGACACACTTGAAAATAATAAACCAATGTATATATAAACCAAAGACAGAGAGACAGAGAGAGAGACAGAGAGAAACAGACAGCCAAACAGACAGCCAAATCATATACCCCTAAAAAACAGATAAACACACCCGACAGAGAATATTTTCGTTGACCATTTGAATATTTTTTTTTTTTTTTTTGCATAAGTAATAATGTAAACAGACTTCCTAAGCTTCACTAACTCCAGGTAAATGACACACACACCTGGATGAGAATTACACACCTGGAGTGACAAGTTTACTACCTGGTGATTAGAGTTGGGGGAAGATTGACCAAATGACCCCCCTCAAGTTAACAGGACTAGTAAATCACAAGTTATCGGTAATTATTGGGTCATGGTTGTTTAGTTGATGTGTTTAGCTGCTCTAATTGGTGGTTTTAACGGCGAGTAGTTAAATAGACGCTAGTTTGAGATCCCAATAATGGTTGGTTTGGTAGGAGTTATTAGAGGGCATGGGTTGCTATAATTAGTTGTTTTAGAAGGAGGTAGGGTACTAGTCAGATGTGGGTCGGACCTGCTCAGGAAAAACACTCGTAATTAGGGTTCTTAAGCCAGGTAGCTCGCTCTTATACCTGAGATCTTTAGTCCTAGTTAACTCGCCTTGTACAACTAGTGGTGGGGATGGTGGGGATGGTGGTCAGTGTTGGGGGTAGTGGTGGTGATAGTGGTCACTGTTGTGGATGGTGTTGGCAAGTGCTGTACCTAGCCAGTAATTGTGTTGGTATGGTGGTCAGAGGTGTAAGTCCAGTATTTATTATCCTCTGTCGTGGAATTTCAATTTAGACATTATCATCCTTACATGGTGCCGCTGAGAGAGAGAGAGAGAGAGAGAGACTGGAGAGCAAACAGTCACACTTCACCATCTCTCCTCGTTACCCTTTTGCCAGGCAGCTCCTAGGTCAATAGCCTTAAACAATCTAACATAAACAATTAAAAATGTACACGAATAAACCCCGTATCTTACATTAAATCCTGAAAAAATACGAATTAAAACTTCATTACACGAAATATTGCCCGAAATAATACCCTCTCCCCTCCTCGTCACCTCTCCACCCTCCCTCCACCCCTCCCCCCTCAATGGCAGGAGACGATCCACTCGGGTACACAGGATCGAAACTCACCTACATACTTTCTCCCTTGGGCCACCACTTGCTTCTTATTCCCTCCCTCCACCCTCCCTCCCCCACCCCCTCCCCTTCCCCCTTCCCTCTCCCTCTCCCCTCTCTTGTTTGGACTCCATTCCCCCCTCCCTAAAAATTAGAATGAATAAATCAAGAGGTCGTATAGATTTAAGTTGGTGGGGGAGAGAGAGAGAGAGAGAGAGAGCAGGAGGCGTTATTACGAGGTCTTGGAACACAACATTGTCCTAGTTCTCTTCTTCACTTCTTCTTGTTCTTCTTCTTTCTCTTCTTGCATCGCTCCTCTTATTATTCTTTTCATTATTCTCCATCTTCTCTCGTTCCTGGTGAATTAATTTTTTTTTACGCTTTCTTGTCTTTCTTCTCTTCCTCTTTCTTCTCTTCTCCGTTCATTCCTTGTCTTCCTCCTCTTTCTCTTTTCTTCCACCTCCTCCTCTACCTGTACTCAGAAACACCTGTTACATACAACACAACCAAGAATTATATCAACACTCACGGTAGGTGGTAACATTAGAAGGTGAACTTCAGTAGATGACAATGACCCCGAGCCATCATCATTAACCATCTTATCTGTTAACAAAAAAAAAAATAATAGTTAAATAAGAAAAGAAAAATAATTATACATCAGGTTGTCTCAAAAAAATGTATCCACACTATTTATCCGGTTTTCTTGATGAGTGTAAATATTTGAGTTATAAAATCAATATTAATCTTTATTATTGATGTTTATTGTCTCCCCCAAACATTGTAGGAGACGTCGTGAATTAATAATGAGGACAATATTGATGTTTTATTATAAACATTTAAGACATCACCACAAAAAAATGTTAATGGATGTGTGTGTATACATTTTTTTTTTAGACAACCTGGACAGTCTATAAACGAAGGGCTTTAAGGGGTATAATACAACATATTAAAGGATTTGAACGTTTCTTTAGGGAGTTTTTGGGGAACTGAATCCTTTTTACTCATCGGGTACGGAACATTTATTGTGATTTTTTGTAGATAAGGGATTGATGTGATTGAGGGGAATGGTGACTTATTTTGCATTAATTTTTTCTTCGTGTGAATTTGAGATAAGAGATGTTTTTTTTTATATATATATGCTAAGTTATTTAAGTGTAAAGATAGGGAGAGAAATTGTTACATTAAGAAATATATAAGAGTTATTACACACACACACACACACACACACACACACATACACACACACACACACACAAGACACCAACACACACACACACACACACACACACCCACACACACACACACACACACACACACACACACACACACACACACACACCCTACTACACACAAACTAAACGTAAATAACACCAAATAACACACACGTAAACACACACACGCGCACCTAAACAATGAGCACCAAACACAATCGTCATAATACTATCGCCTATCGCATGTTTTTACGCACTTGGTTGTCATAATTCCCGTTTATTGGACGCCGCCTTATTCAGTTGCCGAGTTGTGAACGACTGACGTAACTTACCTATTACCGTGGATCACTGGCTTGTATATTGTTGTATATTACGTGTATTTAACTTAGTATGGCCTGTGAGGTGTATTACTAGTATCTAAATTAACATTCCCCGTCTACTAACGTGCAATACTTATCACACACTCTGTCCATCTCACCATCCCAGTTGCCACGACATAGACTCCTAGACTGATCCTACATCGCTTATCATGTGACAATGGAGTATTGGATCCTAGATTAACGTGTAGCAGAAGGATTAAACGCCTCAAAAGTAAAGAGGACATTATAATCTCTTTAACACGACTAAGTATAGTAGGATCCAATACCACCCATCGCTTCGGATATGAAGATCGCGTTATTAAATCCTACATTAGCGTGTTGTGTTTGTTCCTAAGGCCGGGTCAGCTTTCCACATTGTGTTGTTGATCCGCGAAAAGGATTAAACTCTCTCAGATGTAAAGGGAATTATCATCTGTTTTCGTCGAAGAGTTAGTCGGATCAGATTCTATATTATCTCGCGAAATAGAGGAAACACGGGCTGCTGGACGCCACATAAAAAAGATCAGATGACATTAAGGCTTCGAAATCTATCTGGAGGAAGATCTAACACTACTTATACCTAATTGAGAGATGTATTTCTTCAATAGTCACCTCCAGAAGATCTCAATAACCACATAAGTACATTTCTGTTTATCTTTCTTGATGGATGTTCTGTATGTGTGTGTTTTTCTTGGTCACTATATCACATTTTTTTTTCTTATATAAACTCTCGTCATTATTGTGTCTTATTGATGATTCTTTCTTTAGTTTATTTTTATCCCATATTCGTCTATTTTTTTTTCTTTTGGTATCGTATCCTCACAATTTCGACGTGTGTGTGTGTGTGTGTGTGTGTGTGTGTGTGTGTGTGTGTGTGTGTGTGTGTGTGGACCGTTGTATCACAGAGCCATTCTAAATAAATGTTGGAGCGTGTTCAGGGTTTCCTACTCTTCACTGTGGTCGCTCGGTGTTTTTTATGATCCGAGGCAAAACGTGAGATGAGAGCTGGAGTAGATAATTACCTGGTTCAACTTAATCAAGGCGGTAGTGTAGTCGAAGCTGTCGTAGTTGTGGTGTTTGTGTGATGCTGAGGAATGACCTTTATCGTGAAGGTAAATTGGCCTAGATGATCTATAGTTCCGGTGAGGTGAAGAGAAGGTGAGGTGAAGAGAAGGTGAGGTGAAGAGAAGGTGAGGTGAAGAGAAGGTGAGGTGAAGAGAAGGTGAGGTGTAGAGAAGGTGAGGTGTAGAGAAGGTGAGGTGTAGAGAAGGTGAGGTGTAGAGAAGGTGAGGTGAAGAGAAGGTGAGGTGAAGAGAAGGTGAGGTGAAGAGAAGGTGAGGTGAAGAGAAGGTGAGGTGAAGAGAAGGTGAGGTGAAGAGAAGGTGAGGTGAAGAGAAGGTGAGGTGAGAGAAGGTGAGGTGAAGAGAAGGTGAGGTGAAGAGAAGGTGAGGTGAAGAGAAGGTGAGGTGAAGAGAAGGTGAGGTGAAGAGAAGGTGAGGTGAAGAGAAGGTGAGGTGAAGAGAAGGTGAGGTGTAGAGAAGGTGAGGTGAAGAGAAGGTGAGGTGAAGAGAAGGTGAGGTGAAGAGAAGGTGAGGTGAAGAGAAGGTGAGGTGAAGAGAAGGTGAGGTGAAGAGAAGGTGAGGTGAAGAGAAGGTGAGGTGAAGAGAAGGTGAGGTGAAGAGAAGGTGAGGTGAAGAGAAGGTGAGGTTTGAAGTAAGAATGAGTTAGGTTCTACACGCCATGACAGAGACAAGACACCGAGATATTAATTGTAATAACGATAAAGAAAATATTCAGGAATTTTGATTCAATTCAGGAGCGTGGAAGATGTTGTGTGTGTTTTTTTAAATACTGGTAGAGGTGTGATGACGAAGGTGAAACTAAAATACATAATGCAATGAGCAACGAATTAGACGTAACATGAAAGTGTTACCAAAACCAAGGGTGGCGGTCTAGCTTGTGTGTGAGTAGCCTACGTAATGCAATACCTACACACACACACACACACACATTAAGTAATATTTAAGTCTTTATCAAATTGACAATGTTCCCCTCAACACAAATTTACTATCATCATCGTCATCATCATCATCGTCATCATCATCATCATCATCGTCATCATCATCATCATCATCATCATCATCATCGTCATCATCATCATCATCATCGTCATCATCATCGTCATCATCATCGTCATCGTCATCATCATCATCATCATCATCATCATCGTCATCATCATCATCATCATCATCATCGTCATCATCATCATCATCATCATCATCATCGTCATCATCATCATCATCATCATCGTCATCATCATCATCATCATCATCATCATCATCATCATCATCATCATCATCATCATCATCAATACTTTCTCTAAACACAGACGTCAGTATCTAAGACTCTTCCTGCATCACGTCTCTGTATTTTACGTGTAGAGGAAGAGGTTGAACCATATACCCACACGTCATAACACAAACCTAATTAATGTGTCACGGTAAAGTATAAGTAAATCACGGTAAAAGTATAAGTAATCAATCACGGTAAAAGTATAAGTAATCAATCACGGTAAAAGTATAAGTAATCAATCACGGTAAAAGTATAAGTAATCAATCACGGTAAAAGTATAAGTAATCAAACACGGTAAAAGTATAAGTAATCAATCACGGTAAAAGTATAAGTAATCAATCACGGTAAAAGTATAAGTAATCAATCACGGTAAAATATAAGTAATCAAACACGGTAAAAGTATAAGTAATCAATCACGGTAAAAGTATAAGTAATCAATCACGGTAAAAGTATAAGTAATCAATCACGGTAAAAGTATAAGTAATCAATCACGGTAAAAGTATAAGTAATCAATCACGGTAAAAGTATAAGTAATCAATCACGGTAAAAGTATAAGTAATCAATCACGGTAAAAGTATAAGTAATCAATCACGGTAAAATATAAGTAATTCATATGTGTTGTTTTTCCACAAAGTCAAGATCACCATCAACCATTTGTGTTATGATGACTCTTCTTTTTTTTTCTCTTGTAATTCTTTCTTTTATATAATAATTACATCAATAATTTAGATATGTCTTCCTTTTCAATTCTTTTTTATTTGATTCGGTTAGGTTATATTTTTGTTAGGTTTGATTTGGTTAGGTAAGCTCTGGTTAAGATGGATTAGGTTAAACTTAGTCTTATTAGGTTAGGTTAGGTTAGGTTAGGTTAGGTTAACATCAGTATAATTAACCTCACTAGCCACCTTAACAAAACAATAAAAAATTCCTATAAATATTTATCTTTTTCTAAATTCGTTCAGATTTTTATAAATTTAATACATCCATTATTGTAATTACTGATGTAGTTTTCGCTTACTCATTTCCACCCTGTTTATTACTGTTGTCCTTCCAAGCCTTCTCGTTTATCTTGGTTTTCCTTCCGTTCCTCTTTAATTTCAACTACAATCGGCGTCTTCTTTTAAAAAAGATTTATTTTTGTTTTTTATTGTTTATCAGTCTTAGTTTATTGCAGTCTCTTGGTATCTGGTTCATGGTTACCCGTCTACAAACTGTCTAAAACACGTTTATAAGTCTACAACCTGCCTACAGTCTGTCTATATTGTCTACAACCTGTCTATATGTCTACAACCTGTCTACACCTTTCTACATCTGTTTACACCTGTTTACAAATTATTATTAACTGTCTACAACCAGTTAAAACCTTTTTATACCTGTTGTTCATAAATCAAGGTAAGTTTGCTCAGGTTATGTTAGGTTAGATTATAGCTTCAGTTAAGTTAAAGTAGATTAACTTAGGTTGGGTTAGGTTAGGTTATTTTAGGTCAGGTTAGGTTAGGTTAGGTTAGGTTAGGTTAGGTTAGGTTATTTTAGGTCAGGTTAGGTTAGGTTAAATTAGTTAGGGTAAAGGTAAGGTTAGAGAAGGTAAAGTTAAGTTGGGTTAGGTTAAATCAGGTAAGGTTAGATTAGTTTAAGCTACATTACCATCACTATATATACACCCGCATCAACACAGTCACCAAGGTCATTCAACTAAACGATCGGCTCACTCATAGTTTTGTCAATCAAACCAAACACCAATCATCCCTTCACCTGTGTAATTTGCACCTGGGCTACCTTACTTTACCTGTCCTCTCTCTCCTTCACCACCACTCCTGCTTCACCATTGACACCCACCCATCACAATGTCCTTAGGCCTATTCATCTGGTTCATCATTTATTACCCCTTTATAGAATGTACCCTTCTTCTCTTGTAGTTCTTGTTGTTCTTCTTGTTTTTGTTGTTGTTGTTGTTGTCGTTGTTGTTGTTGTTGTCGTTGTTGTTGTTGTTGTTGTTTGTTTCTTTGTTTCTTTGTTTCTTCTTACTCTTCTGCCTCCTATTTTTCTCCCTCCTCCTCCTCCTCCTCCTCCTCCTCTCCTTCTTCTTCTGTCTCCTCCTCCTCCTCCTCCTCTCCTTCTTCTTCTGTCTCCTCCTCCTCTTCCTCCTTCCTACATAACCTACACCTCTAACAACAACTCTTTCATTTAACTTGAAATTCAGATTAAATATATCTCTCAACTAAATAGTCACTTCTCCTCCTACTCTATCAATCATCAATACCATCAACCATTTCTCTAAGTATCAGATCATCAATATTTTGTCATCTATCCTGATTCTGAAATTGAGACTAACCCTTTCATCTCAATACCTAACCTAACCTAACCATTATCAATTTCCATCCCATCCTTCAATCCAATTCAGTGTTTATAATTATCAAAGTCACAACAATATCAACTAACTTCATAACAGGTAAGGGGATTCTACACCTGCTGTACCTGTAGAAAGTTAACTCTATCAATTTAACTTGACAATGAATTAATTTAATCTATCCTCATTGTAATTCTGACTCGTGGGATTATTTGATATCTCGTTTATATATTGTGGTAAATGTTTAAGAATGTTTGGCTGAGGTAAATGAGGTATGATAATGTATGTTAAGTGAAGGTAGTGTATAACTGAGCCTGGATATATGTGAAAAGATTGTCATACACACGGAGGATCGAATGAGATGGTGTATAAGTATATTTTTGTTGGTAATGATGTTATAGTGCCTGTGAGATGTATTACGTGTATGTTTTAGATGTTATACAGGTTTGTGTATGAATATGTTCGTTTAAATAATTGTCTAATAACTCTGGTATTCAACACAAGGTTATTAAGATACACAAAACGAACTAAGGCTCATGTGGTAGCTTATTAAAGGTTAACATGATAACATTTGTGAATTAACATCCATTTTAAACCATTATATTCAAGTGTAAAATGAAATTATTTTGAGTAAAAATAGTCGAAAAAATAACAATAAAGCGAATTATTTACAACAAAAAACTTTCACGCTAACTGAGGTCTTTCGTGACTACAGTCTAAACCAAGCCTTAAACCATCTCTCCTAAACCAGCGAGAATAAGAAGTACTGCGACATAAAAACCGGACACCTAAACACCGAGATATTTGCGCACCAGTTTTTCTCGCGGTTGTAAATCGTGGGAGTGAGTGAGGCGGCCGGTGTGTGTAAACAATGGATGAGCATCCCGCCCTCTGGTGCGCTACGCTCACCTCCTCCGACACACGCCTTCCCATTGTTCTGTCACCTATTTACACTTGCTAATTTGACCTCACCTGTGATCCCGCTTTGGTTTTCAGGTAATTGGGGTGATTGTTGCCGATAAACGACGGACAGAGAGGCCATCAGAGGGCCCAAGATTGCAGTCATTAGCTCTGGTCTTTGTGTTGATATGCGCGGTATGTCCAGGCGCTGTAAGAACCGCCGAGGGATTTAGCTGGAACTTAAAGATATTTTTTTAAGGCTTTTTTTATTAGCGCTTGGCATGACTATGACGTCCTCAGTGTGTAGAGTGCCGGGAGGTTTTGCCGGAGCTCAGGGCTTCTTTTTTAAGTCTTTCTAAGTGTCCCCTTGTATACTCACATTTTTATAATAAGAGTTTAAGCGTCGTGTTGGATTTTCAAGATGATGTTTTTAGTCGTATTTGCCTTCAAGCTGCGAGTCGAGCGTTATGGCAATAGTTTCCGTACCATCTGGCAGCCTCCGAGCCAGAGAGATGTAACGCAGCTCTGTGTCTGGTCTTCAGCAGCGACGCCACCCTTGAGTACGATGGCTGTCTTCTGAGCACAGTAACTTAACCCAATCATTACGACAGCCTAATCTATACAAATACGTACCATGAATATAAACTTAACAAAAGGTGACTAAAGAAATAAAACAAACATCCCTCACGTGCGGAAAACATTAATTAGTCAGGTCAGGAAGGAATTGCATTGAGTTATATAAGCACACAAAAAAAATTACATTTCAGAATAGTTGAGGCTGGAATTTCTATATACCTTAGTAACTATACCAAATAATAAACAGTTATAATAATATATTGTACATTAATTTTTTTTTGGAGTGCTTATTATTATTATATATGCTGTATACCAATTAAACCCTAACTGTCCCTCGTTCACTACAGAAGCAATTATCCAATAGAAAACATTTTCATTAATATTGAAAAAAAAAAAAACATTGATCATACTTGTTTTGTCAGTAGGGATGGCATTTCCTCTTGTGATTGGACGAGACGGACCAGATGCAACCAATCAGAATTCCTCAATACGTGTAAACATTCGCTTTGCATACTGTATGTATCATGGACGTATTCCTAACTTGACGTCTATTGTGTGTGTGTGTGAGAGAGAGAGAGAGAGAGAGAGAGAGAGACAAAAAAAAAACACAAAGAATAAAAAAGGTGACGGAAAAAAAAGAGAGTGAAAGGAGAGCCAGACCGAGAGATAGAGATAGAGAGACGGAGAGACACCACGGAACAATTCTCTCATTTCACTAAAGACCTTCAGCAGACAGCGTACAAAGGTGATGGAGCAATTGCTATAATGGGGTGCTGGACAAGACGTTGTTTCATATGGTTACCTGTGTTCACTAGAGCGTAGAGTCAGTAGAGTCATATAAAGTAAAGTCAGGGAGATAATTAGAGCCAGCTGGGATTAGTAGAGTCAGAGAGAAAAGTAGAGTCAGCTGGGATTAGTAGAGTCAGAGAGAAGTAGAATCAGCAAGTGTCAGTAGAGTCAGGTAAATAAGTAGAGTCAGCAAGAGTCAGTAACGTCAGAGAAATAAGTAGAGTCAGCTGTAGTCTGAAGAGTCAGAGGGAGAAGTAAAGCCATTTAGAGTCAGTAGAGCTATAGTCACTAGAGATAGAAAGGAAAGTAGAGTCAGTAGTGTCAGAGAGAGTAGTAGAGTCAGTTACGGGCAGGAGAGTCAGGAGAATTAGTAGTCACCTAGAATTTAGAGTCAGTTGGAGTATAGAATCACTCAGAGAACAAGATTATGTAGAGTCGACAATAGTATAATTATAAAAAACAATAAAAAAACGTATTTAAAACGCTTGAAAACGTTTATAGGCGAATAAAAACGCATATGAGGTCAAATGAACGCATGGATGTTGTGTAGTTTTCTCTCTCTCTCTCTCTGTCATCTTCATTATCCACCCCCTTTATTTTATTCTCTTCTTATCCTCCCTCTCCTCCCTTTATTCTGCCCGTAAAATTGACACACACACACACACACACACACACACACACACACACACACACACACACACACACACACACACACACACACACACACACAGTAGATATAAGTCTAATCAGCTATTTCTTGTTTACAACCTTACGCTGCCCTGAAGAAACCAAGTCGAGAGGAATGACGCTTAGTTTATTACATCGACTAAGGGTAGTGGAGTAGCTTATATAGAGAGAAGAGGGGAGGGGAGGAGAGGGGGGTGTGTTGGGGAGAAGGCATGGGGAGGATTGAGGCAGGAGGTGGGGAGAGAAAAGTAGGGAAATGATGAAGAGGTGTTGTGATATTGAGAGGAAGATGTAAAAGGCAAGTTGTCAAATTCCTAAGAAAAATATTATAGGGAGACACCACGTAAAGATGACATGGAGAGAGAGAGAGAGAGAGAGAGAGAGAGAGAGAGAGAGAGAGAGAGAGAGAGAGAGCGAGAGAGAGAGTATGAGTATGAGTATAAATAGTAAAAGAAAGAAAAAAAACATAAGGAGGGAGTGAATATTCGTGAATGGTGTGAGAACGGGAAGGGAGGAGGAGGAGGAAGAGAAGGAGAAAGGGGAGGGAGAGAGAGTAGGAGAATGAGAGAGCGTGGGAGAAGACATGAATGGAGGGTTGTGAGGGAGGAAACAAAGATGAAGGAGAGAGAGAGAGAGAGAGAGGAGTGTGAAATAGTGGTTCTGAAGACAACAGAAGAGGGAGGGGAAGAAGTTGACAGAAGGAGAAAGGTAGGAGAGATGGAGGTAAGATTAGGGTGTGGGAGACATGACAGGGGTGAGAGAAGTAGGGAGAAGGTGAATAGAGAAAAATAAATATATAGGGAGAAGGAATAATAAGATAAAGGGCTAAAGAAGAATGATGTATTTATCGCGTGTGTGTGTGTGTGTGTGTGTGTGTACGTACGTCCTCAAGCAATATTTTTCACTGATATTACGTTTATAGAGTAAGCTTATCATACGACTTTCAACACTATAGTTCACCTCATATCAATGGCTACTTCTACTTCTTATCATATTATTAAACCTCTGCATTAAGACCAGAGTAAGGAAATAAATCACTGAAGCAAAATAAAAACGCAATTAAGAAATAAAAATCACAAATACGGTAATAATTAAATAACAATTATCTGTCCTTATTACTGTGTTCTTGTTATCGCGTAATGTAATTCGTCGTATTAGTCATTAAGTGTTTTTAATGAATGAGTGTAGAAGAAATAAGGAAATGTATAGATATATGCAGAGGTGATGTGACGCAGATTATGATAATTAGTGAATGCATAAAAAAAAAAAAAGATTTCTCTCTTAACTATGAGTGGTCGATGCTTTTTTACGTCATTGTCAAGAAACCCTCTGATTGGTCGATGATCTTTCTTATCATGGTCAAGAAATGCTCTGATTGGTTGATTCACATGACGTCATTGTATAACTTCGCTAATGAAAAAAAAAAAAGTTTTAATTGCTGATTGCATGAAAACATTCCTTAAATCCCTCTAATTGGGTGATCGGCATGGCAGGTGAACAGGGCATCTTGCTGTTGTTAGGAGACCACCACGACCATCCCTGTTTACTGACTTTGAAGGTGAAATCCGGTAAAAATAGAAGAAAAAACTCCCATTGCCCCCAGAACACCATAATTTACGACTCACCAAAATTATTCTACCAAGGAACAAATTATTTCATTGATAATTTTTATAGATATTGATTGTGTAATGTACAGAAAGAGGTTCCATATCCCAAATGTATATAAAAATAAAATGTATTCCCAAAAATATATAAAATTAAAAAATCGACCTATGTGACCCCCAAACTACAAAAAGTCACATTACTCGAAAATACATAAGATATTTTTAAAAATATTTCGTGGATGATTGTATTAGTTTGATTTTAATATACAAATCCCCATATATAAATATTCTGCTCAAAAAAACTAAAAAAAACTAAAATAAAATAAAAGTGACTCAAAATTCAAAAGCGATCACAGTGCTCAAATTATATCATTCTACTTCGTTTATTCTTTCATGTAAAAATATACCGTAGGGAGAGTCGATTTCTGAGGCGAGAAAAACCCATTCACTATATACCCTTGTTGAATGTTGAAGGGAAATGAATTTTGAGTTTTGCTGTGAAAATTAATAAGAAATTAGAACAGATACCAACGTTATATCTGTTGAAGAAGGAAAGGATAAGAATAGGATAGGAATATAAGAAGAGGATAAATAAACATCCTCAAGACATAGAATTTGATAAAGAAAGAGAAAGAGAAATAGTCAGATAGAAGTAAATAAAAAGGGAATGACTAATTGGTAAAATAACTAGTATTTGATAAACAGAGAGCAAGGAAGAGAGAGGGAGGCAGATAGATAGACAGACAAACAGAGACTGAGACATAAACAAACACAAAATAAACAAACAATCATAACCAAACAAAGTACATAGAAAAAAACAGAGAGAAAGATATAACCAAACAAACACACAGAAGAAAGAGGAGAGAGAAAGAGAAGAAGAGAGGAAAGAAGAGAGAAAAAAGAAAAGAGAAAAAAAGAGAGGTGGAAGAGAGAAGCAAATGAAAAACTGTGGCGAAAGAGGTCGTGGAAAATTGCATCTAATTTGGTAATCAATGAGGAGGGGAAATAAAATGGAAGAAGAAATTTCCTCAACTTAGTGAAAAATGGAATCGCGAGAGGAGGCCGAGGGGTCGTGAGGGGAGAGGGTGAGATTAGGGGGGGGGAGCGTGAGGGGAGATTAGGTGGGGCGTGAGGGAGGGTCGTGAGGGGTAGTGGGGGGGTCGAGAGGGGTTGTAGCGGTCGTGAGGGGAGATTGAAGGGTCGTTAGAGGTAGTAAGGGCCACGAGAACAGATTTCAACGGGTCGTGAGGAGAAACAACAGAGACATGGGGTCGTTGTGATGAGGCGAGACTGAAGGGGGGGGGGGGGAAGTCGTGAAAGGGAAAAACTGAACCCGTTGAGTAAAAAGAGCAATAGGCCTATACGCCATTGAGGGGGGGGGGTGAGTGAGGGAAGGCGCGGCCTAGGGATTATGAAAAGAGGGGAAGCCGCGTTAGATATAAGGGGAGTGGCTCATGGGAGGACGGAGAGGGGAGAGAGAGAGGGTAGAGGGAAGAGGGGAGAAGAGAAAGAGAGAGATGTGTGAGAGGAAGAGTGGAAATGAGGGGAAAATAAAATGGTGGTGGTCATGTGAAGCAAAATGGACGATAAAGACTTGGGATGGAGATGAAACTTGTAATAAAAGTAGTGTTTAGAGAGATAATGAATAAAGAGGAGAAATTTGTAATAAGATGAGATTGTAATAGAGGAAAGAGATGACGATAATGGAGAGAAAATGTGATAAAACGAAAGATAGGAATAGACAAATGTGATGAAATTAGTGTCAAGACAAAGTGAATGATAATAATATGAATAACAGTAATATAAGAGAGATAATAAGAGAAATAGAAATACGAGATATGGGAGAAGGAGAAAAGAGAGGAGAAAAAGAGAGGGATAGAAGTTGAGAAGAGAAAAAAGGGAGAGATAGAGAGAAGATAGGATGAGAGACTGAGAGAAATAGAGATAGAGAAAGAGAAGGAAGGAAGAGAAGAAATAAGATATAATGAGAAAATGAAAGAAGGAGAAAAGAGAAAAAAAAGCCTAAGGTTGATATAAACAAACTCAGAATTACACCAAATAACTTCGGTTTATTTGGATTAAATTTTGACAGGATTTTACATGACACGACTTAATGAATCGTGAAATAATAAAACAAAAATATAAAAAATGAATGCCAGACTAAAAATGTATATATATAAATGAAAATGTAAAGTAAAATACAGAAATAGAAAAATGTATATATATTTTTTTTTAATTTTGGGTTGTTGGAAGAATTTGAGTGTATGTGGCTAATGAAATAAAGAAAAAATACATATAATAAATCATATAAATTAATGTAATTTATATAGTAATGAAAAAAAATCTGATTTATTTGATTTTTTGGAAGGAATGTAAAATAAAATTGTCTTAAACAGATTAATAAATTAAAATAAAAAATAAAATAAATTATAGTAGATTTATATAGAGGAGAAAAGGTAAAAATTTAAATACCTCCCCATAAATAAGAATTAACACATTATTACTTCAGTTTTATAACACATTCAGAAAAAAATTGGAATTTTTTTGCGAATAAATATGTAAAAGTATTGTCAAAATTACCTGAACACCTGACACCTAAACACCTAACACCTGAACACCTGACACCTGAACACCTAACACCTGACACCTGAACACCTGAAACCTGAACACCTGACACCTGAACACCTAACACCTAAACACCTGACACCTGAACACCTGACACCTGAACACCTGAACACCTACCTGGGTGCCATAATACAACTGGTTATATTAATTCCTCCAATTCATTTTATCAACAATGTTATAAATTATTCAGATACGATAAGTTCTTAATGTAATCTAATACCTGTACTTAATTACAGGTGATATATTCAATTGTACCTGGAAGTTACCTGATAATTGTTTTCATTAGTAGTATTATTGGTTAGGTTAGGTTAGAATTGGTTTAGTTTGGTTTGATTTGGTTAGATTAGGTTAGGTTAGGTTAGGTTAGTTGTCCATAATATCATATAATATATTAAATATTTTTTCTCTCAAATCGAAAAAATAAATTATTGCTTCAGTTCATAATAATTGTTTATGGTCAAATATACATTATTTATTATATTACTCAAACATCAACAAATTCCTCAAGAATATTTCATATGGTGGATTATTTTTTTAAATTTTCTCTTTATTTTTCTCTACATTAGATAAAACTTCAATAAACTTACTTAGAATAAAAACAATTGTAATAATGATGAAAATAATCTCAATATAATTATCAGTAAAATCCCCACCAATGCCACAATAAAAATGCAAGCTAATGCCAAAAGTAAAATCCCATTAATGCCGACAATAAAATGCCCATCAATGCCATACATCACAAGTCAACACACCTTACTGGTATTGGTTAAAATATTTTTCTCGTCGCTAAAACACAATTTCAAAAAGTTTTCCAAAATGCTAAATAAAAAACAAATTTACATAATTTAGTTTAACAAGACACAAGCGGGGAGGGGAGTGGTTGTGAGGGGAGTGGTTGTGAGGGGAGAGATTGTGAGGGGAGAGGTTGTGAGGGGAGAGGTTGTGAGGGGAGTGGTTGTGAGGGGAGAGGTTGTGAGGGGAGTGGTTGTGAGGGGAGAGGTTGTGAGGGGAGAGGTTGTGAGGGGAGAGGTTGTGAGGGGAGAGGTTGTGAGGGGAGTGGTTGTGAGGGGAGAGGTTGTGAGGGGAGAGGTTGTGAGGGGAGTGGTTGTGAGGGGAGAGATTGTGAGGGGAAAGGTTGTGAGGGGAGTGGTTTTGAGGGGAGAGGTTGTGAGGGGAGTGGTTGTGAGGGGAGTGGTTGTGAGGGGAGAGGTTGTGAGGGGAGAGGTTGTGAGGGGAGTGGTTGTGAGGGGAGAGGTTGTGAGGGGAGAGGTTGTGAGGGGACTAAAGAGGTAAAGAGAGAGAGAGAGTGAGGATAGTGAGAGGAAAAGTGTGTGTGTGAGGGACTAGTGGGGGGGGGGGGTTGAGGGGAGACGGGAGGTTAAGGAGATTTGTTGAGGTACAGAGCAGATCATTTCCCCTCCACGGTTACCATGGCAACTCCTTCAGTAATAAGATGAAGATGAGAGCGAGGGGAGAAAAACTCTCTTAAACGGGACGCACTCACGCACTCACTCTTAAACGGAACAACACTCACGCGACACTCTTAAACGGCACACACTTACACACAGAACACACTCAGACTCTCAGACACTCGAATATTCCCTCCTGGCTCATATGCAAGTACTAGGTATTTCCTCACACTAACAACCACAAAGGACATTTTCACTTCATTAAGCACCAGGAATGTTCTCACTTCAGGCACCAAACATGTCTTCACGCATATCTTCACTACATCAAGCACAAAAAGCATACTGTAATTTCACGCATGCTTCAACCACTAAATGCATAATTAGAAAGTATGACCTCTAAAGACATGGCATTTAATAACACTACTACCACCAGCATTATTATTGTCACTTCTATTAACCACTACAACCACCATTATTATTATCACCACAATTGTATAACCACTACTCCTACCACTCACCACCATTCCTATCACCACCACTTCTACTACCACCACCACCCACTACCACCACCACCCACTACCACCACCACCCTCACCACTACCACCACCCACTACCACCACCACTACCACCACTCACCACCATCACCACTACCAACCACCACTCACTACCACCACCACTACCACCACTCACTACCACCACCACTACCACCACTCACCACCATCACCACTACCACCCACCACTCACCATCACCACTACCAACCACCACTACCACCTAATGCATGTCTAGAGTATACGCCTCCAAGCACAAACACGCACACCTGACTAACTAAATTCTCAAAAGCATGACACCAACTCGGCCATCACCGCCTGGGGACATGTGCTATTTGGACTTTGTAATTATGTGATGATTAGTAAAATACACTGGGAATTACTCTAGACTTAATTGGTAGTTGGTAGTTAGTTGGAGATCAGTTTACCTAGACACTTGTTCATTATGCTGTCTAGTTATTATTGTTAAACCTGTGTGCTTTGGGACCTATTGAGTACGAACGATGTTTAAATCCCCAGCTTGAGTACAGTTACTGAGAGTACTTGGAGTATGGTTTATATCTTAAACCTCTTGAGTACTGAGTTATATGAGGTTTTAACCCCATGAGTATAAGGCTTTAAACCTTTTGAATATGAGGTTTTAACCCTTCAGTTACGATGGAGATTAATTCTTTTTCCTTTGGTTTATTCTGGTTTTTATTTATGTTTTGCTTTTGTTAATTATATTCCCATTAGCTGATAATTCTTCTGGTATTATTTTATTAATTATTTCTCGCTCAAACAGTTTTCAGAAGATGGTAACAAAAAAGTAATTGTTTTTTTTTTTCACTTCATAAATTTGTCTGAAGGTTTGTGACACATTTGTGGTTGTTATTCATTATTTTTGTTGTATGTTTGTGTGCAATTCTGTTAGTAACTAAAGTAGTCTTCTTTCATTCATTCATTTCTTTCAGTTTCTTTTTTTCCTTTTTTCTTGATGGGATGTTTTAATGTTATTATTATTATTATTGTTATTATTATTATTATTATTATTATTATCATTATCATCATTATTATTATTATTATTATTATTATTATTATTATTATTATTATTATTATTAAACCAGGTTTGCTATCAATATAATTACCATAACAACACACACACACACACACACACACACACACACACACACACACACACACACACACACAATGCATCTCGACTGTGAGACCTTAGGAGAATAATAATCTACCTTGTTGAATAATATATGAATAACCTTTGAGATATCTCTCTCTCTCTCTCTCTCTCTCTCTCTCTCTCTCTCTGCCTAAGACAACATTCTGCCTCTAACATAAGTAGTATTAACCTTTTGTGTACACTTTCAATACTGTATTCTTCGTTCTTCTTTCTTCATTCTTTCTTCTTTCTTGTTGTTCTTGTTCTTGTTGTTGTTCTTGTTATTATTATTATTATTATTATTATTATTATTATTATTATTATCATTATCATCATTATTATTATTATTATTATTATTATTATCATTATCATCATTATTATTATTATTATTATTATTATTATTATTATCATTATCATCATTATTATTATTATTATTATTATTATTATTATTATTATTATTATTATTATTATTATTATTATATTTTTCCAACTTATCAGGATTTTACGTATAAAATTTTTTTGTCATTTTTGTTTTAAGAAATGCAAAGAAAGGGAAATGAGAATAGAAGAGAAAGTGAGAAGAGCCAAGATAAAAAGAGAGAGAGAGAAGGAGAGAGACAGAAAGAGAATCAGAGAGAGAGAAAGAGAGTGATAAAAAGAGAGAGAGAGAGAGAGAGAGAGAGAGAGAGAGAGAGCACTTAATTTACATTCATATTCTTCCTTGAAAAAAATTTAGTCATCACAGAGGAAGAGACCTTTGATAGTGAGAGACAATGAGAGACACCCGGGCCTGAGAAACACTCTCCTTGAACCTTGTGAGATGTGTGAATACTTCTGTCTCCTGGTTTGAAGTCTCTTTCTATCTCTCTTTGTCTTTCTCTCTTGTTTTCTTTTATCTCTCTCTCTCTCTCTCTCTCTCTCTCTCTCTCTCTCTCTCTCTCTCTCTCTCTCCACATACACACACACACACACACACCTATATAGACATACATAATCAAACATGTCTACTTATATAACTAAAAAAAAAAAAATCAATATACTAATTTTATACACAAATTTTTACTCCCCCCCCCCAAAAAAAAAAAGATTATACCAAAATTACAATAGGTTCTTATATGAATTAACCAATATTGCCTTATCTAATGGAAAACTCAGGTAATTGTATTTGTTCAGGTGAGTTCTAACTATCAGTCATCTTTGCTTCGTTTGTTTGATTTTTAATAGTGTTGTAAGGAGTCTCGAATCACATTATAATCGAGACTGGTTGACTGGTGACTGTCTGACTGGTTGAATATCTGACTGTCTGACTGGTTGAATATCTGACTGTGACTGGGTGAGTGATTGACTGGCTGACTGGTTGAATATCTGACTGTGACTGGGTGAGTGATTGACTGGCTGACTGGTTGACTGGCTGATTGTCTGATTGGTTGACTCTCTAACTGGCTGACTGGTTGACTGTATGACTGATTATCTACTTTAATTGATTGTAATATAAATGTCAATAGAAGTTAATGATACGCTTAACATTCTAAGTTAGGTAGTAGGAGAATGTCTTAATTTTACACACACACACACACACACACACACACACACACACACACACACACACACACCAAGAAGATGATGATGATGATGATAATGATAATAGTCTTGAGATGATCTTAGTGTTTGGTAAATATTATGAATTGATTTAAAGATCTACGTATGCAAATTTGGGGTGTTTTAGAGAGAGCGAGAGAGAGAGAGAGAGGAGAGAGAGAGAGAGAGGGAGAGAGAGAGAGAGATTTTGTCTTCTTTTATTTTTAACTTTAGAAATTTGAAAAAAAAATTACCTTATATTTTATTAATTACGATTATTTCTACCTGGTTTACCTTGTTAGTAATTAAGTATTTACCTGAATAATTTTAGAGATAGATGATGTATGTTATTTCATTTCTCTCTCTCTCTCTCTCTCTCTCTCTCTCTCTCTCTCTCTCTCTCTCTCTCTCTCTCTCTCTCTCCTTCCTAAGATCTGTCTCAATATTATTCTTCCACTCAATCTTTCCTCTTCTATCCCTCCCCTCCTCTCCATCTTTAACTTATTATATTCCTCTTCCGTTTATTGTTTTTTTATTTACTCCTTTCTTTATTACCGATATACTCTCTCTCTCTCTCTCTCTCTCTCTCTCTCTGTACATAAATTATCATAGTATTTCTCTTAATTCCATAATTCTTGGGCTTTTTCTAATCTCTCCTTTATCTGTATTTTCCCATTTCCCTTCTGAGAATTTTTATCGGGATGTCTCTTTCTCCTCCTTTCTATTATTTTTTTTTCTTTGTGTTTTCCTGTTATTGCTCTCCTTTGTGTTCGTATTTTCAATTATTGTTTTTACTATTCAATGTATTCTTTATATTTCTTATTTATTCTGTTGTTTAGGGGGTATCTTCTTCTTTTATCTCTCTCTCTCTCTCTCTCTCTCTCTCTCTCTCTCTCTCTCTCTCTCTCTCCAATCGTTCGGGTAGAATTAATCTTTCCTCTTTTACTTCTAATCTTTACTTTATTATCTGTATTATTTTATTCCTGTATCTCCGTCTAATCTATTTCAATATCATGACCTAAGTTTTATCTAATTATCACTTTAATTTTCTACTTCCAATCATCATTTGGTAAATTTCTTCATCTAAATCCAATCTCTCATCATCATTAACCATCATTACCTTATCTTAATACTGTTAATCATCACCTGGTAATCTCGAATCATTACTAAATCAATTACAATCTTGAGATGGTTGAACCTCATCCAATCTTCTCTCCCATCCATTCCATAATCTCCACCCTAATCATCTCTCTCTCTCTCTCTCTCTCTCTCTCTCTCTCTCTCTCTCTCTCTCTCTCTCTCTCTCCTGCCCCAAATCATTACCTAATCTTTTTAAATCCTCGAAGGTTCGCGTGACATGCCAACGAGGCCAAGGATAGAGCAGTCAGGTTAATGTGGTCAGCTCAGCCTCTCAGCTCATCAAGGAAGAGAGTCTGTAGCAGTGAGAGAGAGAGAGAGAGAGAGAATAGCAACATCTCTCAGTTCATCAAGGAAGGAAGTTAGTTACAGTGAGAGAGACAGACAGAGAGACAGAGAAAGTGGGAGATAAATATAGAGAATAGCATCAAATCTCATCTTATAACCCACCCCACCAAAAAAAAAAAATATATATAAATAAATAAAAAACAATCAGGAAAATCATCAAAGGAAAAACCACCAAATAAGGAAAATTCATCTACATTATCAACCTGGAAATAGGGAAAATAAAATAAGAAAACAACCTTATGATAGACTTTCAAGAAATACGTTCATTTAGGATCAAAATTACCTGGACACTAAGTAACATCTATTTCTGGGTCATATAAGTGGTGAGTTTTATAGGTGGGGAACTGATTCTCTTTTTATAATATAGTGTCTGGATGATAACGTGGATTTATGAGTGTTTTTTTTAATGTAAATATTTAGATATGATTAAAAAATGTCTGTTTAGGGATTTTTTTATATATAATTGATTAAGAAATGGAGTTAAATTAGTTTTTCTTTCTTTCTTTCTTTCTTTCTTTCTTTCTTTCTTTCTCGTTCTCTGCCTATATCTTTGTTTATACTTCAGTGTGTATCTCTCTCTCTCTCTCTCTCTCTCTCTCTCTCTCTCTCTCTCTCTCTCTCTCTCTCTTGGCGAGTTACGTAAAGATGAACTATGATGGCGGCGTCGTCTCATCCTTTGCATTTTTCATGACGAGAAGCTAAGGTAAGGTAAGACTTTTCTTCCTCCTACCCTTCACCTCTCCCATCCGTCCCTCCATCCACCTCTCACTTCCACTATTACCACCCACATCCACCGCCATCTCCCACATCACAATCCATATCCACTATCATCATCACCTCCACCATTATCACCACTCTCACCCCTATTACCATCAACTTCGCCTATCCAACTAAAATCACCAACGCTGCTACCACTACCAATATCACCATTAATCCTACTAACCACCATTACCACTACTACCACCACTACCACCACCTAAATCAGCACTGATCTTCCTGCACCTTCAGCTGCTTCAGGAGAAATAAGCGCCTTTAAAAATAAAAAAAAAAACTCTGAACACTGTCACAGGAGTTCATCTATCTACGTTGACTAAGCTTCTTGAGACAGGTGATTGAAGCCTCAGATTTACGAGAGCTTCTTTCAAGTGCGTCGGGTCGAGAAGAAAGAAAAAGAAAAAAAAGACATCTTAAGATTCCGGTGACGTGAAGTGGGTTCCAAATGGGTTTCAATGGGTTCCAATAATGTAGTTGAACCCCCTTGCTTCCTATTATTATAAGTAGGATCAATTTAAGTGTTAATGGAACTTTCTTGCGTGTAGGTTTCATTTTGTTTCGAACCTTATGAACCTAGACTGACTTTATATAATCGTTTTCCTGAGAACACCTGAGTCGAATTATTAATGACTTACACATTATGACCCATGGACACCTGGGATTCAAAGGTATAGATAAATTGACTCATTTTCTCAAGCAAGATGAATCAGTGTGAACCTTTTGTATTGATTCATTCACTGACTTAACCACCATGTCTCATTTCATTGACTCATTTCTCTAATTTGAATCTCTCGAAATCGCAAATGAACCTTTTTTTGAACAGGCTGAACAACCCACAAGAGGATAAATATCTCAAAGGTTCAAATCCTCTTTCAAGTATAATTCATTGATTCCACAAGTATAATAATTGAACCTGGAGATCATAATAATTCCTAAACCTTGACTACTGTAATGAACCTCACTAGAATTTCATAAAACATATCAATTACAGGATAATCTTACATTTAACCTTTGAATTTGAGTTACAATTTCTGAAATATTGACCCCATCTTTAAAACCATGTCTATCGATGTCTATTATGTCTATTATTTTAGTAGTCGTGTTTATTTGTTTATTATATGTGTTTGTTGTAATTGTGTACGATAAATGTGAAATAGGTGAAAATAGAAAATAGTATTCGGGTGTGTGTTTTTCTAAGGGATAATTATGGTGTTTTTTTGTGATATTTGTGTTGTTGTTGTTGTTGTTGTTGTTGTTGTTGTTTGTAGGTCATTCGAGTCTTATTATTTGTGTACCTCGATAGTCAAGTTCATTAAGACTTGTTATAATATCTGTATAAGACAAACACCTTTTCTGAAATTAATGATTAGTGATGTTTCTCGTGCGTGATCTATCGCTATGAGTATACTGTATGTAGATGAGGGAATGACGAAGCATGTACATACTTTTAGAAACACACACACACACACACACACACACACGGACACTTTACGCACATACACAGGCGCAGACCTACACAAAGACGGCTGTTCCCTAATCCATTTTCCCTCAAGTAATTGGCCCAAAGCGTCCCCCCCCCCTTGTAGATGACGTAAGAACCTCTCCCTCATTCACCTACACTTGTTTGTGTACTGCTCGAGGGACTAATGAGCGTGGTTAGTAAACATGAAATGTGACATGACGACGAAATTTACACACCATAGCGTAAGCCAGCGTTAGATTCATGGAAATTAGACATTTTTCAATTCAGAGCGCGGCGTCTCCAAGCCTAACTAAGAATTTGTTTTTCGGGGACCCAGACAAACTAATTTCGAAGCCCCGCCGCCTTTACGCTCTGTATTGATCGATTAAAACTGAATATTAATTCCGTCCGCGTTTATTTTCACAAATTAAGCAAGGTGAGATATTTTGACCCAATATGGCATAAAAATGCAATAAGAAATTCCGAACCTTATCATATTACGAAAAAAGATTTGCCTCCTAACATGCCATCTCGATCCTGTCAACTGATTGGCCTAGAGCAGTGATGATGCCATCTAATGTTCACAACAATATTGGAACTCATCTTGCCAGGGGGAGGCACTACGACATATATAAATGTTTTTTTTTTTACTTCGACGATTTCAGGTGAGGGTAAACGCTATCTACAGGCTATCTACCTGCTCATAATTGACACTTGATGATAAAAAAAAAAATCTAGTCAAGATTTAATATTCGCCGAGAAATCACAGTTAAAAATAAACACAAATAGATTATCAACAACATTTGAAAATCAATCTCACCAAATCTTTCGCGGGGAGGGAAGCGGTCCGAGGCTCAAGTCGTGTTATTGATCCCCCAGGACGGTATCTCTTCCTACTAAATACACACACACGATATCATTAGCTCCGACGTCCCTCAAACTTTTTCATTCCGGAGAAATTGGAGTTGCCTTTCAAACCATCCAGGCATCAATATTCGGGTTTCTCCTTTGATATTGGAATGTGGCCGCCTCCTTCCAGCCTCTCCGCCTCCATCGGTATTGTTATAATTAATGTTTTCTTCCTCTTTTTTTTCCCCTCTTCCTTTCTTTACTCCTTAGACGAAAGTTTAATGGTAAATGATGCTATTAAGAGTCTGTGTATGACAGGATGATATAAAGAGGCGGTAACTTTTGTATAGTAGCGGGAGACTGTGTGAGTGAGTGGATGTCTAACTTAACATACAATACGACTTTGGTGGTGAAGAAAAATAATATTGTAAATAATATAACATCGTGAATTGTCATATATGATGCAAGTAATTATTGGTTTATTGACTCATCAACCCAGATACGTAACAACTTAACTACCCACCACCCACCCACCCACTCCACCCAACCCCACCCACTCCACCCAACCCCACCCACTCACTCCATCCAAATAATAAATAAAATAAAGAAAAATACTCATCCAAATATCGTAGCTCAAATATTTTTTTTTGGGGGGGAGATTATTTCGTATAAAAATATTTGGTGTAAAAAAAAAAAAGTCATATTGCCTGATCCTCGTCACATGTCGACTCTATGAATATTACCCAGCACCAGTTATGCCTGTCTATACACTAAATCGTGGATCTATGCATCTATATCCATCAAATACGTCCACTGTCTCTTTTTTTTGTTTTGTTTTGTTTCCTGACTCATCTACTGTACATCCAGTAAGCCTATTCCCGATATTAAAACATGCATATACATAATCTTTTCCCTATGCATGAAAGTTTGCATGAACCGGTTTTAGAGTGACTCGGTTTTTTTTTCATTTCTTTCAATCTTTTTTCTTCTATCGTTGGTAGTTTTTCTTTCTTTTATCTATTGTTTTGTTTTGGTTATATTTATGTGGTTATATATCCTGGGTTACTTGTATTTGCATATATTTGCATATATTTTCCATCATGTGAAGTATAGACAAGAGTGATTGGTGTTTTAAAGACCCTACCCATTGATGCTCTTAAAGTATACTAAGACCCCATGGCCGCCGAGGTGTCTAAATTACTAAGACTTTTGCGTGCGGTCATGTGTTACTTAAAAGACCTAAAACACTAAGACTAAAATGATAGGCTTAGTTTATCTAAACACCTCTGGCTGTTCCACTTATAATACTTAAGACCCAGAGAATGAAGACTTTTAAGATTTTTAACCATTGAAAGAACTCACTAAAGACCACAATGAATAACAACAGATACTTAAAGACTCCTGGGACTTAAAACAACAAAAAATACATCACAACAACATACAAACAAATCACAACACCTCCACCACCATAATAGGTCCTTCTTGCCCACAACACTGCTGGATTTATAATAATAATAATAATAATAATAATAATAATAATAATAATATCTTTTTTTTTCTTCAAATATATAACAATTAAAAAAAAATATAAAATAAAAACTAGAACATCAAAATACACGACTCAAACTTTAAAAAAAAAAAAATTAAAAATAAATCCCCCAAATATATAACAAAACCCCCCTTAAAAATCCCCCCAAAATCTATATTCTAAAAATCCTTTGAATATACTTAAAATCGGTTCTTGGTTCCATCGTAAAATTACACAGGATTTCTCTCTATACCAAGTTTATTGAAAGGATCACTCAGTTTTTTTTTTTTTTTTAGCTCTGTTTGACGTCTTGGCTTTAATCTACCGGTGCGCGCATGTCAGGTGGTGAGGAGGTGAAAGAGAGCAATTTCATATAACCTTTCTTCATAGCTAAGATTGGGAGGGGGGGGTGAGGGAGTCGTGTGGGTGGTGAGGGAGTCGTGTGGGAGGAAGGATGAGGGAGTGTGGGAGGAAGGTAGAATGAGGGAGGATGGGGTGTGGAGGAGAATTGAGGGAGAAAGGAGAAGAAAAAGAAAAAAGCGAGAGAGAGAGAGATAGAGGGATGGTCAATCACACTCTGACGCTCCCTCTCCCATCTTGCACGCAGGAAGGGGGAAATGGAGGGAGAGTAGGGGGGGAAGGGAGGGTAGGGGAGGGTGTACAGAGGGAATTAAGGGAAGGCGAGGCATCATTCCCCCCTCACTCTCCCCTCAAGAGCTAGGATGTCGAGGGGGGGTGGGGGAGACTGGAGGGGTAGGATAAGAAGAATGAATGATGAAGTATGGAAAGGAGACGGAAAATTATTAATCCTTTCCTCTTACTCCTTCTCTTCCTCCTCTTTGTTTCTTCTTGTCTTTCATCCTCCTCTTCCTCATCTTCCTTTCTATCTCTTTTAATATCTCCCCGTCTCTTATCATTCCCTCTTTTGTCTTCTTCCCCTCCTTTTCTCTCCATCTCCTTCCTCATCTTCCTTCTTCCTTCTCATCTTCCCTTCCTCTACCCACCTCCTCATCTCCTTCCCCTATTTCACCTCTCTTTCTCCTTCTTTCCTCCTTCTGCCTTCCCCATCATCCTCCTCCTCATCTTCCTTCCCCCTTTCCCTCTCCCCTTCTCCTTAACGCTTCTATCTCCTCTCCCTCCCCCCCTCCTCTTCTCCTCTCCCCCTGTC
>CAUDMG010003323.1:1307500-1327500 GCA_958450375.1 Homarus gammarus | reverse complement strand
AGAAGCGGTGGAGAGGAGAGGGAGGAAGCGGTTGGAGGAGGGAAGGAGGAGATGAAGGGAATGATGGAGGAGGAGGAGAGGATGGGGCGGAAGTAGGATTAAAGGAGGAAAAGGAAGGGTGGCTAAAAGAGGGAGAAAGAGGAAGGTTGGGTAAGTGGAGGAGAAGAAAAGAAGAAGCACTAGTAGAAGAATAGAAGGAGGAAGAAGAAATTGAGAGAGAGAGAGAGAGAGAGAGAGAGAGAGAGAGAGAGAGAGAGAGAGAGAGAGAGAGAGTGTGTGTCTCAGCTGGGAGGTGATAGTCGTGACGTCATTAGCCTGGTGAGCTGATGGCTTACCTACTCTACGGGGAACACCTCTCTCTCTCTCTCTCTCTCTCTCTCTCTCTCTCTCTCTCTCTCTCTCTCTCTCTCTCTCTCTCTCTCCACCACACACATACAACAACAACCTCGGTATGGTCTGTCTCTCTTCTCAATAATATTTCTTTCACCACCATTATATTTCCTAGACGGCTGTGGGAGTGTGGGTGGGGTAGAAGGTATCCCACTCCCCACTCCCCACTCCTCTTACATAATGGAGGCGTGTTTTCTCCCGTCAATACGCGCCTGTTTGTGCTTGGTGCGAGAAATTGTTATTTTTTTCCTGGTAATGGTGAGAGAGGGAGAGAAATGGGGGTAAAGGGGGGAGGGGAGAAAGGTAGGGGGGAGGGGAGAAAGGTAGGGGAGGGGAGAAGGGTAGGGGGGAGGGGAGAAAGTAGGGGGAGGGGAGAGAAAGGTAGGGGGAGGGGAGACAGGTAGGGGGTAGGGGAGAAAGGTAGGGGTAAGGGGAGAAATCTAGGGGGGAGGGCAGAAAGGAAGGGGAGGGGAGAAAGGTAGGGGGAGGGTAGAAAGGTAGGGGAGGGGAGAGAAAGGTAGGGGTGAGGGGAGAAAGGTAGGGGGGAGGGGAGAAAGGTAGGGGGGAGGGGAGAAAGGTAGGGGGAGGGGAGAAAGGTAGGGGGGAGGGGAGAAAGGTAGGGGAGGGGAGAGAAAGGTAGGGGGAGGGGAGAGAGGTAGGGGTAGGGGAGAAAGGTAGGGGTGAGGGGAGAAAGGTAGGGGGGAGGGGAGAAAGGTAGGGGGAGGGGAGAAAGGTAGGGGGAGGGGAGAAAGGTAGGGGAGGGGAGAAAGGTAGGGGGAGGGGAGAAAGGTAGGGGGAGGGGAGAAAGGTAGGGGGAGGGGAGAGAGGTAGGGGAGGGGAGAAAGGTAGGGGGAGGGGAGAGAAAGGTAGGGGGAAGGGGAGAAAGGTAGGGGGGAGGGGAGAAAGGTAGGGGGGAGGGGAGAAAGGTAGGGGGAAGGGGAGAAAGGTAGGGGGGAGGGGAGAGAGGTAGGGGAGGGAGAGAAAGGTAGGGGGGAGGGGAGAAAGGTAGGGGGAGGGGAGAAAGGTAGGGGGGAGGGAGAGAAAGTGAGAAAGGACAGAAGATGTAATCGGGGGAGGGGGGGGGGGTTGAGAGAAGGGGAGGGAAAGGTGGGTAAGGAGAAGTGAGAAGAATAGGAAGCAAGATAGGAGGGGGAGTTGAGGGTGTGTGTAATGAGGGGAGTGAGAGGGAATGAGGGGGAGTGAGGAGGTTAGGAGAGTAGAGAGGGGGGGTGAGTAGTAGGAAGAGGAGAGTGTTGGGGAGTGAGGGGAGTGTGGTTGGAGTGAGGGGAGGCAGGTGACCCACGAAACGAGGCCAGGTAAGCACCAGGTAAAAGGACTGTCGATAATGGGAATTGGAATTTTAGGTGCTGAGTTTTCCTGTTGTGTTGAGATGTAATAAATGACGTGATGGAAGGAGGAGAAGGAGGAGGGGGAAGAGGAGGAGGTGGAGGAAGGGAGGGTAGGAGGAGGGGGAAGAGGAGGAGAGGGTGGGGAGGAAGAGGAAGAAGAGGAGGGTTAGGTTAGGTTATTATTATTATTATTATTATTATTATTATTATTATTATTATTATTATTATTATTACAGCTAGTAGCAATAACAGCAGAAGTCATTATAACGTTACAGAATAACTTATTAACTTACATAACATCTCATCTTTCCACCTGTTATCATTACTCCTCTTTATCACCTGTTTTTACTGCTCCCAATAGTTACTAGTGATGTATGTAATCTTTGTATATATATCAGGTCATGTTAAGTAGTTTGTACCACGCCACACACACACACACACACACACACACACACACACACACACACACACACACACACACACACACACACATACCTACCTCTCTCTTTCTCTCTCTTTCTCTCTCTCTCTCTCTCTCTCGTTGCTATCCGGCAGCAGGGAGCGGCGTCTCAGATAGTGGTAGGGGGCTGGGGGGCTGATTCGTGATGTTTTCAGTCCCCCCCCCACCACCATCTCATAATTTGGGTCATTGGACTAATAAAACACATTGCGTGGCTTTTAAACATTTTCCTTCCTCTGCTCTTCCCTTTCTTTCTTTCTTTCTTTCTATGTGTTTGTAAGAAAGGTATTTTGGGGAAAGTAATGTTTGGATAATGTAGAAAGTATTATTTTTTTTGGGGGGGGTTAATTGGGTATAATTTTCTTTGTTTGTTTTGGTAATCTGTTTGGTGGGTAAATCATACGTGTTTATGTCCTTTTTGAGTACATTGGTTCGATTCTCTTGGGGGTAGTTGTTGTTTTATTGGAAGAAATTGGTGAATGTACTCGTGAGGTGATTGTACTTAAGGTATTGTGGTTATTGTACTCAAGTTGTTGTCATCGTATTCAAGGCGGTGGTTATTGTACTCAAGAAAATATGTCATCGTACTCGGGAGTTGAGATATCATACTCATACTATTCCAAGGACTAACAAGTCATTGTACTCTAGGAATTAATATGTCAAAGTACTCAAGAGTTTTAGGCATTTTCAACTAAAATAATTATGATTTTTTATAGGAATGAATATCCAAATTGTTTATGTAGTTAAAATAAAACCCGACCTAACCTAACCCAACCTAACCTAACCTAACCCAACCTAACCCAACCTAACCTAACCTAACCCAACCTAACCCAACCTAACCTAACCTAACCTAACCCAACATAACCTAACCTAACCCAACCTAACCCAACCTAACCTAACCTAACCTAACCTAACGTAAACAAAAGCTTAATATCTGTAAAAAAAAAAGTCAATAAATCACCAAATACAAAATATAACAATAACAAAACATAAGAAATAATCACACACACACACACACACACACACACACACACACACACACACACACACACAAATGACCTTAAGTAATCGTTATACATGAAAATATTATTATTCATATGCCGTTTATAATATAGATTAAACCCCTCTATCTAGGGACCAGCGAATAATTTTCATAGCGAGCACATGATTATAGAACGAAGCTGTGTGCATAATGCTCTAAGGGAGGGAGGGAAAGGGTAGTGTGTTACAGCAGTATGAGCCATGACTACATACATGTTGACTTAGACTTAATAACCAGAGTCCATAAGCGTCAGGGTAGCTCGTCAAGGGGCAGAGTTTGTGAGGCTGTACGATTTTAAGTGAGGGAAGGGAAACCACGCCCCCCCCCCCCCTTTCCCTTCAGTGACGTCAGAGCGAAGCCAGGATGTGTCAAGCGCCATGGTCGTAGTTTAAAAACACTATTTATTATTATTATTATTATTATTTTTTTCAATTTAAGGATATATTACAATGATAGAGAGAGAGAGAGAGAGAGAGAGAGAGAGAGAGAGAGAGAGAGAGAGAGAGAGAGAGAGAATAAAAAATAAAAATAAATAAAATAAAATTATCGATTGAGTGATGGAACGGGCAGAGGAAAGGAGATAAACACATGAGATAAAAGACAAAATAAAGAGAAGACATAAGAAAGAAGATAATGATGGACAGTGAACAGGTGATGTGTGTGTGTGTGTGAGGGAGAAGAGACTATGGACGTACACCAAATACTATATATTTACAGTCTATTCTACCTCACACACACACACACACACACACACACACACACACACACGAACATATAATTTGAGGGAAGCTTCGTCTGCTTTTGTTGATGTTAGTAAAAACCAAAATTACCTCAGAAATCATCCCAAAGAAAATAAATCAAATGTAAATTGAAATAGATTATACATCCAATAGTTTAATATTTTCCATCATTAAACATTCTCATCCCTTATAGAAACGATGTTATTTAGAGGAAAAAAATAAAAATAAAAAAATACTAGTAATGTTTAGGAAATTATTGCCATTTAAGTTGAAGGAGTGTTTATATAAAAAGACTGCCCCGGAAGAAGCATAAAACACATTAAGTATAAACATTGGAAATATAACTCATGATTTCTGTAACAATTTGCGTGATCCAAAGAACGACGACTAGATGATTGAGAAATTACCAAGGAGTGATCAGCTCGGGGTCCCCTACTCACGGCGTTGGGGCGTGTTCAGTGGCCTTCACGCTTCACGTTTCCCATCATGAGCTATTAATGGGGCTTGTTTACCTGGTGTACGGTGGGTGATGGGTGAGTGTACGGTGGGTGATGGGTGAGTGTAGGGTGGGTGATGGGTGAGTGTAGGGTGGGTGTAGGGTGGATGTAGGGTGGGTGATGGGTGAGTGTACAGTGGGTGATGGGTGTGTAGGTAAGGTGGATGATGGTTGGTTATCATAGTAGCAGTATCAGTCGTAGTAGTAGTAGTAGTAGTAGTACAATTACACCATCATTACCGTAAAGGTGAGTACGCACAGAAAACATATTGTCTATTGATTAAACCCCATCAAGCGAATAGTCTCTCTCTCTCTCTCTCTCTCTCTCTCTCTCTCTCTCTCACCCATTGGAAATTTAGGGAAAGACTTCTTTTTTTTAATACGGAAATGAAAAAAGTTGGCTATCCTAGAAATTCATTATAAAAAACTCGTCACGTTAAAATTCATGAATCTCCGTGGAATATTCAGATGGTTGATTGCTGTGTAAGTTGAAAAGGAAAAAAAAAACAGGAATTAATTTCGAAATCTATTTGAATTCCATTATTTTTGAATTGCTATTATCATTACTCGCCCGACAAAAAAAAAAGAAAGAACGAAAGAAAAAAAGAAAATGTATATTACCTGAACACACAGACCTTAAATATTGCTGGAATTGCATAAGGCCTTTCAACATGGACTATGGCGAACCGCATTTTGTAATGACTTCTTAATAAACGCGTATGAGTCTCTATTTTTTCTCTCTAACTTACAACATTTTGTATAATTGAGAGTTACTGAGGTTGATTGTTGAAATGAATCTCAATCTGTCTTTTAGTAACAATAATAATAATAATAATAATAACAATAATAATATTTCATCCCTTCAGACAAATAATAACGCTCTTCAATATTTCCATAAAGAATAAATTTATATCCATGATCTGACTCGCCTACTTTGACTTCATAAATATTCAATATGATTTTCCATTAAACTCAGAATTTTAATACATAGAGAAGCCACCCAGACCCCACCACACAGACCCCACCACCCAGACCCCACCACCCAGACCCCACCACACAGGCCTTACTACACAGGCCCCACCACCCAGACCCCACCACACAGACCCCACCACACAGGCCTTACTACACAGGCCCCACCACCCAGACCCCACCACACAGGCCTTACTACACAGGCCCCACCACCCAGACCCCACCACCCAGACCCCACCACACAGACCCCACCACACAGGCCTTACCACCCAGGCCCCACCACCCAGACCCCACCACACAGACCCCACCACACAGGCCTTACTACCCAGGCCCCACCACCCAGACCCCACCACACAGGCCTTACTACACAGGCCCCACCACCCAGACCCCACCACACAGGCCTTACTACACAGGCCCCACCACCCAGGCCCCACCCACCACCCAGACCCCACCCACCACCCAGACCCCACCCACCACCCAGACCCCACCACCCAGACCCCACCACACAGGCCTTACTACACAGGCCCCACCACCCAGACCCCACCACACAGGCCTTACCACCCAGGCCCCACCACCCAGACCCCACCACCCAGACCCCACCACACAGGCCTTACTACACAGGCCCCACCACCCAGACCCCACCACACAGGCCTTACCACCCAGGCCCCACCACCCAGACCCCACCACCAGACCCCACCACACAGGCCTTACTACCCAGGCCCCACCACCCAGACCCCACCACACAGGCCTTACTACACAGGCCCCACCACCCAGACCCCACCACACAGGCCTTACTACACAGGCCCCACCACCCAGGCCCCACCCACCACCCAGACCCCACCCACCACCCAGACCCCACCCACCACCCAGACCCCACCACCCAGACCCCACCACACAGGCCTTACTACACAGGCCCCACCACCCAGACCCCACCACACAGGCCTTACTACACAGGCCCCACCACCCAGGCCCCACCCACCACCCAGGCCCCACTACCCAGGCCCCGCCACCCAGACCCCACCACACAGGCCTTACTACACAGGCCCCACCACCCAGACCCCACCACCCAGACTCCACCACACAGGCCTTACTACACAGGCCCCACCACCCAGACCCCACCACACAGGCCTTACTACACAGGCCCCACCACCCAGGCCCCACCCACCACCCAGGCCCCACCACCCAGACCCCACCACACAGGCCTTACTACACAGGCCCCAACACCCAGGCCCCACCACCCAGACCCCACCACCCAGGCCCCACCACCCAGGCCCCACCACCCAGGCCCTACCACACAGGCCCCACCACCCAGGCCCCACCACCCAGGCCCCACCACTCAGGCCCCACCACCCAGGCCCCACCACCCAGGCCCCACCACCCAGACCCCACCACACAGGCCTTACTACACAGGCCCCACCACCCAGACCCCACCACACAGGCCCCACCACCCAGGCCCCACCACCCAGGCCCCACCACCCAGACCCCACCACCCAGTCCCCACCACCCAGGCCCCACCGTACTCTTGAATACATCCAACAGAGGGTAGTACGTGTACACCCACTGCAGTAATGTGCTGTAGTGTACTTCATCACAAACAGCCACTTTATCAATCTCGATGTGTTGCTCTTCTTAGGAACTATTAAGTTAGTTTATTAAATTTGGTTTTATTCATTTTTATGCGTTGTGTTTGTGTAGAAGAGAGGGAGAGAGACAGAGAGAAGAAAACGATGGAGAGAGAGGAGAATATTTTCTTTTCTCCTCTATTCCATCGTTATTCTTTCTATTATATTAGACATCTTAATTTACATCCTCACCATCTAAAGCTCACCACAGTATGACACAACATACCTAACCTAACCTAACCTAACCTAACCTAACTTAACCTAACCTAACCCCCCCCCTCTCTCCCGCGCCACTAACGCCACCAAACAAAACTAACTCCTCAAAATGGCGTCATATTAACACAGAGACTTTACCATAGAGAAACTCATTCACCTATTCACCTCTTACGGCTTTGAGAATTCAGTTCGAAGCCTCAGCTGGTCGCCCTGATTATGTAGTTACTTCAGTCTCCCTTAATAATCACAGAAAATGTCATTAGGGCGTGTTTAAGGGAGGGGGGGTGGGGCTTCTCCCTCCCTCCTTTGCTTAAATGAGTAAGGTTCGAGGCCTAGAGGAGGAGGAGCAGGAGGGGGGAGGAGCAGGAGGGGAGAGGAGCAGGAGGGGAGAGGAGGAGGAGGAGCAGGAGGGGGAGGAGCAGGAGGGGGGACGAGTAGGAGGGGGGAGGAGCAGGAGGGGGGAAGAAAGTGAGGGGAGGAAGGGATGGTATGGAGGGACAGAGGGGAAGGAGGGGTATGGAGGGAAGAGGAGAGGGAGGGGATGGTATGGAGGGAAAGAGGGGGACAAGGAGGTGAAAGGAAAGGTGTTAAGAAGGGTAAGGAAAGAAGAATAAGGGAGGGAATGAATAAGTAGGGAGGGATGAATGGAGAGGTGAGGGAAGGGGGCGAAAGGGAGGGAGAGGTGTGGAAGAGAGAGAAGAGAAGAACAGTAGGAAGGATAGGGGCGAGGAAAAGTAAAGAAAGGGGGAGAAAACACAAGTCACTAAAAATCAATAAAACATAAAAATAATACAATAATCTTTAAATTTTATTACTATTCATTTTTTTTTACTATACATACGATTACTCATTGCAATGTTATTATTATTATTTTCATCACAGCGGCAGTTCAATAAGTCAGAGGAATTATATTTACTTATAACCCGGACCAACATTGATTATTGACCATTCATGTTGCAAAGTTACCACCGACTGTGTTTTGTTTATTTCACCAGGCACTAAGAATTGACTGACAGGCGTAGTGAGGACTATAATCCCCTACCCCTTCCCCTAACCCCTTCCCCTAAGCCCACCCCCTAACCGCAACCCACCCACCACCCAAAAAAATTACCATTATGCAAAACAGAAAATACACTATAAATATCGAAACCCACTGCAAAGTTCCCACAATAGGTGTAATAATAAACACTATAAGCGATAAATCTCCAATGCCGATGTTCAATTGTTAATTCACGACAAAGGTATTCAACAGTTTACCCTTAAGTATAGAGAGTCAATGGTTACCTGTCAATAAAACCCAATGAACAGCAAATCCTAAATATTAAAGGTATTGGACACTAAGATTTATTCCCATATATTAGTTGTGTAAAGGTCTGACTGCTCATGCAACCTGGGTATCAATATTAACAAAGGACTTTTCTTATGGAGATGTTAAGTTTGGTTGATTTTTGGTATTTTGTTGTAAATTTTGTGTAATATTGTTGCTTTTGTATTAAATATTATTATTTTAACCCTGGAGTCATGATGGGTTAAATCGTTGTCCTTAAAGGGTTAAATTATCGTCTTAAAGGGTTATATAATCGTCATTAAAGGGTTAAATAATCGTCATTAATGGGTTAAATTATCGTCCTTAAAGGGTTAAATAATTGTCCTTAAAGGGTTAAATAATCATACTCAAAGGGTTACGAGTAATTTTAACCAGTTATTGAATAACCAACGTGGTAATAGTGCCTCAGTGACTTTGTGATGGAAAGAGAGCTAATGCAATAATAATAATAATAATAATAATAATAATAATAATAATAATTCTGAAAAGAACAATAAAAACAACAAAATAATTGCAATAATAAAAAGACCTTGATGAAGGATCGATAAATGTAAATAATAGCAACATCAATAACAGCGAGGAATAACAACAACAATAATAAATGACCATGACTAGCAAAGAGAGAGAGAGAGAGAGAGAGAGAGACCCTAACCCACAAAACCATATATAAGAAACCTTTATAATAAGAGAAAAATAAAACTACCATTCAAAATAAAAATATAAACAAATTCATAACCTGTTTAATAATATTTTTTTTTATAATCGTCTCATATAAGAACATATATTTAATAAACCCCCAAAAATCGATTTATAAATACAATATCATCTGTAAAAAATAAAAATAAATAAATAATAAAAATAAATAAAATATTCTAAATTACGGTATTAATTTCTTATGGTTTATTTTCTACACGCAAGATACTTTTTTCGTTACTATACCATCAATATATAATAAATAAATAATATAGCAATTCTTAATATATTTATGGGCGTTTCTATAATCTTCACAGGTATCAGGTGTTATTATGATGATAGGCAGTTTCATCCCGTAGAGTTTAAATGTGAGAGAGAGAGAGAGAGAGAGAGAGAGAGAGAGAGAGAGAGAGAGAGAGAGAGAGAGAGAGAGTTATTAGTAATGTGGTGGCACTCTATCTCACAACCACAACCCACAACTACGGTAACTTATAGCCACACAACCACAACCACTACCACAGTACTGTATAACCACACTACCACAACCACAACTACAGGACCTATAACCACACTACCACAACCACAACTACAGGACCTATAACCACACTACCACAACCACAACTACAGGACCTATAACTACAGTATACATCACCATACAGCCAGTGTATCATATAGCCACATTATCACATTACCACACCACCACACTACCACACAACCGCACAGTCATACATCACTACCTTAATATGCATATCGCTCACATACTTTGATAAAATTCCTCTGTATTTGCATTACATGTTTTTGTGTATTTCTGCGAGCGTGAGTGCGTTTGCCAGTTTGCGTTTATGTATGCATTTGTATGTGTGTATGAGTATGTGACTTTGTATTCGTGTTTGTATGTGTCAAAATATATAAATAATAATAGTGTGTTTGTGTGTGTGTGTGTGTTTGTGTGTGTTTGTGTGTGTGTGTGTGTGTGTGTGATATTTTTTTTTACCAATTTTAAGTTTACGATAAAAGACAGTGTAGCTTCTAATGTTTTTTCTTTTTTAATAGTTTATTATATTTTATTTATTATTTTATTTTATTATCACGTAATTATTTCATATTTTTTTGTAATTGTGATTTTTTTTTTGTATATTCCTTTATTTTTTTTAAGCTTTTCCTCTCATTCACTTAACTATTCAATCTTTGTCTAATTATTCTTTATGTGTTATTGTTGGTATGTTAATTATTATTTATTTATCCTTTTCATCATCATTTGTGCTTTTTTCTTCATGCGTTTATTACAATTAATTTTACCTTAGAAATTTTCATTGGTCGATAATTATCAGTTTAAGGATTATTAATTTAGAGTGGAAGTAAATCTCCTTTCTTATAAGTTAGATATTTTCTATGTAGTATAAACCGGAATTAAAATTGATTATATGTTGGGCTTTTTTGCATTAAGTTTACATACAAAAAAAATCGTAAGACCTCCGTAAAATTCATGACTATATATATTTTTTCTTTTTTTGCAAAATTCGTGGGAAAAATATCAATTTATATCCGCAAAATTCACAAGAGAAAATTTAACTATATTATTTTTGCAAACTATATCATATAAAAATCAATATCGAGGGAAGAGGAGGGGGTAAAATTCATATTAAATACTCCTACAAAATACATGGCATTAAAAATATAACAAAATCCAAATAAAATCTCCCCCTCACCAAAAAAAAAATCATGCTAAATTAATAAAATTCTTCAACATATCAATAAAATCCACAAGACAAACACAAAAATCCTTCAGGTGATAATATTATATAATTATCTACCTGGTCTTCAAAAATGTATATTCCTACCCAGGTGAATAGTTTGTCTTTCACTGCTTAATTAACGATAATGTTCATACACTGAGACCATCTCCGTCTTAACCCCCCCCCCCCACGCACTCACACACACACACACACACACACACACACACACACACACACACACACACACACACACACACACATATTTCCAGACGGTTGGGGTAAGGTAATTCCATCTGATGATTACTGTATATTCTACCTTGATTGCTGGCAGGTAAACTATGCTAATTGGTGTATCCATAAATAGAAAATAAAAATCTATGGGAAAGTATCGATAATGTTTGATGATGTTCATTCACCATCATCATCAGCAGAAATAATTTAGGAAAAAAAAAACTAGGGGAAAATAGGGAAAGAAATAGGGAACATAGGGAAAGAAATAGGGAACAATATTCTCCTGACACCTTGTATTTTCCTACGAATCGGTATATATTTTTTTCCTACGTGTGTGTTTGATATTTTTTTTTGTTTCTTTGTTGCTGTTGTTGTTATTCTTGTTTTTAGTTACATTGTCTATTTTCTGTTTCTAGCTTCTTCTATTGGCAATATTGTATTAGCTATCTACCCATTCACTATCTCTTCCCTCCTCCCTTAACCCCTCCTTACCCCCCTCAACACCTCCCCATCCTCTCAGTAACCAACCCTCTCCTTACCCTCCTCCCTCTCCCACCACCACCACCACCACCACCACCACCACCTCCTCCTCTTCCCACCTCCGGCTAGCAAGGTTGAAGTCTGATCAGTCCTCAAATAAATTAGACCTGTTTGTTAAGGAGGTCAGACAGAGGTGGAGCTCAGGTGAGACTCCAGGTAACAGAGCTCTTGATTACGACAAGTATAACACTGTATGTATGTATTATTAGTAGTAGTATTATTATTACTCAGGCTATATAATTTATCATAATTTTTCCTCAAACTTATATGAATAAAATTTGTAATAGAAAAAAATTTATCTCATCAAAAATACTGGATAAATGGACGAAATTATTTAGCTACCAGAACACACCTTGGGATGTTTTTATCAGTCGCTATTCTGGTGGTGTTATAGTGATACCTCCATTTAACGGACTACAGAGAGAGAAGAATCTATTTTATCGTGTACCGCTAAATACAAGATCTCCATCTAACGAACTACTGTATATAGAGATAAAAGTCCGTTACATCGAGGGCTCGTTAGATGTAAAAAATCTAACGGATTACATGATGAGGCAAGTCCCCTACATGGAGGGTAGTTTATGTTTTTTACCATAATTATATAAACAAAACCGAAGATCAATATAGAAGTTAGAAATTTGATATAGACAGAAAGATATAAAGTTTACAACGAGTAAGGCAAATATTATGAATGACAGATCATGATAATTTTAAAATTATTACACAATAAATAACGATTAATTTATATATATATATATATATATATATATATATATATATATATATAAATATATATATATATATATATATAGCGTTTATTTGTTAATTTCCTAGATAAGAAATATATTAAAATTCACAAAAAAGAATTTACTCACCTTAGAAGGTAAGAATAACCAAACCACATAATCTGATATATTTTCTTCACTAAATTTTAACTCAATGATGGGGTTATATATATGATGGTGAATGGGTGTGGTTGTGTGGTGATGTTTGTGAGGTGATGGTGGTGTGGTGATGGTTGTGTGGTGATGGTGGTGTGGTGATGGTTGTGTGGTGATGGTTGTGTGGTAATGTGTGTGTTTAACCCATAGATTTTACTGCCATCCTCTCCCCCCTCCCCCCCCTCCGTGAGGACTATCCGTGTCTCTCAAAAATAAAGTTGTTTACTTTTTAATTCACTACCTAAGACTACATTAACTACCTAACTTAACCTAAATCAGAGGAATAATGTCTAACATCAGATAATAATTACATTGATATTTTATGATAAGATAACGTTTACTTAGCAACAGTATTAGGCACGATGAATACAATCTCATATAAGTATAATTATAGTATACACCTAATACAGTATTCAATACATATCTGATATGTCATAGTTAAAAAAATATATAACGTCTGTTTTTTTTGTGTATATATCAGTTTTGTTTTTAAAGTTACTAATAAAATTCAACTTATAAAAAAAATATATATATACCTGTATAGTATACCGTATATTGTTATGTTATATACGTGAGTCAGAAATACGGGTATACTGTATTGCCGGCAGCCTCCAGACTCTGCGTTACTTCTGTATTTAATATAAGAAAATATCTCTTGCCTCAGGTCGCCTACGTTGATCTGTCGAGTATTTTAATGTATCAATATTTCTTACAATAAATCAAGCGCTTAAAAACATATATAAATTGAATACTTGTTGTAAAATCGTAATAAAAAACATCTTATTATTTTGTCGTGTCAAGATCGTTAAGACTGATTGGAAATTTCAACATACTTGTTTTGTTGTGGAAAATGTAATATAAAATGATATACTGTACACGAGTGAAAAATTTAATTATTGAATAGATATCCTTAAGGTACAAGTTATATAAGAAAGGGAGAAAGAATGAAATAGGATATGTTTTATAAAATAGAAAATAGAATTAATGAAATATACAATACATTTAGACAGTTTTTGTTATTGTTGTATTGTTGAGGATGTTTTGTGGTTGTTGTCTTTGTTATGGTCGTTGTAGGTCGTTGTTTTTTAGTTGTTGTTTTGTTGTTTATGTTTACATTCTTCAACTACGAAGGGAGATAACTTGTAAATAAAAATATATCTATATATAAATGTGTAAACGCCTGACTATGGGAGTTACAACCACGCGAGTACAGGTTTTATGTGAAGGTCTGTACTGGTGAACACTGAACAACGACCCAACTGGTGGACAATTAGTGAACACATTATTAGGTTTTCCTGAAGTCTACGTAAATACATTCATCCAATCTTTATATAAAAAAAATTGTAGCTATTTTTTTTTTGTAGTATAGAAGAAGGTATGTATTTTGATGGATATTTTTTTTATAATGATATTTTTCTCTAGGGAATATTGTGGGGTAAGTGATCTCTATATATTCATACTTCACTTAAATGTGTGTGTGTGTGTGTGTGTGTGTGTGTGTGTGTGTGTGTGTGTGTGTGTGTTTTGGTCATGACTCCACCCTGACTCTTTCTCACGTCACGTCAAAGAGCAGAGGTCACAACCCCACTCCCTTACACAACTCCCCCCTTTACACATTCAGCCGTTTATATAAATCCCACCCAACCAACCAATATTTTTTTCCATACCTTGTGAATATTTTTTTTTTTTTAATTCAATCCCTATCTGTACCTTTTATAGTTACAGTAAATAAAATTTAACAAAAAACAATCCGAAAATCCCTCCCCTTCAACTCGATATGGGACATAATTCTGAATTTACTTTTTTATTACATTTTATTATATATATTTTATTCAATAGCTACATGAATTCTGACACTATAAATACTAAGGAAATTTTTTTTATTTTTTGTAAGAGGAGAGTTTAAGAACTACACCATTAATACTAGTGTTATCTTAAAGCACTTGTGGGAAATACCGTCATTTGTAAGTTCGAGGAATCGTTTACAAGACAAACTTATGTGAATTGATGAAGCGTAAAGTTGTATTTAGTTAATGGTAAATTAATGGTGTAAGGCGTTGATAGAAAGACTGGTTGATGTGTTTGTTTGTTTTTTTTGATAGATAGACTAATAGATGCTGTGTTTTATGCCACACTGATAATTGGTTTATTTTCGTGTGTGTGTTTTTATGACAGGTAGACCCGTGTATGACGTGTTTTGAGTGTTTTATTACATAGAATGACGTGTTACTGTGTTAGTATGATAAAAACACCTGATCAATAACGTGTTTTAGTGGGGGGGGGGGGTTTTGCGGCACAGAAAGAAAGGCTAATAATTTACCTGTTTTTATGGGGTGTTTTATGGCATAGAAAAAACTGACAGATAACTTATTTTAGCGTTCGTTCATTTCAAAGACAGAAACACATATTAGGAAATTTCTGTTTTCATTATAACATAAATATAGAAAAAAATTGATAAATCGTAATTATTATTTTCTGTAATCGTGTTTTTAATAAAGACATAATTGTTTTTATATTATTATTATTATTATTATTATTATTATTTATTATTATTATTATTATTATTATTATTATTTATTTTATTTTATTTTATTTTTACGTTCATGTGAGTGTTATGCCTCCCACACACTAGTATCTGGCCAACATAAACATTACTACTGGCTGGGGCGTAAGAGAAACAGACGCCATATACAGCCACACTGAGTTACAACCTCGTATTTCAACAAGAGACTACAATTAAAATTTACACTTGTCGTTATGGGTATTATTAATATAAAATAAACAATATGACTGCTCTTTTTTATTTTTCTATGCTAATTTAATATATATATATAAGGCTACGTTGATTTTATATTTGTTTTATAAAATTTCTTTGTTTTATATCAGTTAGTTTATTTATATTTATTGATTTAGAGTTATTTCATCAATATAAAAGAATATCTATTTCATATTATTGTAATGTAGGTTTATCTAATTTACTTGATGTTATGGCATTACACACTAAGAAATTTATTTAAAGTCTGTCTACAAAAACATTCATACTCGTATCTACCACAAATTCATTATATAAATCCGGACTTTTTTGTATTAAACACTAGGAAATCCTTTAGTATAACGAAAGACGAGAACTAATTGCTAAAGTCCTTGAAATTAATTACAAAATCCTATATAACTACTACGAAAATATAGACTCTCTCTCTGTCTCTCTCTCTCTCTCTCTCTCCGGTAGGGGGGGCGGGAAGGGGGTGACTTTTTTTTAAATCAAAATTCATAGGTTTCTATGTGTGGTCAGAACCAACTTGTTTCTCTTCAGCTATCGACGTCCCTCCTCCTCCCTACCCCTCCAAGTTCTGCTGGATTTGCCATTCCCTTTCTCTTTTTCTATTGCTTCTTCTATGTAATAACACTTTTTAACTCGTTTATAGAAATTATGAGCCTATAGAATATTCTGAGAAAGCGACATAGTGTTCTTCAGTGTCTTAACGTCCGACAATGCCCTACAATGCCTTTTAGTACCCTACAGTGTCCTACAGTGTCCTACAGTGTAATACATAACACACACAGACATATAACTAGACAGATAGAGATGTAGACATAGTTGAACTGATGAAGAAAGGTACGTAAGATTATACTTTTCTTAATCCCCGTATAGAGATAATTCCAAGATTAAAACGAATAATAATCCCTCGAATTAAGAAACTTCCTGAGGCAGTTGAAGCCTCCATTCCCTCATTCATAATTTAATATAAGTTCTATTAAGTCATATACTGTTTATATATATATAGACATAGTTGTATAGGTATAGCACAAGGAATATAAACACCAATGGTTTTGACACTACCTGTATTTGTATTCACGTAATATATTGAGAATTTTTTTTTATTATTTTTTTTTATTTAGGGAATTTAGATTATGATAGCCTATGGAAAATGATTTTTTTAAGGTGTATGGAAAGGGTAGATATTTATGTTATGTTTTGAGTATTAAAAGAGAGAGAAAAAGGTGATTGATTTGATATTGTTTTGTAAAGTTGTTTGTCTGGTGTTGAAACTAAGACTTGATGAATGATAATTAAAGACCCTGAACGTTGAAGTACTCTCAAAGACTAAAAGACTTTATGAACGGCTCTTAATATACCCAGGCTGTTGGAGAACGTAAAAGCAAAATAAAATAACTCCAACAACAACCAGCATCTTCAACTAAAAATAAATTCCAGTTATTTTAATATATTGCTTATCTGTAAATCTTATATTAAAAGCAATAAGACTTTCCTGTTTGCCAGCAGTATGGAGACTAATGATGCGTGAGTTACTTGGACAGGTTAATAAGACTGCACCTGACGGGTCCTATATACCTAAAGTCCATTAAAACCTAATATCATTTCAGCCAAAAATCGGACTTAAAAGGCGCAATATATTGTAGGTTTTAAATATTCATTTGTCAAACAATTCACCGAATGACAACAATGGGCAGTTCTGGGCCATAGTCCGGAGCGCCAGAAGGTTGGAAATCCCAGTGTGACAGTATGAGAACGTCGGCCTTCTTGCCTACGGGGTTATGAGTCAGTGATCTCGTCAGGCATCAACAGAGTTATTGACAGATATCTCAACACGGTAACGAGAGGGTTAAGCTCACACACGCACACACACACACACACACACACACACACATCACAGTGCCATCCTGGTGACACACACACACACACACACACACACACACACACACACACAAACACACGCATACGAACACACACACACACACACACACACACACACACACACACACATCACAGTGCCATCCTGGTGACACACACACACACACACACAGCCACGCCCATCATAGTGCCATCCTGCCCCCCCACACACACATAAAACACACAAGGCTAGCCACGCCCATCCTCGTCTACCCACACTAGCCACGCCCAGTGTTCAAACGCTCTTTAGTCGACTCTGCCTCACAGCCCCAAAAATGGACCATTTGTTGAATAATCGATTTTAAGTCATTTTTTTTTGTCTATCCACTTCATCCCTTCCTACCCCCCCCCTCCCCTTTCTTCTAACCTCTAACCTCCTCTTACCTCCCTCCTCCAACCTCTACCCTCCCCTTCCTACTTCACCCCCTCCTCCCCCCTCCCCCCCTCTACTCCTCCAAAAAACAAAAATTTTATCAAACATCAGACGAAACGGGATTGAATAGAGAAAGAGAGAAAGAAAGAGAGAAAGAAAGAAAGAGAGAAAGAAAGAAAGAGAGAGAGAGAGCAGTATAAGGCAAATATCTTAATTTAAATACACGTTATTTCTCAACAGATATTTTTAGTAATTTTCTCATTATATTTTATTATTTATTTTTACAAAGTCTAGAGAGGCGGTTCATGGTGATTAAGGCATACATCATTCATTAGTAGTTAAGATGGTAATTGTAATGGTAATGAGAGCTGTTGTAGATGGTCAGTGTCCAGTGTACGTATGATGAAGATACGTGTAAACATGTAAACACGTTATGTACACACACACACACACACACATATATACAAACTGAGACATACATAGACACACACTTTCATACACATACATACATACATACATACATACATACATACATACATACATACATACATACAAAAACGATGGAGATAGAAACAAATGATGAAGGTTTGATGATAAAGAGAGAGAGAGAGAGAGAGAGAGAGAGAGAGAGAGAGAGAGAGAGGTATCACAAACCATTTCGAAACCAAACAGGAGAGCTTAAGCAAACGTCCAGGGGGAATGGCAGAACCACTTCAGTATGATAGCGAGTTAACACAGACCCGTAAAAAATATTGCCAAACTGAGGCAACTATTCCCAAGCTCAGAAAAACAAAATAGATCATGTCGATATTGCAAACAGTTGGTGAAAAGGAACCCCCCCCCTCCACTCCCCCCTCCCTCCCCCAATAAAAAATACCCCCCCCCCCATCTACAATGTATACGACAAGGATTGAATCTCACCCTGGGAGGAATTTTTTTCTTTTTAGGTAAATTTCAGATTAGATTATTTTTTTTAAAGGTAGGAATTTTTTCTGTCTTGTTCTGTGTCTTCTTCAATGTCGATGGTAGAGTCGATAAACATTGGTGGGAAGAGGAGGAGGAGGGAGACGAGATGGTATAGGAGGAGAAGGATGGAAGGGAGAGGGTGAGAGGAGGAGGTTGAGAAGGACGAATAGGAGGAGGGGGAGGAGGAGAGAAGAGATGGTATAGGAGGAGAAAGATATGGAAAGAAGAGGGTGAGAGGAGGAGGTTGAGAAGGAAGAATAGGAGGAGGAGGAGGAGGAGGAGGAGGAGGAGAGAAGAGATATAGTTAATAGAAGGAGAAGGAGGGAAGGGAGATAATTAAGAAGAGGAAGGAGTGGAGGAGGGGAAGGAAAAAGAGGTAAAAGAAGATATAAAAGTGAATAATCTGGCAGAGGAAAAGTTAGCTATTTCTTAAAAGACACTATGGCAGACATTACCATGGCAGACAGATACTATGGCAGACAATTTCCATGGCAGACAGACGCTATGGCAGACAATTACCATGGCAGACAGACACACCACCGCAGACAATTACCATGGCAGCCAGACACACCACCGCAGACAATTACCATGGCAGACAGACACCATAGCAAACAACTACAACAAGAACACCAATCTAAAAAAAAAAGTAAAGAAAAAAAAAGAAACACTTGTAGAATAAAATAATTAACCACGAACATAAAAATAAATTAACAAATACCTACCCTATCTTCCTTTTCTTCTCTTCCTCCTCATCCTTCTTCCTCCTTCTCCTCCTTCTTCCTCCCTTCCTCCTCCTCCTCTTCCCTATAACCTAACCCAACACAGTGATAGTCGGAAGCTACTAAAAAAAAAAAAAAATAGTTCTGAAAGAGGAAAGGCGGCGCCAAACTCTCTATGAAAGAACCTTTAAGAGATTGAACTACAGCCATCCAATGAGGGAGGAGAGCTGGGATGGTGTGACATAGAATACGTGATGTACGGATGAATTAATGAAAGAGAGAGAGAGGAGTGGTAGAGAAGGAGAGAGAAATGGAAGAGAGAGAGAGAGAGAGAGAGAGAGAAATAATAATAATAATTACAAGAATACAAATGTGAACCTACAACAAATAGAAATGAGGACCTCAGAATAAGTAGCCAGAGAGTTATAGCCCCAGGTTGCACAGAAGCAGTCTGGGAGTATAGCCACGAGGTCGATTACACCAACGGCACCAGTAGT
>CAUDMG010003323.1:1297500-1302500 GCA_958450375.1 Homarus gammarus | reverse complement strand
TTTAATCAAAGAATAATGGATAAACAGAGATACGCGGGGTGACAGGTAGCTGTTGTTGATATTATTACAGGTATTGGTTTAATATCCTGATAACTGTGTACCTTAGCATAACACCTGTATACTATTATTACTATTATTATTATTATTATTATTATTATTATTATTATTATTATTATTATTATTTAAGTCTTTCCCGCTTGTACTTCAGAAAAATATCGTCAGGCAAAGATTTTATACTGAAAAAAAAAGTAAAACAAAAAATATTGACTCATAAGATATTTCATGAAGAGGTCAGCATAAAATCGAGTCATCTATCACCTATGTGTCACGAATTCACCACCATAAACTCTTCCCATGTATAGTGAATGACCGTGAACACAATACCGAGCACCATAGCCATTCACGAGCTTCACCTGTGCATGATCGCTCAATGACATGTTAACAATGCAGGTGATCATTATTACCTTAGGACACAGGTGTGTGTGTGTGTGTGTGTGTGTGGTGCAGGTAAACTCGTGGGCAGGTAAATATATCCATGCCATTACATTAATAAATTACTGTAGTTTTATGCTGTCACAAACACTCTTTTAACTACAAAATAATAAAATAGCCCTATAATTCATCTTATATCTTTATTCAATGTAAAAACCTATAATCCTAAAGGGAAAAAAGTGTATCTATGTAATATCTTAATTTTTTACTTTATATTTTATCAATTTTAATTTTATATTATTGTTTTATTTAATTTTTTGGGGTTTTTATCATATTTTTGTATAATTTACGTTTATTTTATTTTCCTTTTTTGTTCAGATAATGAAATGTAATTCTCAAAACAATGTGAAAAATTACGAAGAGAATTATAAGGTATAGTCCAGTCCATCTAGGGAAACAATTCGGATTTAACACTGAACAAAATATATTTCCCTAAGTACCAAAAACTCTATTAAGTCCAAAAGTCCACATCCAGTCCATTTACGATCAATCGGACTTGTTACTTTTGTTAAGGTAATTGGAAATAAGTGAAAAAAAACTATCATCATTTAGTCAATCAAGTCCGAAAGCTCATTCATCTCGCTTCAAGTCCATCTTACGGCTAGTCACTTGTTTATTTAGGCGTGGGAATCTTCCTTGTTTTTCTCTATTTGTCTTATTTTTTATTTTATTTTTAACTCTTTATTCCTATTTATTATCGTCTGTCTTTTAGTTCCGTTTAGTTTGGTTATAATAGTGTGTGTGTGTGTGTGTGTGTGTGTGTGTGTGTGTGTGTGTGTGTGTGTGTGTGTTTAACGGGAAGAAAGATTTCATGCAAGTGGATACAACAGTTGCTACGTGGATAATGCAACAACAGATTAAATCCTCGTTCTGTAGATCCGATAATACAACGGTAAACAACGGTGAGGTGCTATATCCAACGGGTACACAACGGTACAACGGGTGAACTTCCTTTGCTAACGAACGGACTAAACCACGTGTGTTTTCCGTTGATAGTGCGTCTGGGTCGTGGATGATCGGCCGAGTGATAGGAAAGAGTATGATCGGAAAAGGGAAATCAGACAGGTATAATCAGATGGTATGATCGGAAAGGTGAGAACTGACAGGTATGATCAGATAGGTATGATCGGAAAGGTGAAATCAAACGGGTATGATTGGAAAGTATGATCGAAAAAAATACTATCCTTAGACCATCACACTTACATCATATTACTGTCATATTCGTATTATATCATTATTATTATATTTCTACCACATCAGAATCATACTATCATACACTAATGTCATACACTAGCATCATACTACCACATATATTCTATCATACTAACATTACACCATTATCAGTATGATAGAATGAAAGTATGATGATAGTATGAAACTACCTTGATATAAGTATGATGTCAGTATGATATCATGCTAGTATAAAGCTGCATATTGACTTCAGTATGATGTTAGTATGACCTCATATTAGTGTATATATTAATACACTTGTCATCATACTTGTGTGAAGCAAGTATGATGCTGTTTCAATTTAAGTATGATAAAGACGCGAGTTAGGCTGAAGTATGATGCTAGTATGATGTAATATAATTGTGTATATATATTTCTCTCCTACTAGTATACTGATGATGAAACGTAAGTATGATTCCTGCATGGTGGTAGTATTTTAAGTGTGAGATTAGTATGAAGTTAGATTGATATTAACGAATAAATATAAATAGAGACAGACAGACAAAGACAGACAGACAGACAGATACACAATTTAACATTTAACACAGGAGTAATAGAGAGAGGAGAGTCCTATGTTAACCTATAATGTTAATACACCTCTACACCCTGCATGAGTTACACTATATAATGCTGTCCTGTGTGTGTGTGTGTGTGTGGGTGGGTGTACTAGGAGAGTTATACTGAACCTTACATAGTCAAGTTAGTATAAGTATAGAAGTATTCATTATTACTTCCAAGTTATACATACAAGTATACATATATGTGTATAAAGTCTTGAGTGAGGTAATACTTAACACGTCACCTTCATCAACGTTGAATAAGACCTTCCTTAATGTGCTATGGACCATATATTACTGTATATCATTCACCCTACACGGTCACTCGCCATTCATCCTTTCTTGCCCACTACACACACCCACTCCTGGACATCCCTCGCTACTCCTTCACCTCCTATACACGACAGTAGGATCTTCCCATAACACATTTGTTCTTTCCCAGTAGGCCTTCCCGCCCCATTACCTCCCGTTACACCTAGCTAAGTGTCCCCTTGTGCCCGTACCTGTCCCCCCCCCCTTCTCCCCCCGTGTTCTGTTTGTTGTGCCCAGGGTCTAGGCCGACGCCCTATACCCTTGCCCATGACAGCATGCCCCCCCCCCTTAAGGTATATTTTATGGCCTCCCACCCTTGTAGCGGTAGCCAAATTAATGTGCTCTTCACCCCCCGACCCTTGACGGCGGCATTTATCATCATGAGGGTCGTGTGGAGGCGAGAATCTGCTACTGGCAAGATTACATGACATGGAGGTAAGACTGTAGTGCTGTGAGGCCATTCTCGCGGTTTGACACTCTCCTAGTTACCTCTGGCGCTCGGCTAATGATTTACACGGTGTAAGTCTCTCTGGTGCTCTAAGGAATATTGATGATGTTGTTATTAGGGGCGTCACCACACAAAGACCATAGTTAAGCTCAGCTCATCAAACACTTTCTTGCGTATAATAAATTCTCGAAGACTTTTAGTGTCGGCAGAGTAAAGTTACCGGTGATTGTGTCAGTTTGATGAATATATATCGCAAGATCCATCAAAAGCTTTAGTTTAATCAAAGGAATTAAAAGTTTTATTCGAGTCGTACGTAACTCACACCAGAAGAAAGAATTTGTACCGATAACGCCGTAGTTATTTTGGGTGAAAATATACCAATGACATTTGCCCTATTTATCATACGCAAATTCCATTTAGATTACAAGTTATTCACCACTGTCGCGTATAAATCTATCAAATCTCGTGTTGTATAAATCCTCGGCCAACAAATGGGCTCACGGATTAACTTATCAAGCGTCGCGTCGTTTCATTTTTACGTGAAATCTGGACGGTAGGAGGCGAGGTGGCGCGACCAGGGTGAGAGCGGACGCCTTCACCCGACCCCTCTTGCGAGCACCTTGACCCCGAGTGACGCTAGTGCTACACCAGGGCGTCAAGTGGGGTCAGTTGTGGCACTAAGGGTCAGTGGGTGCGAGCGAGGGCGACTTCCTGTCTCTCCGCTCCTCTCCGAGCGTCTCTCGCCACGGCAGGGGTCGCCGTCGACGCTTGCTGCTGCCATAGACGGATAAAAATATGCTGGGGAACTGCACTCTAGTCTCACATTATTAGTCCGTCAGCGATTATCACGAAACATCTCATTTTGTAAATCTGTGTATTATTGCATATTGCATTGATTATTGAAAATCGATGTTGTGGCGGTAAGATGGGACGATTTTACTGGGCGCTTGCGTACACCTTCAGGTGGGCGGGGATCTGAGCGACAGTGTGATGCGCCTTCCCGCCCACAAATCTGCGCTAAGTTACCTAACTACACGCCCACGACACACGCCCAGAAGGAGGGTGTGGCGTGGGGAGGCTCGGTTGGACCTACCTGGAGAGGAGTAGTGCGTGCGGAGGCTGGCCGGGCAGGATCGCCAGTGAGCCTTGTGTTGCAGCCTGCCCAGGGCACGTCTCGGGCACGTCTCTGCAACATCATTCATCACACTCCAGCCTCTACACCCCTTCACCGATCTTGCTCAAATCATGCACGAGGGTCGGTGGTAAGGCTGGCCACCTCCGGCAGAGAAAAAAATCAATATCGAAGCCGAAATGATACGATAAAGCAGACGTCGAGGGTAAAAATAATGTCGTCGTGCCTCCGCCAAGCTGGCCGGGGGAGGAGTTATGTATTCATGTCATAACCCCGCATCAGTGTGCCGGGGAGGAGGCTCTCCCTCCTCCTCCTCCTCCTCCTCTTCTTCTTCTTCTCCCTGCTCCTCCTTATCCTCCTACTCCTCCTCCTCCTCCTCTTTTACTCTACTTCTTCCTCTTTCCATCTACCACCACCACTACTGTTATGTTCAACCCAGAAATGTTCGTTCGTGCAACCAACGCTGCATCCTCCTCCTCCTCCTCCTCCTCCTCCTCCTCCTCCTCCCCATCCTCCTCCTCCTCCTCCTCCTCCTCCTCCTCCTTTTTTACTTCACCTCTTCCTCTTTCTCTCCACCACCGTCATTGGTGTTATTGCCAGCCCACAGACAGTCAGTCATTCATACACCCAACATTCCATTTTGTTGTTGCCACTATAATCGTTGTTGCTTACATGTTGCTTTCGCTATCTCAGCTCTTACTACCACAACTACAACCATTCCCTACCACAATCCTCACTCAGTAATTCCTCTATTTCTAACCTTTTTTTTTCCTCACCACAATCACAACTACTATTTTTCACTACCACCACCACCACTACTACTACTACC
>CAUDMG010003323.1:1287500-1292500 GCA_958450375.1 Homarus gammarus | reverse complement strand
ATTAATTCTCCTGATGTAGGTGACGACGGGGAGGCTGTGTGGGTAGTGAGTTGATGCTATGGAGTACAGGTTCTGTCTTCTCTGTTTAGCTGTTTTCTCTGTGTTTTTTGCCATGTGTGTTTGGGGGGGGGGGGGTTATTTTTATTTATTTTTATTTATTTCTTTCTTTCGTGTTTTTTTATTATTATTATTATTATTATTATTATTATTATTATTATTATTATTATTGTTATTATAATTATTATTGTTGTTGTTGTTGTTATTATTTTAGGATCAAGTCATCAATGTTGGAGAGTTATTATGTAATTTGAGTTTGAGTTGTAGGAATCTCTCTCTCTCTCTCTCTCTCTCTCTCTCTCTCTCTCTCTCTCTCTCTCTCTCTCTCTCTCTCTATCTATCTATCTATCTATCTATTTTAAACCCCTTTCAATCTCTGCTCCTCCACCGCTTTACTTCAGTGGCTATTCCTGTTAAGCCTCTATCCAATCTTCCGGTTTTTATTTTTTTTCTCTTTTTTCTTATTTTTTATATATATACTCGAACGCTCACTCAGCATACGTGATATACAAAAACACATACCATTATTTTTTGGGGGGTTTAATATACAGGTTTTAGCCTTTTATTATTCTACTTTTGTTAATTATCTATATTATATAACTTTTATTATTCTGTATGTTAATTATATATATGGTTCCTCCTCTAAAGGAACTCGTAAAGTGGCCATCAGAGTCTTTGTAAATAACAGAGGAGAGATTTTTTACCTCTCTCTCTCTCTCTCTCTCTCTCTCTCTCTCTCTCTCTCTCTCTCTCTCTCTCTCTCTCTCTCTCTCTCTCTCTATGTGTTTGGTTTCCTAAAAAATCTATTTCACTAACTGGTCAGGATGTGAATTTCCAGTGAACTGTTCGATCGTGTTTTGTTTTTTTGTGTTTTGTTTTATTTTTGTTTTGTTTTTTTTGATATTTCTGAAGCCAGTTTTATTTATTTTTAATGTTTTTCTCTTCAAAGGTTTATTGTGAAATTTGTCTAATGTTCCTCTATTGAAATGGTGTTTTGATAAATGTGTTTGTTTGTGTGTGTGTGTGTGTGTGTGTGTGTGTGTGTGTGTGTGTGTGTGTGTGAATGAGTGTTTATGGACACGTGTGGTTGTTTATGTGCGTGGATGTGTGTATGAATGACTGCTTGTGTATTTTTTGCCATTAGTGATTCTGTGTATACGAAGATATGCACAATTGCACATATACATACACAAGCTAACACTCTTGCACACACACACACACACACACACACACACACACACACACACACACACACACACACACACACACACACACACACACACACAATAAATGGAGTGCATCATACAGGAAACTTTAGATTATACCTATTTTACACTCGGTCATTTTCTCCTATTCTATTACAGGTACAGAGCCAGAAAAATACAGCCCAACCTGAAATCGGTACAGGATCCTTAATCTCCATAACCGCCCTCACCTCCCCCCCCCTTACCCTCCCTCACCCTCCTACCTACCCTTACCAGCCTCCCCTAGTCGCTCACACCACCCTATAGTCGCCCTCACCCTCCCTTACCCCCTCCTACCTCCCTTACCCCTTTAGTCGCCCTCACCCTCCCTTACCCCCTCCTACCTCCCTTACCCCCTTAGTCTCCCTCACCCCCCTTACCCTCCCTCACCCCTCCATCATCTCCAAGTGTGGGTCAGGTTACAGTAAAGTGAAAATATAATAGGGTTAGGTTAGGTTAGGTGTAGGTTATTAACTCGGTCTGGTGGTGTGGAAATTATAGCCTAGAGACAGAGACAGACAGACACAAAGAGACAGACAGACAGAAACAGACAGAGACACAGACAGACAGAAGGAGACAGGCAGACAGACACAAAGAGACAGACAGACAGAAACAGACAGAGACACAGACAGATACAAGAGACAGGCAGACAGAAACAGAGAGAAACAGACAGATACAAGAGAACAGACAGACAGAAACAGAGAGAGACAGACAGAAACAGACAGAAACAGACAGAGACAGGACAAACACTCATGGTATCCTCGGTATTTCCCTTGATAAGAATTCACTTCGGTTTGCAATGTGTCGTGATTGGCGTGTGAACGAGGAAATGTTGTCAGGTGGTGATTGAGCCTGCCGTGAGTAGTTTAGTTGACTTTAAGTATAGCTTTTAATAATGACTTACGACTTACATGAGAAAGATAACTTAACTACTGATTGATAAGAGATAATAAGTTATTATACACCAGACTTAATAACTGATAATATTGATATGAGATATTTTTTTTTCGACCTCTCAATTAATAAAAGTAGTCTTAAAGTCCTAGATATAACAGATGTGAATTCTCTTTTTAGTTTGTTTTATGAGTCACACATCCAATTGGACCTTGATATAATGGACTTTCCTCTCCATACAGTCCGTTATATGGAGGTTTCAATGTATATTAATTTAATGTATTTTGAAGTTTTTTTTTTTTTAAGATATTAGTAGTTAATTTATTTATCTAAAGGACAGAGTTGTTGTAGTAGTTAGTGAAGGAGATTATGTTAGGAGTTTGAGTAAAGGTATGGTGGTGTTTGTTTACCTGCAAGTACAGGTGTGTATAAGATTGAGAGAGAGAGAGAGAGAGAGAGAGAGAGAGAGAGAGAGAGAGAGAGAGAGAGAGAGAGAGGCAAATATCAACATGTATGCAAAGAAAACAAGTGAAGGACTATCCACACACACACACACACACACACACACACACCCCAAGACCACTAAACAGTCAGTGTGGTTCAAGCGTCAAATTACCACAGATAGAAACACCTGGATCATGTCACAACACCTGGATCATGTCACAACACCTGGATCATGTCACAACACCTGTCTATATAGAAGTTTTACCTCAGCACTCAATTTACCTTTGAGGAGAGAGGTAACAAGCCTATCACAGTACCTTGTTGATGAGGAAATAGCTGTAAAGGTCTGGGTTTGTGAGGGTAGTTTCTGAGAATGACTGCATGTAATTATACCAAGATATATAATAATGTCTGGATGTAATTATACCAAGATATATAATAATGTCTGAATGTAATTATACCAAGATGTATAATAATGTCTGAATGTAAATATATTGTTTTACCTGCAACACCTGACTCAAGGAAATATTTGGTACCATAGTGCGCTGCTCGGGGAAGGTAAATTTCATAATCCGAACTCGTCTGGAAATGGAAACTGATATATAGAACGTACAGGTAAACCACCTGAAGGTAGAGGAACTTACCTGGATAAAATATCTTAATTAGTTTTATCTCATTAATAAAAGGTTTTCAATTTGGGTGATGAAATATAGTTAAATATATGTTAAAATAATTTAATAAATAAACGTGTATTAAAGTTTGGTTAATCTTACCTATATATTTTACCTGGAAAGAAATGTATTTTTCTTCTAGTTTTTATTTTCTTACTTGGAGACTAAAATAACCTGAAATTTGTTTTAAAAGAAAGAAAATCGTGAAAATAGAATCGAAACATCAAAAAAAAATACTCCTTTAATCATAAAATTGTAAATAAAATAATAAAAACAAAATGGAAAACTGGTCGAAAGGTCATAGCAGGTACCGGAAGAGTTATACACCTGGAATCAAGGTTTAGAAGGAGATGCGGAGAAGTAGTACGAGAGAAGGGGGGGAGGAGGATGTTTGGTCCCTAATGCATTTTGACGGTACGACTGACACCCATTTCCTGTCTCGCATCCTCTACCTTGAACTAGTTATAAGACGAACCTAACCTAACCTAACCTAACCTAACCTAACCTAACCTAAGCTAAGATGGAGTACCTATCATAAAGTCATGCTTATACTCAATAAATTCATCATTAACTTGAGGAAAAAAAATCCAGTTTGAAAGGTTTTATATCCCACGGTAATAAGGTGATCGAACACAGGTGGGACACAGGTGGGACTGAAGGCACCTGCCAACACCTGATTGGGACGGCCAGGTATGTGTCAATTCCCCCTCTACGGTTTCTCTGACCTACAACGAGTCAATTTTTAATAATGAATTGTTTGATCTCAAATATTCATAACAGTGGTTAAAAGCGATAATTGACGGTTATCAGGACTTAACCCACCCGGAAGCCTGACAGATACCTGAAGGGCGTAAGGTCCTCCATAAATTGATTTCATGAAGTGAGTTTTTTGTGTGGTCAGGCCGTCAACAGGGATCCAAAACTCACCCTATAACACATCCTATCGTATAATTTCCCCTTATAAAAGAAAATAAACAAATAATTTATATATTTATCAATTGTAAGTTATTTTTAGGGAATTTTACTTAAGGTGAGAGGATGATGTTGGTTGTTGATAGGGTTTTAATGAGGTAAAGGAAGGTTTAGTGAGGGAGTATTGGCAACGCTGGATGGTTCACCTGGGACTCTTAAGGCCTCGAGGCTCAAGTGACCACCAGTGATTATCTGTGGGGTGGTCCTCCTCCTCCTCTTCCTCCTCCTCCTCCTCCTCTTCTTTCACTCAGTATAGTACCTCTTCCAACCAGCCTCACCTCTTCCTCCCCCTCCTCTTCCTCTACCCAGCTTTACCTCCTTCTTCCCTTCCACCACCTCCTCCTCTTCCACCCAATACACCACCTTCTACTCCTCCACCTTCTATCTCAACCTTCACCACCACCACCTGACCCTCCACCAACACCTAATCCTCCAACACATAATCTTCCATCACCTATTCCTCCAACACCTGACTCTCCAACACGCCATCCTTCATCTCTTCGTCCACAATACACATCATCCTCAGAGGGAGTTAGTGTGTGTGTGTGTGTGTGTGTGTGTGTGTGTGTGTGTGTTGTCGAATCCATAACATCAATCACAGTATCCAGGGCCAAACATTTATACTACTGTCGATTCCTGTGATGAATCTACGTCCTGCTCACCATTGCTACAGAATGTGTCTCTTTGTAACGCTAAGAGGAAAAAGTAAACGGGAGTT
>CAUDMG010003323.1:1175000-1282500 GCA_958450375.1 Homarus gammarus | reverse complement strand
TAAAACATCCATCCCTTCAACACTCCTAAAATCCCCTTCAGGACCCTTTAAAACACAACACCCCTTCAAAAAACCCTAAAACACCCTTCAAAATCCCCTAAAACCCTTTCAAACCCCTAAAACCCCTTCAAACCACTAAAACCCCCTTCAAGACCCCTAAAACTCCCCTTCAAGACCTCTAGAACCCCTTCAAAACCCCTAGAACCCCTTCACGACCCCCCTAAAACCCCCTTCAAAACCCCTTCAAGACCCCTAAAAAACCCTTCAAGACCCACAAACCCCCCTTCAAAACCCCCTAAAACCCCTTTAAGACCCCTAAACCCCCTTCAAGACCCTTTACTCCCCCCTTCAAGACCCCCATAGCAGCTGACGCACCTAGCTCCATCCTTCCCTCAACCTGATCACAAACTCTTAAAGGGCTCACAACATTGCCTCTTCGGTGCCCAAGAAGACAATAGCCGGGAATCCCGTATAGGTCAGGGCTACAAAACCGGAATTCCCGGCATGTAGGAATGTATTGGGTTAGTGAATCATAGCAAAAAAGACAAAAGTAGGTAGGGAGAGGTAGGGAGGGAGAGACGGATAGGTAGGGAGGGAGGCAAGCGTAGGGTTGATTCCTTTGCAAAAACTGTGTTGAATATTGAGCATCCAGGCAGCAGCAACGGTGGTGGTGGTGGTGGTGGTGTCCGGGTGTCCGCGCTTGTGAGAGAGTGTGAGAGAGAGAGAGAGTGTGTGAGAAAGTGAGTGATTGAGAAAGAGAATAGGAATATATTTGTATCTCTCTCTCTATCCATCCTCTTAGATACTATTGTTTATATATAATCTATGTCTCTTCATCTTTATCCATTTAACTAACTTACTAATATATCAATCAATCTATTGCTCTGATCCACCAACAAAACCACACACATCTGAGATCCTCCAATCCACACTTCTTTCCATCCACCAATCCGTACACATCCCAGCTACATCCAATCCACACACCTCCCAACTCCACCAATCCACAGCATATCTACGCTCCACCTCACCTTCTCCATACACCTCCTTGCTCTACCACTCTATCCACACACACACACACACACACAACGTTCCGCAGTTCATTTCACAAAACATGCAACTCTGTCAGTTATCTAATGCATCTAAATAAGGTATCTGAATTAATTACTGTAACCTACCTGTAGTAAAGGTATAGGTCTTAAGTTGAGGTCAATTCTCCCCCTATCTCATGCATTTTAATTTGCTCAAGTTATTTATTTTTTATTTACTTATTTTTTTTTTAATTTATGGTTTTTATGTATACAGGTTTTTCAAGTGTTTTTTTTTTAATATCGTTCAGTATGTGTTAGTTACCATAATAGTAATAATTGATGAATTACCTCAGTGATTATTACCTGAAGTCTTGATTACCTGAGATGCTAATTACCTGAACTCCTAATTACCTGAGTTTTTGATTACCTTGATTACCTGAGCTCCTAACCACTTACCTAGGCTCTTCATCTCCAGTGGACGAATAGTGAATATAATCCAGATAAGAATACTAACCATAAAATAGTCTTACATCTCATAATACCATGGTGTGTGTGTGTGAGCCCTAAGATGGATGGGGTTCGAACCTGTGCTGTTAAGTATCATTCCTTACTGCCTGAAGCCATTGGGTCATGTAATATATCACTGTTGGGTGTTTGTAGCCTCACTAAAGTTAATACCCACGTGGATGAGGGTAGGAGGAGGGTAGGAAGGGTAGGAGGATGACCCGAATTTTGACAGCCAAATTGAGATGAATCGGTTTCCTTTTTCAATTATTTTATTTTGATTTATTTTGTTTGCTTTGTTTTTTATTGTTTATCATAATTGTTTACTTTATCTATTAATAACCCGGCATTGATTTGTTTATTTTGAGTGAATAGATTAGTATTGATTTACATGTTCATTTTTGTTTCCGTAATTAGCTCTGAAAATTGATTTATTTTGTTTTTAATTAATTCTTCTGGAAGAGAGATATGGAGAAAAGAGAGATGAGGTGAAGGGAAGAGAAAGGGAAAGAGGGAGAGAGGGAAGAAAAAGGAAAGATAGAAGGGGATGGAGGAAGAGAAGGAAAGAAAAATGTAAAGGAAAGGAAGTAAGGAGGTAGAAGAAAGGAAGGGGAGAAAGAAGAAGGGAATAAATGAGGAAAGAATATCGAACAGTAAATTCCGTATGTAAGGTTAATTGTCTTACAGTGTTATAACAGGTAAGTCATGAACACAGGTGTATTCAGGTGTATATAAGAGGTGTGGTGCTGGGTCGTCAGTCAGTCTTCAAGGTGGATGTGGTTGGTGGATCCCGTGTGTGTGAGTAATGAGTCAAGAGGCTGGGAATAAATATGAAGGGTATCAGTTGCCCTCGTCATTGCCCCTCCTTGCCCTAGCACCTCCCTTGCCCCTCGGGGGAAAGAGGGTACCAGCGGACAATTTTCCGGTTGACAGCGGGAGGCGGGGCCGGCCATAACCGTCACCTCTGCACCGGCATTCATTACGCTGTTTTTGCACCGTCAACCAGGCCTCCAGCTTTTTGCAATGAAGGGTCGGAGGCCTTGCTGTTGCTGAGAGGGGCGGGTGGTGGCGTGGGAACCCCTGAGGCTGGCCCATGAGGGGAACAAACAACAAAGTCGCAACACTGACGTGGAGCCCAACCTGCCTGCGTCACGGGAGGGAAGGAGGGAGGGACAGGGGGACAACCTATCACCTGTGCGTCAGAATCTCCCTCTGTCTATAACCCGTCTAGCGAATGATGCTCCCTCACGGATCATTCCCTAAACCAGGAAAAAAAAAAGGGAGATCTTTTCCTTCTCCCTTGACCAGGAAAATCATGAGAGAGGTTGAGCCTCCAAGAAGATGTAATTAGCGAGGAGGTGCTGGGTGGAGGTAGGGAGAGGTACTGGGGTGGAGGCCAGGGCGGGATTCGTGGTGTTGAGTTACCGTGAGAGGCGGGTCGCGGCTGCCTTCACCCAGCCGCACACACACACACATTTTTTTTGCAACCTTATTGACAGTGGCAAGGCATTGAGCGCCCATCAACGTGAGCATGGCCGGGGTTTTTGCAAGGAAGAGGAGGAGGGAAGGGCGGGGCAGGGGTGGACACACGGGCCTCCCAGTACACACAGGAGGGGCGCCAGGAGACAGCTGGATTAGGGTAAGGACTTGGCAGGATACGTCGATGAGGATGCAAGATGAGGAGAGGTTCTAGGATATGGAAAGGATGGGTAGGATAGAAGGATATCGAGAGGAAATTATGTGTGTGGCAGGACATCAATAATAATAATAAATGGTAGAGATATTTGCAAACGTCAAGAATTATTTAAATGAATTATAAAGAAAATGATTAAGGAAGTTGTATAGATTAGCATGTAGATTGTCTAATTATTTTGGGTATTCACTGCCATACCGTATTACCAATCAGTGTTACCAAGCAGGTGTTACTGACCAGTGTTACCAATCTTACGACTATTCACTGATGCTATCCATAATCCTCTCTCTCTCTCTCTCTCTCTCTCTCTCTCTCTCTCTCTCTCTCTCTCTCTCTCTCTCTCTCTCTCAGCATCCCTTTCCTCAACATCACAGTTCTCATCGATAGGGGGAATCCCCAGGCCCTGTTTACCTGCGTGTTTCAATTAATTACCTGGCCGTTCCTCTGTCCCTCCAGCCCGTCAGCCAGTCAGTCAAGTCTTGGACCATGAGTCAGTCCAGCAACGACCACTACCACCACCATCACCACCACCATCACCACCACCATCACCACCATTCTCACCACCGCAAAATTACGCTTATTTTTACTCTCCCCCTTCGGCAGCGCCACAGGGAGACCAATTCACCCTCCTCATCATCATCATCATCACCCCCACTGTCATCATCTCCCCATCTCCTGCCGTCCTCCCCACCCTCTCTATCCTGCTCTGCGCCCCATCCACCCTCCTCCCCACCCCCTTCAGCTCCTAACCTCCCCAATCCAACTGCCCTCTTCCTCTCCTCACCCTTCTCCTTACCTCCTCATCTCCCCACTCTCCCCTCCTCTTCACCTCCTCATCTCCCCACTCTCCCCTCCTCACCACCCTCCCCCCCCCCCTCCTCCTCACCTCCCCACCTATCCTCGTCTCTCTTGCTTGAAAAATGTGTTTCAAAGTCGGATGATTTTTTCTTATTTTTTTCCGTGGAAATTAGAAAGTCTATTGTCTTGTTTTGAGAGAGAGAGAGAGAGAGAGAGAGAGATGTAGGGAGTTAGAAATGACAATGAGAGGGAGAAAGAATGAGAATAAAAGAGAGAGAAACAAAGAAAGAAAGTTGGGGAAATAGTGATGACAAGTGATGTAGAGAAAGAACTAAACTCTCTCTCTCTCTCTCTTTCTCTCTCTCTCTCTCTCTCTCTCTCTCTCTCTCTCTCTCTCTCTCTCTCTCTCATATATCTGTTACCTACGCGTGTAATTCTCACCCATCAGTTCTCCCTGAGGTGTAGAATATCTGTATTGCGTTCATCATCCTAGCCCTCGTCTGGCTCTGTCTGTGTATCTGTCTGTGTGTGTGTGTGTTTACAGGAGTCCCCCAAGGGCAGGTGTGTGTGTGTGTGTTCTTCCCCCCCCTCCTCCCTATCCCCCTCCCACCCCCCCAACCAAGGATAGATCTCTTAACTGGACTCATGGGCGTTGGGGTGTTGAACGCTAGTTAAAAGTATGGAAAACTCACCTTAACTATCGTTGAATTTTCCTCCACGCACCTGACTGGCTAGCTATGTCTTAAGCTGAAACATACTGATAGCGACCATAAAAAACATACCGAGACTCTACCTTAATTAGATACGTTTAATTAAAATTCATAAAGGTGAATTTTTTTCTTGAATATATTTTCCTCGTAATTGGAGATGTAAGAATGTAAATAACTACCGGATTTTAGTATGTAAATAATGTCATAAATGGAGTTAAATTTGCATTGTGACTTAAGTTGAAGTACTTACCGTATTTTAGTATCAGTTAAGGGTGATTTTACCTTACAGGATATTTGTATATAAAACTAATGTGTGTTTGTTTGTTAGTCTGTTGTTGTGTTGCTGTTGTTTTTTTGTTGTTTTTTTGGGGGGGAAGGGGGGGGGGGGTTTATTCATGGTGAAATTTTATAAAGTATTCTAAATAAATATGAATTACGAACTAACCGAACTCTATCTGCGATTTTTTTTATAGCGAACTTAAATTGCGAATATAGTAAACTTTAATTGCGAACCTTAAATACGAATTCTTACAGCATACTTTTTCGCATTTTTTTCCCTGCTGTCTGTATATATATGATTCATCGAGTAGACTTTTGCATGAATTTCCAAACTCACTTTAACCAATTTTCTCATGTCGACATTTGGCCACTCCTTATAAACTCAAGTCGTGTTTTTTCCTCTCTTACGTGTTGCTCGTCGCCAATCATTACCATATTGTGAATTTGCACAAACATCTGTCGCGAACTTGGTATTTGCATAGAGAATATTTGCACGCTTGGGTTTTTTCTTCACTTTAAGCTGGTATTCTCGACGCTCTGGCCAGCTGACTCCGGATGTGGAGGTGTGGTGGAGGATGTGGAGGTGTGGTGGAGGTGTGGTGGAGATGTGGAGGTTGGGTGTGGTAGTGTGGAGGTGTGGTGGGTTGGGTGTGGAGGTGTGGTGGGTTAGGATGTGGTGGTGTGGAGGTGTGGTGAGGGTGTGGTGGGTTGGGATGTGGTGGTGTGGTAGAGGTGGTGTGGTGAAGATGTGGAAGTCATCCCCTCAAGTTAACTCCCCACTTACCCTCCTCCACCCACCACCCTCCTCCACCCACCACCCTCCTCCACCTACCACCCACCTCACCTCTCCACCCACCTTACCTCTCCACCTACCACTCACCATCACCCACCACACACCACAGACTAACCTCTGCTGTAACCCCTCTGAGTACAATGACTTAAACCCTCTAAGTACGATGACTTAACCTGCTGAGTACAATAAATTAGACCCCGAGTACGGTGACTTAACCCCTTGAGTGCGATGTCTGTCTGTCTGTCTGTCTGTCTGTCTGTTTGTCTGTCTGTCAAAACCTCACATCATAAGCGCTTCAAGAACGCATCTTTCACACATCACCTCAACAGACAGACAGATTGTAGTTTTACCCAGTTAAGCGGGTTTACGTACCATATGTTCACTGTCAGGATGGTAATATGAAGATGAAAGATCAGTGGACAAAAAATAAACTACACGTCAGGTTCTTCACACCATTACTGTCTCTAAACAACCAAAGCTTCCAATACATTACTTGTTAGGTGTAGCAGTTTGTTAACTTTGAGAAATAACTTAAACTATTAGACAGGTATAAGAAACAATGGTACAGGTGAGCACAGGTGGGTATTATCTGTTACCTTGATATTGGAGTTGTAATCTTGCGTGTTTTCTGCACATCTTGTAGTCCTGATCTTATTTCTGCGGTTTCCTTCTCTCCCCTCCCTTCCCCTCTTCTTCCCTCCCTCCTAAACCCTTGTTCTTATTCCTCACCTACCCTCCCTTCCATTCTTTTCCTTCCTTACTCTCTTCCCTCCCCCCTTCCCTACCTTATCTACCCTCCCCTCCCCTCCCTCCCCCCTTCCCTACCTTCTCCACCTTGTCTCTACACCTTATCTACCCTCCCCTCCCCTCCCCTCCCTCCCCCCTTCCCTACCTTCTCCACCTTGTCTCTACACCTTATCTACCCTCCCCCTCCCCTCCCCTCCCCTCCCCTCCCTCCCCCCTTCCCTACCTTCTCCACCTTGTCTCTACACCTTATCTACCCTCCCCCTCCCCTCCCCTCCCCTCCCTCCCTCCCCCCCTTCCCTACCTTCTCCACCTTGTCTCTACACCTTATCTACCCTCCCCCTCCCCTCCCCTCCCCTCCCCTCCCCTCCCTCCCCCCTTCCCTACCTTCTCCACCTTGTCTCCACACCTTATCTACCCTCCCCCTCCCCCTCTCCCCTCCCTCAACACTCGAGAGATGAGGCCGATCCATCACAGGAACGTAGTTGCATGTCGGAAAGATTAGAGAGGAGCTGAGTTAACACTGCATTGGCGTTCCTTGTGGGATGTTCAGATAGTAATTTACCTCCAAATACCAGGTTACGCTTGTACTTTCCTCCCCTATATGATAACGGGTTGAACGGAGAGCAACGCTTGGCCAGAAATATGTTTTACCATTCGCGTTTAGTGTTAGCGTTAGGTTAGGTTAGGGTTAGGTTAGGGTTAGGTCAGGGTTAGGTTAGGGTTAGGTTAACTTAGTCTTCGTAGTGAAATTAGTTGGGGTGTTTAATCATATCTTTTTTTTTTTTGGTATACATTCCTTCTCTCGCAGCATGAGAAGGAGGAAGAAGAGGAGGAGGAGAAACATGAGGAGGAAGAGAAGGAGATACATAAAGGAGAGGAGAAGAAGAAGAAACAGGAGGAGGAAGAGAAGGAGTAGCATACGGGAGGAGGAAGGGGAAGAAGAGGAGAAGAAGAAGAAGCATACGGTAGAAGGAGGGGAAGAAGAGGAAGAGAAAAAGAATAAGCATAAAGAAGAGGAGAAGAAGAAAAATCGTGAGGAAGAAGAGAAGAAGAAGAAACATCGGGAGGAGGAGGAGGAGAAGGGAGAGAAGAAAAAACTTGAAGAGGAGAAAGAGAGGAGGAGGAAGGAAGAAAAAGGATAATCATTTTATCGCATACTGTCGGGGTGTTATTGGAGTGGTCGGCTGGAGATATGCCGTAACTGAACAAAGTCATATGGTGAGCGAGGGAGAGAGAGAGGGAGAGAGAGTCACCAAGACGCTTCAAACTCACCAGGTAACTAACTAGAAGTGGTTGAGTCACACCTGTATTTTCTCAAGTCACCAGATACCTAAAAGTCACCAGGAAATGAATGAAAGGAAGTTGAAAGTCACACCAATATTTCTAAGAGTCACCAGGCAATACGTGAGAGGTGGTCAAGGATCATACAAGTGTTCCACGATGTCACCAAGACCCTTAGAAGTTCACCGCCAAAAGGTCACCATTGTTCCTAAGTATCGCCAGCCAATTTGCTAAAGGTCATCTCAGGTGTTCATTTACTCTCGTACATTTCTAAAATATATAGAGGGAAAAAATGTCTCCTATTGTGTTCTCTCTGTTATTTTCACCAGCTCGCTGTGTGTTCCCAAGGCGGAATAAAATGCTTAAATTCACATAACCAGAAATCACGGACAATGGACGTAGTGCTTGAGTGTATTCAAGGACGGTAATTCTTCGGTGATTGAATAGTAGAATGACAATAAACCAAGCGAGAGTCACACACACACACACACACACACACACACACACACACACACACACTACTAACTAAAGAATCCCATTGTAGTCGATTTAAGTTTCATTGTATCACTCAAGTTAATCTTCCTTCGTTCATCTCTTTTTATCTTGTGTAATTCGTTAACTTCCCTTCCTGTTATATGAGGACCCCTCCTGACACCCACCCCTGCTGACACCCACCCCTGCTGACACTCACCCCTGCTGCCACTCACCTCAAGACGTTATAGATAAAAAATAATCAGCAGTGAAGTTATATTTCATCAGCTTTTGAAACTTTTGAAACATAAAAAAAAAAGGCGTAAAAACTAAAATAAAAAGTTCACTACCCTCAAAATGGCTGCCAGTAATCCCTTGAAAATGGGTGAATGTTTAGAAAATAGAATGGCCTGATTCACACATTGTCCCGGAAAACACGTTCTTCATAACACGCGAGGTGGTGAGTGAACGTCGGTGTTGAAGTCATTATCACCATCATCACGTTCACAGATTCACAGGTTCGAATACCTCCCCCCCCCCCCCATCTCAAAATGACCTTAAATATTCTTGAGGTTAATATTTGTCCGAATTGCATACGTGTGTAGACAAAATTTACCTGTCGAAGAATAATTCCAGTGAACCAGTCAACCATAAGGCTAGCTTCAGGCTATTTTAACACAACCATATTTTAATCTTTAACCTAATTTTGGGTTGATTGGAATTGATTCGATCTTTTAACAACTCTGATCATACAACATTGATCAATCCCCAGTTTTTTTAAGAGGTTTATCTGTTCCTTCTATGAATAAAAGTTCGATTCAATGTTCCAACTCTCGACTCATATCTTCTTTAATTATCCTCTTTATTGTACCTGGGTAAACATCTTCATTATCTCTCTTTCCTTTTCTTCTATTTTATCCTTTGGTTCTTCGTCATCACCTGGTGTTCTGTTGGTCTCCTTGCTGTTGATCTGGTAAAGACAGACAGACACAGACAGACAGACAGACAGACAGACAGAGACCTCCTTCAAGACATCTTAAGTCCTCCCTTCTTCCTTAATCTTATCAGTAACTTAGTTGTCTCTCTCTCTCTCTCTCCTCTCCCTCTCCCCCCACTCTCTCTCTCTACCACCTGGCCCCTCGATCCATACACCTTCCCCCCCTCCTCACCCCTCCTCCTCCTCCTCTCCCCCCCATCAAGCCCTCAGCGACCCCCCACCGTTTCATAAATAAAAAATAATAATTTGCATAAGCATGAGGCAGCGGGCGGTGTGGAGTCTGCAAGTTCATCGGATGTTGCAATTTGTTGTGCAACTCAGAGTCTCTCGGTGGTGGTCGTAGCTTCACTCAGGTCAGGGGAGCCTCTTACGCTGAAGGTTAAGCCTCATCTGTTACTGTGTTGTAGGCTGTGTGTGTTGTAGGCTGTGTTGTAGGTTGTAGGCTGTGTTGTATGTTGTGTTGAGTGTTGTGTTGTAGGCTGTGTTGTGTGTTGTAGGCTGTGTTATAGGTTGTGTTGAGTGTTGTGTTGTAGTCTGTGTTGTGTGTTGTAGGATGTAGGCCGTGTGTTGTAGATTGTGTTATGTGTTGTAGGCTGTGTTATAGGTTGTGTTGAGTGTTGTGTTGTAGGCTGTGTTGTATGTTGTAGGCTATGTTATAGGTTGTGTTGAGTGTTGTAGGCTGTGTGTTGTAAGTTGTGATGTGTGTTCTATGTTGTGTTAAAAGTTGTGTTGAATGTTGTGTTGTAGGCCGTGTTGTGTGTTGTAGGCCGTATGTTGTAGTCTGCGTTGTGTGTTGTAGGCTGTGTTATAGGTTGTGTTGTAGGCCGTGTTGTGTGTTGTAGGCTGTGTTGTGTGTTGTAGGCTGTGTTGTGTGTTGTAGGCTGTGTTTTAGCGTGTGTTATAGGCCATATTATAGACTGTTGTTTGCTATAGGCTGTGTTTTAGGTTGTTATAGGCCGTGTTTTAGGCTGTTATAGGCCGTGTTATAGGCTGTGGTATAGGCCGTATTATAGGCTGTGTTGTATATTGTATATTGTGTCAAGTTAAAGGTCAAACCACAGATCATAAACAATTTCTTTTACCCCAGCTGGACGTAGTGACGACCTCTGCGACATAACTCTGCAACGTTGCATCTACCACCGCTGCATCTTGCATTCCATGTTTGTCTTGAAAATGTAAACTACTACAAGTGAGAAGTCAGGGAGGTAGACAAGTGATGCCACCCAGAGTGCACCGAGGAGAGGGAGAGTGTGCACCGATGAGAGGGAGAGTGCACAGAGGAGAGGGAGAGTGTGCACCGATGAGAGGGAGAGTGCACAGAGAGGGAGAGTGTGCACCGATGAGAGGGAGAGTGCACAGAGGAGAGGGAGAGTGTGCACCGAGGAGAGGGAGAGTGCACCGATGAGAGGGAGAGTGCACAGAGGAGAGGGAGAGTGTGCACAAGCGTAAATAATGGAAGGAGTGCTTTTAGTTGTGAACTCAGAGCGCACAGAGGCAAGAGTGTAATGGGGCAAGAGTGTACTGGGGCAAGAGTGTATTGGGGCAAGAGTGTACTGGGGCAAGAATGTACTGGGGCAAGAGTGTACTGGGGCAAGAATGTGCTGGGGCAAGAGTGTACTGGGGCAAGAGTGTACTGGGGCAAGAGTGTACTGGGGCAAGAGTGTACTGGGGCAAGAATGTGCTGGGGCAAGAGTGTATTGGGGCAAGAGTGTACTGGGGTAAGAGTGTACTGGGGCAAGAGTGTACTGGGGCAAGAGTGTATTGGGGCAAGAGTGTACTGGGGTAAGAGTTTATTGGGGTAAGAGTGTACTTGGGTAAGAGTGTATTGGGGTAAGAGTGTACTGGGACAAGAATGTATTGGGGTTAGAGTGTACTGGGGCAAGAGTGTACTGGGGCAAGAGTGTACTGGGGCAAGAGTGTACTGGGACAAGAGTGTACTGGGACAAGAGTGTACTGGGGTCAGAATGTACTGGGGCAAGAGTGTACTGGGGCATCAGACTGAGAACATTGCAGGGTGAGTCACACTACTTCTGTGATGGTGAAAAAACGTATGGACCGAGCAGGGGACACACCGAGCAGGACAAGATTCTCCACGTCCCTGTGTGTAACCGAGCGACAGAGAGACGAGGGTGAACACCGCAACACAATACGAATTATTCCTCTCATGGAAGGAGAGGCAGGAGACGGCCCAATGCACCTCGAGGAGTCCTGGTCTTTGTGTGGGTGAGTGACAGACAGTATAGCGGGCACATCATCACAGTACACGAGGCTGTACTGGTCGTGGATCATGGCAGGCGATCCACCGTCATTAAGCAGCCAGCGATTACATCTCCGTCTGTGGTCATTGTGCCACGGTGGCTTGTGTTTCAGACCAGTACTCGGCCCATCTGTCGCCACGCCGGGGCATAGGCGAGGCGCTGTGGGCCAGGGATACTAGTCTCTGGGACGGGGCGACGGAGGGGTGAGGAGTGGGTGTGTGCGAGCGTGGGTTAGGGCCCCGGAGATCACCAGCACAGGGGTGCAGCAGCCAGCATGCAACAAAAGCCCGGGGGACCCTGCCTGTGACGGGACCAACCTGCATAATGAGTCGTCCTGGACGTCCCCCTTCCATACCCCGCATATGTGCAAGTAACCCTACATTCCATATGTAGGGGTATACTTGGGTATACGAGTATGTAAGTGTGATAGGCACCGTGGGTGTAGTAAAGGGTGAGTGTGCAGGTATTGCGAGGTGCTGGGTGTGGAGACGGTGCTGCAGGGTGTAGTAGGCGGGCGAGAGAACGGGTTGTCCTGCCGGCCGGTATGAAGCGAGGTCGAGACCCTGCCAGCGTGGTTAGTATTGAGGTGACTGGGCACGGCAGAGTGGGCATGCATAGCGCCAGTTGCACCTTCGCCCAGGGGACCAGCTGCACACGCCCGCCTCCACAAACACCGCGGCGGGCTGCAGCATCCCGTAGAGGCGACAGTAATTGTCCGAGTGGCCGAGAGAGGGAGAGTGGGGTAGAAGCGTGGCCAGCATCACCGTGATGCTGGTCAGCTACCTGTGCCCAGGTGTTGGTCCAGGTAGTGCAGGGCCAGACGCCTTGTTATTATATGTCAGTGTGCCGCGGGCTGAGTCCCTCCCGTACAGGTGTTATGGCTGCTCCTTCAGGCCACGCTTACCGTAGGGGCCGACCTCCTAGTCCGCTATCACGGTTTCCTACGCCCTGGGGCCAGGTGCGTCGGCCTCTTGGACTATGGACCTACTATGCAGGACTCTGCGAATCTGAGGAACTCTTCGTCCGCCCCCTAAAGTGTGAGGTACAGCACGTTGGTCCCTGTGTTGGGCTCCTTGATCACAGGGCTCGCCGCGAGTGCAAAATGTTGCCTGCTAGACCGATCCGCTGCGCCCTCCTCCTACACCTGAGGAACCAGTCTTGTCAACCACTTATACTCAGAGACCAATTGCTCTGGCCTACTGAGCCACTCTACACCATTCTCCGAGGCCTTGCAGTTCACTACACCGGTCCCTTTGGAGACCCTCACGCTGGCTGCCTGTCACCTGGGGCAGAGTGCGCCAGCCTTCTCAGCCACAGAAACACTACGCTATCCTACGAGACTTCGGGAGCGGTTGCCTAGAAATTAAATTCTCTACATTGATCTGATGGATTTCGTAGCAAGTTATGGAGCCCTGTAGCCTGGAGTCATCTATCTGGCCTGTCCGACTTTAGGGTCATCAACGCTGTTATGGCCCGTGGAGATACACAACCTGGAGTGTGTACCTGCATCCGGCGTCCATCTCCTGATTGCTCTGAGAATTCACACAATTGTTCAGAGATAAATGAAGTGATAAAAAAAACCTTTGTCGTTGTATAAGTAAACCTCGGGGTGAGCGTGGTGTCCCCCAAGGTGTGGACTTCCTCTCAGCAACATCCCGGTTTACCTTGCAATATTGACCGACCCTCAAGTGCCCTCGGGTTGGGTCTTGACGTTGCTTATAATGAATCTTCAGAATTTTCAAGATGGACTTTATGTTGCTCCAAAATGCGCATTGTTATGTTGAAGCGGACCGCAGCCTCCCTCAAGGTGAACTCCTACTCCCTTCAAAAAATGGAGCTCAGCAACACCACCTTCCATGTTTGACCGATCAGTGACTTATGGATCACCAGGCACCTGAAGCCCACCTTGATAGGTAGGTGTCAACACAAACCCCCAAACTGTAATAAATTATAATAGTAAAATATAAGAATTACTGTTATGATATTGAGAAAAAATACATCTACTGTACACAAATATAATATATGCTCATAATTGCTGACAGAAAAACAAAAGATTCCAACAAGTCGAAAGCAGGATAATGTGTTACACTGACAAGTAGAAAAGTGCATGATAATTAAGAGGAAAAATTTGTGCAATTATACTTTTACCAGATATCAGAACGACAAGATTACAATCATTTTACCGAGAACTGTTTCCTCTTGGGGTGAAAAACGAAACACTTTTGCTAATAACAAGTAAAAGTGACTCAATGTTGAGAATTATTTAAACCAGGTGTGATCTTACCTCCATTAACCTGCAGTGTGTGTGTGTGTGTTAAGTTGGTCATCACAGCCTCCTTTCTGCCGCCGCTGTTACTGCTGTTGTAGCACTGTTACTTGTGTCTGACACTGTTGATAACGTCACCGCTTCTTACACCCACGCGTCTCTGCTTCTGCTGTTAATTCACCGCTTGTTGCCTGACGCTGTTGTAAGCCACTGCTCCTGCTGTTAGAATCCCCGCTTCTTGTCTACTCTGCTGCCTCTGCTGTTAATATTATCACCACCCCTTGTCCGACGCCGCTGCCTCTGCTGTTAATATTATCACCACCCCTTGTCCTACGCCGCTGCCTCTGCTGTTAATATTATCACCACCCCTTGTCCGACGCCGCTGCCTCTGCTGTTAATATTATCACTACCCCTTGTCCTACTCTGCTGCCTATGCTGTTAATATTATCATCACCCCTTGTCCTACTCTGCTGCCTCTGCTGTTAATATTATCACTACCCCTTGTCCTACTCTGCTGCCTCTGCTGTTAATATTATCACCACCCCTTGTCCTACGCCGCTGTCTTTGTTTTAAGCACCATCGCCGTTCCTTGCCCTACGCTGTTGTCTCTGCTGTTAATAAGACCACCGCTCCTTGCCCTTCACCGCTACATCTACCCAGTGAAGTCACCACCTCTTGCCCTTTACTGCTGCCTCTACTGTTAGTAGTTCCGCCGCCCCTTGCCCTACGCCACTAACCCTGCTATTAACATTATCTCCGCCCTTTGACTTACGTTGCTGCTTCTGCTATAAACTGCTGCTTCTGCTGTACACTGCTGCTGCTTCTGCTGTACACTATTGCTGCCACTTCTGTTGTACTCAATTGTTTTTGCTGTCATCATCATAGCTTAATTGGTTAAGTCAGCGGACACTTACGTCTATGTGACAGCTTCACCCGGGAGTTGTGAGTAATGGTCCTGTCACCACCACCATCATAACGACCACCACTAACACCATCGTCACCATAACTACCAACATTATCACTATAACTACCACCATAATTAATACCACCATCACCATATCTACCTACCACCATCATAACTACCAAAACCAACGTTACTACTAACACCAACACCACTCCTACCACCACCACCACCACCGCCGTCGCCGCTACCGCTATGCACCAGGCGGCCGAGATGAACGAAGACTCCACAGCGAAAAATGAAAGTGGTGGTAGTGACGATAGTAGTAGTAGTAGTAGTAGTAGTGATGGTGTTAAAATAAGTTAGTTGGAGACATTGGTGGAGGGTGTATAAGTACTGGTGGTGATAATGGTGGAGATGGCGGTGGAAGTCGGTGATGGTGATAATGGTGGTGGTGATAGCCGTAATAGTTGTTGTTATTGTTGTTGTTGTTAATGAAACGTATTTATTATTTTATATTTTTTCCTTAAATCGACGAAAGCAAAATCCAACGCTGATTTTTTTTTATTTATTTATTCATTATTATTTTTTTTTGGGGGGGGGGGGGGGGAGAGGGTCTCGTTTCTAATATATACAATAACTAATCGATCACACTAAGATTTGTTAATTATTTATTTTTATATATATATTTTTTTTTACTTTTCATTATGAGTCGTTCATGTATAACAAAATTCACCTGGATTTGTTAAATTATAATCCTGGGTAAAAGGTGGTCGTTGCTGATTGGTCAGTTACTACGTATAAACAGTATTTGTTGTTTTTCGTTGTTTATAATTGTATTTCTGAAGTTGGATTCCATTATAGCGTTCGTGTTAATTATATTCCGTTCGTAGATCTTAGAGACGGATTTGTATAGTGTGTGTGTGTGTGTGTGTGTGTGTGTGTGTGTGTGTGTGTGTGTGTGTGTTAAGGGTACAGCAAGGTAATTTACATAATACCTGTAACCTCATAAGCGTAGGATACAAAATAGGATAAATTATATTGTATGTTAGATAATATAGTAAATTTAGGATTAGACTATATATTACTATAGTTATAAATGACACATACATACAAACATACATACATACATACATACATACATACATACATACATACATACACACACACCATCACTTACATCCTTTAGTCTCTCACTGTAAACAAACTTGTCATGTAAATCTTAGACAAAGTACAGATGTAAAACAAAGGTGTGTTATGTTTTCATGTTTATATATAATTTACCTGTGTGTGTGTGTATGTATATATGTATGTTTGTGTATGTCTAGGGGGGGAGGTCACACAGATGGGTCAGAGTTGTTTGTTTTGGCTACACCTGGTCGACCTTATCACAAGGGCCGGGGTCACATTATCTCCCCTGATCACTCGGTTCATTAAAACCTTCCAGTCCTGATGATCAGCTGCAGGTAATAGCTAATGAGCATTGTATTTACCTGGGCTCTTTCCTTTTATATATATCTACTGATTTTTTTTCTTCTTGTTATTTTGGGTAGTTTCTTTTAAGGTTGTGTTATTGTTTTATTTGATTTTCTTTCTTCCTTTCTTTCTTTCTTTCTTTCTTTCATTCTCTTTGTGTCTTATAAATATAATTCTTAATTTTGCTCTCTCTCTCTCTCTCTCTCTCTCTCTCTCTCTCTCTCTCTCTCTCTCTCTCTCTCTCTCTCTCTCTCTCTCTCTCTCTCTCTCTCTCTCTTTATCCATCTAATTATACATCTCTCACCTCTTCTTTACCTCACCTTCACTTTTGTACGTGACTAGTAAGCAGTATTTTCCTTGAAGGGTCTAACTCAAGGGGAGGATGGGGTGAGAGTGGGTGTGTAATGTAGTGAAGATGGTGGTGGTGGTAGCGGTGGTTGGTGGTGGTGGTGATGGTAGTAGTAACGATGGTTGGTGGTGGTGGCGGTGGTTGGTGGTGGTGGATGGTGGTGGTGGTGATGGTAGTAGTAGCGATGGTTGGTGGTGGTAGTGGTGGTGGTGGTGGAGATAGTAATATTGGTGGTGGTAGTAGTGGTGGTTAGTAATAATGGTGGTCGTAGGGATAGTAGTATAGGTGGTGGTGGGTGGTAGTAGGTAATGGTGGTTGGTGTGGTAGTGGCGAATAGTAGTGGTTGGTGGTGGTGGTGGGTGGTGGTGGGTTAGTGGTAGTAGTGGCATACGGAAGGTTGATAACCTACCTGGAGTTTGGAATGCAGTGTGTGTGTGTGTGTGTCAGCCAGCGACCACACCCCGCCACAACCTCAACAACACTCACTGCTTAGAAATGGGTTCAGGAATTTAAATATTGTTCTTTACTTTCCCTTTACATATATTCTTCACAAAACTAAATACCTTAGAAACATAAACACTGAAAATAATATCGTGATAAAAAAATATTGAAATACTTTGAAAAAAATAGAAAAATACAATTAATATTTCTTTATGACATTTAAATGAACTTACAAATATTTAGAGGTATTAATGCTTTCGTGTATGATAGGAAATATATATTTGTTTAAGTCTTAGACACAAAAAATAAGAATCACAATAATGATTAATGATAGATAAAAGTATAAATTATGGAAATATTAAAGAACTGATAAATTACGGTAATAAAAAACTACAATTGCCACAAAAAATATAATTTACATCAATCGTAAAATCCTTCATATCAAAGTTTATTCGGAAAATTATATAACAATACACTAATGATGGTATATACAGTATATATCCCTCAGTGTCCTTACAATAATATACAAAAGACCTAAAGAAAACAATAAAAAATTTTCTTTATATTAAGAGAAATAAAAAAAAATAGTATATACTGTATATATAAGCAATAAAAGAACAGGGAATTGAAGATTATGTAGACATTATATAAAAGTTTGTGTCTGTCTGTCTGTCTCGTCACACGGGTCCTGGTGTTGTCTTTGGGAAAACTTTCTATAGAAGGAATATATGAGACATTTTACCTGGGGAATAAAAAGAGAGAGAAAGATAGAAAGAGAGAGAGAGATCCTCGCACATACATACAGACACACAACATAAGTCTCTGCACAGAAAGACGAGAATAAAGGAGCAGAAAAGCACAGGTAGCATCAATACCTATAAATACAATGACACGTGTGGACAGGTGAATGACACAGGTAATAAATAAATCACCTGTACTGCCTCACTCACCTGACGGTTACCTCAGCCTATTGTCGCTTCTCTCCGTTATCCTCTAACTTACGATTAGATCATATTTTTATGTAATATCCGCGTTGAAATATTACCACTAGTATAATTCTAGGCTTTGAAAATTATTTACCCAATTTAGGGTATACAGGTAGGAAGATTTCTTTAGTATTGAGTTCATAGGTAAAGTTACAAGTATTTTATTAATAGAATGAATATTTTCTTTGGTAAATCATTTGATATGTAAGTTAGTATTTTTTATGTAATGAAATAATGATACTTGTGATAGATAATGGACTATAAAGTAAGAAAATAATTTATTTCTTAATTTTTTTTAATTTGTTGCTATATAATTGTTCCGAAAAGTAATGTTTAAGAAGAAAATAATTATTTAAAAAAATCGGAAATAATTCTTGAAGGAATAAAATAATCTAAAAAATACGAAAGAAACTTTAAACCTATTAATTTTTTTTGGTATTAAGAATATATTAAAGTATTCTTTAAATAATTCAATTTGAAGAATATTTTCACAAGGATTTTAAGAACATTTGATAGGAAATAAATATTCATTAAATTATTAAGTAACAAGAATTTTTAAATTTCGTGAGTAATTTTTTTTAATTGAAAAAATAAGCAAATTATGTTAAATAGTAAGAGAAACCTCGCTTAGTTGATAACTTATAAGTAAGATAATTATTTGATGAGTGATAAAATATTTAGTAAACAATGCATTAAAAAAATAATTAACTTAAGATAAGTAAATCATTTTAATAACATAAAACTCAGAACTACATAATTACAAAAAAATATGTAAAGACTAATAAAACAAATAATTTCCCAAGAGTTGAATTACTAAGTATCATTGGTGGAGTCATTCTTCTGTCGATTATCACCATCAATTATTGTTTTTCTCAATTTTTTCTTTTTACCTTTCTTGCAAAATACCTCCATGACCAAAAGGGTTAAAATTCCACCAGATTACCGACACAACACCCGAGAGAAAAAAATCAGCTAAACAAACAAGGATCCTCACCTTACGGTACACCAGCGACACAGACCTCAACCTAGCACTAAGACCCATCAATACACCTTTACCTATGTGTATAATGACCATAATAAACCCATGTGGTATAGCATTATCTCGACCAGGGAGTTCTTACACACCCATACCGGCCGACACCCCCCTCCCTCTCCTCCCCCTCCCTCTATTGCCCCCCCCCCCCCACCCCTCGAAAAAAAAGGGTTCGGGAATTACCATCTATAATGAGATAACCAGGTCGGCCGCCTCACCACGGAACAATCTCTTTTATATACTTGCTATGTAAATCTGACAGCTTGTCGTCCTGTTCCCGTTGTCTTAGTGACGTTCTTATATAACCTCCCGTGTGTTCCGTGGGACGCCGTTTATAATCCCGTGTTCCTAGTGAAGGTCTTATAACCCCGCCCTGCCCTGCCGCCGCCCCGTGTTTTTTGGTTAGGTCTTTATAATCCCGTGTTCTTAGGTAGGTCTTACAATCCCGTGTTCTTAGGTAGGTCTTACAACCCCGTGTTCTTAGGTAAGTCTTGTAACCCCCGTGTTCTTAGGTAAGTCTTGTAACCCCCGTGTTCTTAGGTAAGTCTTACAACCCCCGTGGTCTTACACCTAACCAAAGAAGATCCAGGCCATACAAACATTCATAAGAATAAATCACTTTACCATAACATTAATGGCGGCGACATTACACTAAGACTCTCTCGTGGTTGCTATTTTATCCTCTACCAAGACGAAATAAAAAATTTAATATCCACACGCTAAATTTCACACATATTTAAAGATGTTGAGGCGATGGGAGTAAGTATAGCACTCAAGGTATAAGAAACGTGAATAAAAATGGCGTCGTTATAGTACTGAGACTCTACACTAGAACATGATTTAGGATGTTTGGTATAATAAGTATCCAAGTGGTAATGTTTCTTACGATTTTGCTTTCTATTTTCTGATTTTTCTTTCTTGCTTCTGTTATTGTTCTTCCTTTCTCTTTCTCTTGTTTTCTGATTTCTTCTTTTTTCTATTATCTAATATTTTTCTTGTTTTTCATTTCTTCATGTATTTTTCTATTATCCTATGTTCTTTCTTTCTTTCTTTCTTTCTTTCTTTTTTCTTTCTTTCTTTCTTTCTTTCTTTTTTCTTTCTTTCTTTTTTCTTTCTTTCTTTCTTTCTTTCTTTCTTTCTTTCAATCCATCTCTCTACCAAACCAACTTCACAAAACAACTCAACCAAATCCATCAACAACTTTTAATTTTGTATTTTTCCTCTCTCAATCTTTATTATCTATTTTGTTCTTGTATTTGGTCATGATATATATAATTACGAAAGAGGTGTTTAAGATAGGTGAAAGAATGACAATGAGAAAATAATTGATATAGATGATACCTGGTTCGTTTTTTTAGTTGAGTACTACAGCAGCGGTCTGGGTTATGAAACTCCCCCCCGTTCACTGTGTCCCAAAGGCTGTATTAGTTAACGATTCTTAAAATTATCTTCTTTTTTTTATTGTGGTTTTCGACACGAGAGGAAAATTTTGTAGGCTTTTAAAAATAGGTTATTGGTGTTTATAATAATAATAGTAATAATAATAGTAGAAATAATAATAATAATAATAATAAACGTACTGTCGAACAAAATAAAGTGAAACTCAATAAAACTGAAAAAGAGAGAGAGAGAGAGAGAGAGAGAGAGAGATACAAAAAGAAAAAGAAAAACAGTGAGAAAGAAAGATAAAAGACAGAGAGAGAGAGAGAGAGAGAGCCTACAACATCCAAACAGGTGAACACACAAAACATAAAATAATATATAATAATAAAGTTTATCCCTAGACAGGTAAACACAACAATGGCGTCCCTCAAGGTAGTACAGTGTTATCTTGTAAACCAAACACGTCTCCACCTTAAATCACCAGTGGAATTAAAAACACCTGGTGTACTCTCTTTGAAATACCAAGTGATATGTATGTACTGTATGTATGTATGTATGTATGTATGTATGTATGTAAAAGTCTTCAGTAGTAGTAGTGATAAATGAGTTACTACTGATACCTACAGAGTCTTACCAGGTGATAATTATGTGGTAGATGGTTTAGGTGTGTGTGGTAGGTGTGTGTGTGTGTGGTAGGTGTGTGTGTGTGTGTGGTAGGTGTGTGTGTGTGTGTGTGTGTGGTAGGTGTGTCACAGGTGTTATGTGTTTGGTTGATGGTTCGATAGGTGGTAGGTGGTATTTAGGTCAATGAGTAGATGATAGGATGAAACATACACGCATACACGCACATCATGGATAAGCTCCACCAAACACACACACACACACACACACAGAAAATCCCTGAACCGAGACTAGTCCAAAAGAATATGACACACACCACAAAACTCTGGTCTACCATCAATAGAATCTAACCACAGTTTCTGGGAAGGCGGTGGTTAACTCTCCACCAACTCCTGTGCCAAGTTTTACCCGAGTGTCTGGGGGGAAGGTGTGACAGACTCTGGCGGCCAAGTTGACTAGTGGCGGTGAACACGACTGCGGGGCCCAGTAGGAAGTGTCTGGATATACAATCATATCATATATCATATTTTATCCCAATGATAAATGGTGGAGAAGCGCAGGGGAGATATACTATATATATATATATATATATATATATATATATATATATATATATATATATATATATATATATATCGTACTAAAAGAAAATACCTATAAACGTGTATGTGTGCGTGTAAGTGTATGAGTATTTTTGTGTCCTTACTTTAGTGTATGTGCGTGTATGTACTGTAGGGGTGAGTGTGTGCGTATAATGCCACCGGCGGCAACCAGTCACACCACACGGTCGCACACACACACACACACACACTGGTATCCCTATCACTATTACCACCACTATCATCATCAACACGCACTATCATAAACACTACCCAAACTCTACCACACACTACCATCGCCACTGCCACCTTTACCACCATTACCACCACTACTACCACCAAACTCTTACCATCATTCCATACTATTCTCCGACCACCAAGTTCCAACACTCCAACACTGCCATATCCACCGCACCACCTCACCATCACCACCACACCACCATCACCACTACACCACCACCACACCATCACCACCACACCACCACCTCACCATCACCACCACACCACCACCTCACCATCACCACCACACCCACCACCTCACCATCACCACTACACCACCACCTCACCATCACCACCACACCACCACCTCACCATCACCACCACACCACCACCTCACCATCACCACCACACCACCACCTCACCATCACCACCACACCATCACCACCACACCACCACCTCACCATCACCACCACACCATCACCACCACACCACCACCTCACCATCACCACCACACCACCACCTCACCATCACCACCACACCACCACCTCACCATCACCACCACACCACCACCTCACCATCACCACCACACCATCACCACCACACCACCACCTCACCAACACCACCACACCACCACCTCACCATCACCACTACACCACCACCTCACCATCACCACCACACCACCACCTCACCATCACCACCACACCACCACCTCACCATCACCACGACACCACCACCTCACCATCACCACGCACAACCACCACCACCACACACGATCATCTTATCCTTAATCTTCCTCACCAACGTTGACATCATTCGTTTGTGTGTCTCACACACCATCAACTCACACGAACAAGAATTAGCCCACACGGGTTAATTTGGGCCTCGACAAAATATACACAAGTCTTGTAATTCTTCCTTCACAGATCCTCTAAATACTTGTTTCATTATCCACCAGACGAGAGAACAGTAGCCCGATTTATGTTACATGAATAGATAAGATAAGATAGATAATTATGGAAGGACGGAAAGGGGAATTTTCTTTTAAAATGTTTTGTTGTCGCAAGATACTCGTTATGGCCTGAGTCGGCTTGGTTACTGTGGGTCTTCCTGGGACCAGCGCGTGGGGAGAGGAGGTGTCAGGAGTGCCTATACCTGTTATGATAACTCTGTCTTGTTGACATGATGATATATCTTAGCTATTCATCGTCTTGAATTAATCTTGGGCGTTATGTGTGTTGATGATTACATCCGCCGTTTCTGGTGTTTATCATTTTTTTGCTAGCTGTAATGCGTACGGTTTTATTTCTTTATCTGATTCATGGTACTTTAGTTTTATGTAATAGATTCGATTCGCAGTCAAATTATATTTTCAAGGTATTATCAGATCATATGTCGAATTTACTTAATTGTCAGGTGTTATTGCTTCCTCGCGTGTTACTGCGTCGTGTTCTCTCACTATATTAACTGTCGAGTCCTTCAACTACTACAGTTAACTTATTCATATCTGCTTCATTTAGGCAGGTATGTCAGTTATTTCTTTCCTAATCGTTTCACCTATTCTTCTTAACTAGCTTGTCTCATACTTATCTGCTTCTACATCTGTACACGATGACCGCAAGGATTTGCTCGTCTACCTCCTCATCCCTCATATCGACGTACTTAGTAATCCGTTTCGTACTGTGCATTTAGCAATGCAGCACGCAATAGCTGCCTGTTCTCTCTATATACATAAAGTTATATATTTCAACTATATCATAATATATAAAATCTATATGCTCGTATTACCAGCTTAGTAACGCTTTGTATAGATATCAGATTCATATCACTGATATTTATCATCTATGACTCGTGAAATTAACAGATATAATAGCTATAGGTAGTTTGTAGTAGTCAGGTTAGTATTATATATATATATATATACAATTGAGTATCTTGATTGTTGGCTGTATCGGCTGCAGGTGAAACTGAGTAGGTGAGGTTCTGAGCTAATCCAGTCACATTGTATGCTAACGCCTAGATTAGTGAAAGTGTGAATTAAGGATGTAACACTCTAGATGTTAGAAAGATATAGAGGGATATGTTAGATTGTATTTTTTTGGCTTGATTAATAATACAAAAGAGCCGAGGATTAAAAATATTTAAGGAAGACCTATGGATAGAAAAATAGAATCCGAGAACCGCTTTCGATCAGGTTAACGGATACGATCATCCACAGTCTCATAGTGAAAAAATGCACCCAGAGCCTCAGCCCATAAGTGATGGTTAGGCCATGAATAAACATCAATATATTTGTAGCTACGGCGATGAAATGTAGAGTGTAGCACAGGAATAATGCAGAGGAAGAATAACTTCAACACACGTGCCCATGAAAAAAATACAGATTGTCAGAACTAATGATCATGTTTCTTCGCTGAATGTAACAGTCAAAGAATATAAAAAAAGAGATTTGAAAAATTAAAGAATAGAAATCGTTATGGGCAAAATCATGATCAGCAGAAGTATTAAGACGGACCGTGTACTAATAAGAACCAGTTGGTTAATCAACTCCCTACTAACGACAATTAACCGTGATGTAGGTAAAGTAAACGTCTACGGCTAGTGTTGAACTTGGGAAGTTAGGCGTAGCAATGCTTAATATGGACGGGACGTTATGTCAGGCTGTAGCTGTAAGTGATCTCCATCCTCATTAATCTATGATACCTAGTTGTCGCACGTTGGAGGTCCCATTCTCTAGAGCATGTACAGGAGCTAGCTACTATCGCGTATATGCGTGACACGCGTAAGTAGATCAGCCCACAAGCCCCTATTGGCATAGAGCACGTGATCGACTAGAATCCGGTGATGGTCAATGGTATCGTAACAAAGATGGCTACATCGCAAGCGATAGTTGTCAGACACGTACTAATAGGTCGCTCAACTCTGAAGGCTTCGTGTTGACTTACAATGCGCTTAAGACTCAAGAGGTTAAAAGAATCATCGTAATCTTACGGGAGTACAAGTCATCGTAATCAAAGGCCGGGGTCAAGGCATTGTCACTCAAGGGCTCAAGTTATCGTATATCAAGGCGTCAAAGTCCATTGTACTCAAGGGAGTCAAGTATCGTACTCAAAGAGTCAAGTGTTTATCGATACACAAGGGTCAGTCATGTACTCAATGGGGTCAAGTTATCGTACTCAGAGGTCGATGCATAGAAGGTAATAGGCATATGATTCTATAAACTCGTGTTGTCCTGAACCCAGTGAACTCGGAGGATGGAACATAGACTACGTTTCTGGTATGAAAAGTTTTCAAGTACCTGAGATTGATCCTCCTGTATTTAGACTATGTCTCGTTGCCATATAGCATTAGGTTGAGAGAGGAAAACCAACTGCTCGACAAAATATGTGTCACCTTAGAGTAATTCAACTCACTAAAGCTGAAAACACGGTTTCGGAGTCTGCCAAAGCGCGTTAGAGAATCGACTGTACATCTGTATTCTGAGAACGCTCTGAAGTCATAATGCTACTCAGAAATTACAGATTTCAAGATTTGAGATTTCAGACACACAGAAGAGCCAGACAGAGAAATTAGATAAAGAAGACACAAATGTTAAACTAGAAAGGATGCATAATAGAGAATAAATAAATAGAAATTGAAGAGAAACAAGAAAAGAATTAATAATCTATTGTGATTTCAGTTTATGTGAAGTATGAGCTGAGAATAGACAGAGAATGGAGCAGCTCAGTAATTATGTTTGATTAATCCGTAATGCTGAGTATTACTTGGGAATAGTCTATGGTTGAAATCATAATGATGTGACAGTGTCGTATAGATGTGAAGTAGATTTGATACGGTAGGAGGTGTAGTACTTCGACATACCCATGGGGATAAGCTGATAGGACGAATCGACGTAACATTACGTACAGGATGACATTATGCAAGGTCGAAATACCAGCTCGTACCTGCCTATGCAGCTACTGCTCTGATAAAGAATGAGTGTAGACCCCCGCACTCGACTCCAATACTGCATGTAATGGTTCAGCGTGTTGTCATGATACACGCTCTTTGCTATACTATAGTAGAGTTCAGGTAGACTTATGGTAGCCAGTTAGTACTACAGAGAGTCGAATGAGTCAGATAAAAACATAGCAATATGCATCAAGAAGACACAGATACACATTTTTCAGTAAATGTGATTACGGAAAACGACAAGTCTATAACGACACCAACTGACCCGTGGAATCCACAGTTTCATTGAGCTGTCATGGTGAAGACTCATCTTACTGTCTATGAAATTAGACCCCTATCACGACTAAACAGCCTTCACGTTATGATATTTGCTAGAACGATATTGCCTTCACGCCTCCTGTGTGGTCTAATATTATCCAGATAGCTGCTATATGTAGGTATAGGTAAAGCGACTAGTTCAAGAAAATAGGTATTATTAAAATGATATTCTACATGTCTTACAGTCGACATGCCGCGATAACAGGCTCACACTTGATTAGATCTCCCGTCCCCGTTTATGGTATCGCTCAGTAGAGCATGATAATCAGACTGTTAATCGGATGCCACTTCAGAGTCAGGATCATTAGCCGTTGGTCACTAGCGCTCGCCCTGAGGTGTTACATGTACACGTGAGCGCATGTAATTTGCTTAGGTTTTAGGCGCAGCTAAGATGCAGAGTGACGGCGTTTCGGCCAACCAGAGCGTTTGTACTTCTACCTAGATTGGGGATAATCGAGTCCTGTCAAGAGTCTTGCTAGGCTAACATGACTGCACATAGGCCATATATAGCTAGGCTTCGATTGTATTGGTATAATCATGCTTAGCACATTAGAGATTCTTGCCTATGTGTGAGAGTCGTATGTGCCCGCAAGTGATTGTCTTTTCCTTCAGGAGAGAAGTTCGTGATTTTATGTGTTAAGACATCGGGCAGTAATATATGCTGTAGATGCTTTTGTGGATAGCTACAGAGATGGATTTGTATGTAGATAAGCGGAGTAGCATCCTTGGGAGTAGGATTTGCGTCGTAGTAGGTGCTTACGGTGTTTGCCGATTGTCCCTATGTTCTTAGTATTAAGAGATGTAGTCAGTAAGAGATTTGTGGCGTCACATAGTTATTTAAAGCATTAGGAGTATGTGAATACCTGTTATTGTATTGTACCCATCCAGTAATACTACAGGTTTATGATGTAGTAAGGTGTTGAGATGGCTTCGGTGAGTAGCGTAGGCTGAACTTTTAAAGAGTTTAATAAATATATGAGACAATAAAGTTCTATTCTGCTATTATATCTAGTACAACTCGAATGATCAAGCACAGAGAAATCACCTATCAAGTGCTAGTATCATGAAGCTTGTACATTTTTCATCTCACCTATACCGAAGACGTGCTAGTAGTTAGACACTAGCCTACAATATATGGTCATTGCTTCAGATCGTGATGGCGATGAGAGTGATTAGAATTTACACTGAAGAGGTGTTCAGAGTTAGTAATGTAGATGACTGGATGCAATAATAGAGATGAGTAAGAGACACGTGACATGAGTATAGTCTAAGACAGAACATCATCAGAACGCAAGCTGTTCTCCCCCTAGATAAAGAAAATGATAGTGGTAAGGATGTAGTCAGGTACGTAGTAAGTATGATCATTAGTAGTCGTACTTTATATATATCCATGTCTCACTAGTAAAATGGATGTCCAGTTCGCTACTATGTCCCTATCACGTTACATTTTAGATGTATGCCGCGTAGTACTCAGAATGTGCGGCGTGAGCTGGATGAACGACGTATGGGCGGAGGGGCAGTCTGATGCGTCACGAGTGATAATCAGGCCTCCACCTCATAAAATGCAAAATTCTAGATGTGAAAGATGATAAGCATTCAGTTCATCATATTTGTCATATGTTAGAATAGCCTGTCCAAAGTTTATATGGAAGTTGCTAATGCTTTTATTATATGTATTCTTGTATACGCAAGTATGTCTGTTCCTTAGAGTGATAATTTCCGACCGCTCGGATGCACTATGCCTACATTCAGTTCGTGCGTTGAGTTGGTGAAGACATCACCGCTTTGGATGGTGATATAGACTAGAATGGTTATGTGTGTATATTTTTATTTCTGAAGGATTGTTATAATAATATATGTATAACCAATAACTATTGTAAAATGCCTTTAAGATATAGTATACACATGCAGAAACGTTATATAACAATCCTACATAGTTCTAGATCACGTGATTGCTGCGAGTTTTATATTTGTTTCAAATCGTTCCTACAACTTCCCGAGATATACTGCCCTAAGATGTCTAGTGTAGATCTACGATTCAAACCATTCGCTGTTAGTCATTGTATAAAATAGATGTTATATTTCATAAATTCAAGTGTGACAGTACTGGTACTTTACATATATTGGTATATATATCAAAACTATAAATTATATACAAAACTGGTTAGCATATATATTTTTTCCATAGAATTTCAGTAGACGTATCAAAGATGAGTAATTTATTAGTATATTGGTAAAAGTATGAATAAAGCTGTTTCCAAAAATTGACCTTCGAGAAAAGACAAGACAAACACAGGCAGAATCGGATGTCAAACTCTTATTGCTTTATTATGTGTAGTATTATTCTTAAGATCTACCTTGTGATATTGATATTATTAGTATTACATAATATTACCACAGCTTTTTAGAATATTTCTCTAAATATTCCTGAACTCTGAGTCTACGTTTTCAAATATTGCCCCAAATATTACCACTAATCTCAAAATCTCTGTGTTAAGAAGCATAGTATCAAATAATTCTAGATGAAAAACGTCTGAGTGACACTGATATGAGAGAGACAGAGACACTGAGAGACACTGAGACTGAAAGATACTGAGATAAAAGAGACTCAGAGACAATTAGACTGAGAGATACTGAGATGAAAAACCTTGAGAGATAAGACATACTGAGAAATAACTCCCTCTCAGCCACCGTCACTGCCAATCGAATCTGATAATTTGTCAGTGTTATTTTTTCTGTAATAATCAATTGGATAAATGGTAATAAATGATAAACCACTTCACAAAATGAAATAAATGATAATAAATTATATATGAGATGATATATTAAGCAATAAAATATATAATCTAAGAAAACACCCATAAGTAACCCTGACGTAATCAATATAAAATTAACCCCTCAGTCATCTATAACATACACACATATACACAAATAATCATACATATACATCACAGACAAAAATACATAGCTTGGTAACATAAATATATCATTATAGCTATAGCAAACTACGATATAACCTACATAAACTGTATTCCAATGTATGTCTAATATATCAAAAGGTAATTACAGGTGTGAGCATGGTAAATATATGCATTTGTACAGGTGATGACGAAAGGTAAATGTAAGGGAGGGAGGAGATGGGGGGAGAGTTGGTTATATGGGAGTTAAGTAATACAGGAAAGTCACTTTATGGTTTATTACCAGAATTGATGGTTTGTTTTGGGTGCAGGTTTAACACGGAATCGAGTATCTGATCGAGGTTTATATCTATACAAAAAACAGAAAATAAACCTTAATATAATGAAATATTGAGATTTTAAAGAAAATGGTGGATATTGAGGTTTTTAAAATGGTATCGAAAACTGATGAACTGATTATTTTTGGGTTTGGTTTCTGATTGTTAATTAATGATTTGGTAAGAAATTGTTAAAAAAAAATACTGTATTGATGTTGGTTAATATTTGTTGTTTGTCTGTCATGTAGTTTGGCCAGGGTCTTTAAGTATAGTTTACAACAACTATAAACAAATTATCTAATAATAATAGTAAAAAAAATAAGTAAAAATAAACAAACATTATTCAGTACTTTAAAAAAAATTCAATATGATTTAAAGGAAATTTTGTTAAGTAATGTTAAGACAACTTTTAATGGAGGTGAGGTTAAAACAAAAGTAAATTATAACAACAGTTTTGGTGCTTTTATTTGTTTATTTATCAATTTATTGTTATTCATAATTTCTTTCATCCAAATTATTTTGTTTAGTTATTAATTTTATCTTTATTTTCCTTTTTCTCCTCATTATTTTCCTCATAATTTTCCTTCTTGTTTTCTTCTATGTTTACTTATTTGTTTGTTTCCTCATTATTTCTTCATTGTCACAGTAGCTAAGGTTGCCGTGGAGGAATGTGTACTCATGTACATACCTACACGCACAGGAAGCCAGGTAGTCAAAGGTATACACGGACATGATTATACAGTACATACATACAGTACATACTTTCCCTTCCACCTACCCACTTCACATCCTCCTTACCCACCTACCCACCCTCACCCACCTCAACACCCCCCCACCCACCCACATCTACACCCTCTTTCCTACCCACCCCTACCTACCCACCCTTCCTCCCACCTACCCACCCACATCCACACCCTCCTACCCACCCTCACCCACCTCAACACCACCTACACACCCCCACACACCCACTTCCACACCATTTATCCCGCCTTCAAACCCACCCACCCACGCCCATACACCCACTCGGATTGAAATTCAGATATGGCGCCAAGGTGAGGATTTTGGTAGAGACAAGAGACGCTAGTAAGTTGTTAATGAACTGAGAGACGAAGAGACTATCTCACACACATTCTCTCTCTCTCTCTCTCTCTCTCTCTCTCTCTCTCAATAATCAGATAATAAAAACGGCATGAACAAAAATAAAATTCGTAATCTAATTTTATATAACAATTTTAATAGTTGTACATTTCCTGTAATTATTGCTCTGGGCGTAATTACAAGAGTGTACTGCTGTCGGTTATCTGTCTAAAATGTATATGTAAAGATCTGTCTGTAATCCTGTCTAAATTGGACTTGTGTAAATATTGCAGTAATTCTTCCCTTGTCTAGCACTTGTAACAATGACTATACATCTTTAGTCTCTCAATTACAACACTGTCTATATAACACTGACTATGCATGTTTACTTACTCACAAAAATATTATACCATACCTGACTTTAATTATATAACTCCCTATTTCAGGTACCTATTTTATTTATTTATTTATTGGGAGGGGGGGGGGGGTGGCGGGGGTTGAATTCTAACTACAATTCGATTTCATTTGCATTATAATGACCTTTTTCTAACTATGATTACGAAACAGTTAAATCCCCCCCCCCCCCCCAATATGATTACCACTTATTATTACTACTTAAGTGTAAGGTACCTGTAGTAAGTCAGTACGTGTGAGTTACCTGTAATAAGTCTCTATGTTAAGTGTTTATTTTCCCCAGGTATTATTAGTCTTCTAGTACATACGTAATGGTGTTATAGCACATGGTTATTACTGCTAATTAGGTTATTTATCTCCAGAGGTAATTGGTAGTTAGTGCAGAGTTAGATGCAGTATTTCTTTATGTTAAATATTTACTTGTTTTAAGGGGTTTTTTTCTTATTATAGCCATTGCTGTTTCCTGCATACTTAATTAGGATCTAAGAGTTTGTTATTGTTGTGAATAGTGTTGTTGTTGTTGTTGTTGGTGCTAGTAGTATTAGTATTATTGTTGTTGTTGTAGTAGTAGCAGTAGTATTAGTTGTAGTAGTAGTAGTACACACACACACACACACACACACACACACACACACACACACACACACACACACACACACACACACGTTCCACAAATCAATATTATACCAACATTAAACACTATATAGGTTCCGAAAACTTCTCAACACCTGAACACCATAAGTATCTGAACACCTGAACATCCTAATTACCTGAACACTTTAATTACCTGAACACCCTAATTACCTAAGCACCTGAACACCCTAATTACCTGAGCACCTGAACACCCTAATTACCAGAACACCTGAGCACCTTTCAAAATTCTTTATCGCATACTTACCTGTCTATAAGCTATATCTTAATTAAAACTAATAAACCTTACCTATAATCTTTATTTTATATTGAGTTATTCACCAAATTCGTTATATGGAGTTCTTCGTATATCGCTATATTAATGCTCTCTTAATCTATTTCAATTATACTTTATATCATCGTGATTTATTGAGTTAAATATATTCTTTGTTGTATTTTTATTTCTCTTGTTCGTGTCTTATATTTAGTGTCTGTTTTCTTTATTATTCCTCAATTAGTTTTTATTTTTATATTTGTTTATTCTAATACGTAAATATTTTTTTTTTATTTGTTATTATTCTATTTTCTGTTTTTATTATTTCTGTTATTATTATTATTAGTATTATTATTCTTATTATTAGGTTGTAGTAGTAGTAGTAGTACGGTTGTAGTAGTAGTAGTAGTAATTGCAGTAGTGGAAAATGGCACTGAAGACTCGAGGAGGCGCCGGCCCTTCAGGTCTGGATGCCAACAGTTGGAGAGTCATCCTCAACACTAACAAGTTTGGCCCCGTAGCAAGTGATCTCTGCACGGTCATTGCCGTCCTTGCAAGAAAGCTGGCATCCTCGTGCTGCCAACACCTCCATACTTTGACGGCCTGCCGCCTCATTCCCCTGGATAAGACTCCAGGATGTAGGCCTATAGGGGTGGGGGAAGTGCTGAGGCGGATCATCGGAAAATGCATAATGGAGGTGGTAAAGGATGATGTCAGGGCAGCAGCAGGGAACCTGCAAGTGTGTACTGGCCACCAGGCTGGAGGGGAAGCTGCCGTTCACGCCATGAGAACGATATTTGAGCAGCGTGATTGTGAGGCCGTTCTCCTGGTGGACGCTTCAAACGCATTCAACATACTTAACCGCAAGGCCGCACTGCACAATATCAAGATCAATTGTCCAAGCTTTGCAATGTATGTTGAAAACTCCTAAAGGAATCCATCAGACCTCTATATAGTAAACAACAAGGCTCTAAGAGGTGATACCATCATACAGTCAACCGAGGGAACAACGCAGGGGGACCCTGTTGCAATGGCAATGTACGCAATAGGCCTATCCGTGCTCCAACACACAATAAAATTTGAAACAACTGAGGTCAAGCAAGTGGCGTACGCTGATGACCTTACAGGAGCAGGAAAAGTGGAGGACATCAAAAAGTGGTGGGACCTGGTAACATCACTAGGTTCACAAATAGGGTACCACCCAGACGTCAGCAAGTCCTTCCTCATTGTGAAGCCAGAACATTATGAACGGGCAATGGAGGTGTTCGGTGGAAGTGAGGTCAAAATAACAAAGGATGGCCAAAGACACCTAGGCGCAGTAATCGGCACGACGGACTTCAAGACCGAGTACGTAACGGGAAAGGTGAATGAGTGGGTTAGGGAAATCCAAGCTGTCTGAGATTGCTAACACAGAGCCACATGCAGCTTTTGCGGCATTCACCAATGGAGTCAAGCATCGCTGAAACTACCTGATGCGCACTATCCCTGATATCGGGCCGCTCCTCCATCCTCTGGAAGAAGCTATCAGCGTCAATTTCATTCCCAAATTAGTGAAACACCCTCACTTAACCCGAGCAGAAAGATCATTCCTTGCACTACCACCGAGACTGGGAGGAATGGGATTGACCAATCCAGAGGAGATTGCTGCCACCGAACATCAAAACTCAGTTCAGCTCACGGCAGCCCTCACGGACCACATAATAGCTCAGAACGCAACAGGGGAGGTGGATACCAGTGAAGTAAACAAGATTCGGAGGTCCATTACGACAGAACGACAGCACGGCCAAAGGGATAAGTTGCAGCAACTGTTGCTGCAAGTACCAAAGAATTTGAAGAAAAAAAAAGTAGCTATAGCCCAGGAGGTGGGGTCCTCGAACTAGTTAACTACGTTACCGATAAGGGCAAATGGTTTCAGTCTCAATAAATAATAATTTACAGATGCCAATGCTCTATGGTATGGTAGGCCAGTAGAAGGTTTGCCCTCCCAATGCGTGTGTGGCTCTTCCTATTACGTCGATCACGCCATGGTGTGCAAGAAAGGAGGCTTCATATGCATGAGGCATGACGAAGTAAGGGATCTCACAGCAAATATGTTGAAGGAAATCTGCCGTAATGTCAGAGTAGAACCGACCCTCCTTCCATTGGACGGTGAGAATTTCCTACATAGGACTTAAAACACATCCAACAAAGACCGTGTTGACGTCAGTGCTCGAGGATTCTGGACGCTGGGACAGCAAGCCTTCTTCGACATCAGGATTTTTTATCCCATGGCCGCATGCCACCGTAACTTAGCTCTCGATGCTGCACACAGGAGGAACGAGAACGACAAGATAAGGGAATACGGGGAGAGAATTCAGAACGTTGATCAAGGCAGCTTCACTCCTCTAGTGTTCCCACCTTCTGGTGGGATGGGACCAAGTGCAAGATGCTTCTATGCCAGACTCGGGGGGGGTGATCTCCGAACAGAAGCAGCAGCCCAGAAGCTATGTTACAGCCTGGATGAGATGTCGACTGTCCTTCTCTCTCCTTAGGACGGCTTTGCTCTGCCTCAGGGGAACGAGAGCATCGGCCCAAAGCCGACAACAGTTGCAGATATTGACTATGAGGCTACAGTCACTGAATGCCGCATAGATCTGCGGCTCAACTAACTCAACACAGCTAGGATAGCTACTTATGTATTAGGATATTTAATTTTAAGGTAATAAAATGGCGGTGAAGGTGTGGCTATTGGGGAAGGCTGGAGGCCACGTGAAAAAAAAAGTAATAATAGTAGTACGGCTGTAGTAGTAGTAGTAACAGTAGTACGGTAGTAGTAGTAGTAGTAGTATCAATCAAGTTTTTTATTTACCCATACAATTATTAAACCATTGGGAGTAACATATCAAACATCATCATTAAAGCCTTTTATTCAAACACTTTAATACTTCTATATCGTCTATATGATTCTTTACTTATATACATTCCATCTTATAATATAAATCCTACCAAACTGTTATTTACCGCCATTATGTACATATAAATCACTAAACCAGGTGATGTTATAGATTTATTTATTATTGAGTATATATTTAATTCTTTTGTTTATTCTCATATTTATTTATATTTTATTAAATACTATTAGTCACTTTATCTGGTATTGTTCACAAATTGTTATACTAAGTTCATTAAAGTATTGAACAATACCATTTAATCTTTCAATGACAAAAAAAATTATTTGCTTGAGGGAAAATAAGTGATTACAAATATTATACTTCTGATATAGATGACAAATTCTTACAACAAAATACTAATCCTATCAGAAATAATTAACTTGTAAACTTGGATATATTTCAAAGATACAGATATATATTTGCCTAGTTATTGGTTTTTGTTTAATGTATAGAAATTCACCATAAGTCTATTTCACATATTTCTTGAAGCTACGAACATATACAAAGGAGATAAGGATGCTGGAAGGTGGTAATTAGTATTTCTTAATGATGTTCAGGTAATTAATGACTGATGGGGGATTACTTAACAGGTATTGGATATATTGGTCTCACTAGTTTGCTGGATATATCTCCCGGTATATTATATTTCACTGAAAAATATGACTTTATTTAGAGCATGTTTTTATCCTTCAGAGATGATAGGGATCTATTTCGGGGGCTTAAATAAATAGAATATATCTCTCGAAAAGTATTTATATCTCTGTAATTTATATGCAAGAGATACAACTAACTATTGTATTTGACAAAACATATCAAATCTATTTCAGAGGAATATGTTATAGATGTAGATAAAATATTACAATAAATATCAAGTAATTTTATATATATATATATCTCGAAAAATGTCGATTCTTGATAAATATATACATACATATCACCTTGTTTATATATAGGCGTACAAGGTAGGCCTATGTGAAAAGGCAGGAATATATTGTTAAAGACATATTTTATGGCTCGAGGGTTTTTTAAATACTTCTAAGATAATATAATTCATGGACAGATATAATATAGACACTATAAATTAATTAGTTAAAAAAATGGAAAAAATAATAAAATGGTAAATAAGGTGACAACAGCCTACAGTGCAGACGTATAGCTTATGTAGAAATGAAGTCAATTGTCAATGTAATAATATGCTAACGAAGCAATGTGAAAATATGCTAATTAACTAATATTGTAGTATAGTAATGTGAAAATACATCAGTATAGAGGGAATAGGTTTACAAGATTAATACATAATAGATTAAATTCAGTTATACTACTACTACTACTACTACTACTACTACTACTACTACTACTACAACTACTACTATAAACTACTACTACAAATAATAATGATAATAATAATAATTTTGGTTCGGTTTGAGTATGGGAACAATGACCCAATTAAATATAATACTAACTATAATTAATTCCATCAGTATTAATCTAACTAACCTTATGTAAGTTAAACCTAAATTAACCTAACTTTATCTCACCTAATTTATGTCAAGTTTTGGTTAAGATAGTTATAGATGTCTTGAGTATTAAATATAATAAGTTTAAAATTAAATAGATTATGTTTTAATAAATATAAACTAATTTCTATAGATTTATAACAATACAAACACAAAATTATGTTTATATCATTAAATAATCCTTTTGTTTTAGGTTTTACTAGGACAAATACCCCTTAGTCTTATAACATACTTAATAACTAGTACTTAACTAACCTAACTAGCCTCCAAAAACACGAAATAAGCCACAGCATTTAATTACTAGTTAACTATTCACACACTTAAAACACCCAGTAACTTTCTATTGATTAGTAAACTATAAAAAAAAATATATTTTCTTTTTTCACTCAATAAAAATTTCATCAATAAAAACCTTGAATAAAGTTTGTCTGTAAATCTCGGATGTAAATTTTTATACCGATATAAAAAAGAAAAATCTCCCCGAGTCAAAGAAACGAGTAATGACGTCAGTAAACATGTTTGGTCACGTTGATAATAAGGTAAACAAAGTGAAGATGCTTTCAGGAGGTAATATACCCGTCTATATGAGTAATATACCCGTCAATACGTTCATGTCTGGGTCACCTGATAATTAGGCACCTGATCTTATTTCACCTGAAGATTAATCACCCTAACGTAAACCCAACCTAACCTAACCTAACGCTACCCTACCCTACCCTATCCAACCCAACCCTACCCTAACACTCTCAGGTACCGTTAGGGTGGTTAATCTTCAGGTGAAATAAGCTTGGGGTGTCTATACTTCAGGTGATGCCAAGGAATAGGAGTTTTATGACCGGGAGACGAACAATGATGGTATGGAAGTTCAGGTGATAGAGTTATATGTGGAAGGGGAGAGGATAGATGGCTAGATGGATGGAATAGTATGGAAGGGTGAAGAAGTGGAGGGATGAAGTGGTGGAGTAGAGGAAGGGTGGAGGAGAGAAGGGTTGAAGGAGTGGAGTGGTGTGTAGGGAATGGAGGGGTGTGGAGGAGTGCAGGTGCGGAGGGAGTGGAGGGCTGTAGAGGGAGTGAGGAGGGAGTAGAGGGAGTGAGGAGGGAGTGGAGGGAAGAGAAGGAGCACTACATAGCGAGCCACCAAGAGAGGGCCGGTCATCCTCCACATAACTTCATTAGCATGTCAATGATGCATTTGGCCTCCTCCTCCTACTACTACCCTCTACTGCCCCCTGCTGCCTGCTGTTGCCTGCTGTTTCTTCCTGCTACCCTTTCCTACCTCCTGCCTCCTCCTGTCGCCTGCTGCTGCCTCCTGCTTCTTTCTACTGCCTCTCCCTGTCTCATGCCTCCTCCTGCCTCCTACTTCTTCCTCCTGCTATCCTCTGCTGCCTCCTGCTTCTCTCTACTGCCTCTCCCTGTCTCCTACCTCCTCCTGCTTCCTACTACCCTTTCCTACCCCCTGCTGCCTCATCCTACCTGCACCTACTTCTTCTTGCTTATTCCTCCTGTCTTACACTGCTGCTACCTGTATCCTGCAACCATGTTTATTCTTCCTTCTTTATTATTATTATTATTATTATTATTATTGTTATTATTATTAGTGTTGTTGTTGTTGTTTTATAATTATTGTCAGCAGGGCCTTTATATCATAATTTGTATTAGTTTTTCGTTATCATGAAAATTTTAATGTTTCCACTTTCACCATTTTCTTTTCTCTCTCTTTCTCTCTCATCCTGTTCTTATTCGTATTCTCTTTCTTTTATTTTTTTACGTCTTCTATTTCTTTACTCTCTTTATTTTTTTCTCTATAAATATCTCTTAGAAATATTTCTTTCGGTAAAATCTAAAGTACATTACAGAGATAAATTTTCCAACAGTAAAACAAAAATGAAAAATTCTGTTCAAATCGAAACTAATGCTGAACTTTACCTAACCTAACCTAACCTACTCTAACCAAACTCTAACCTAACTCTAACCAAACTAAACATGAAACTACAAACATACTTCCACTCTATACCCGACCTATTAATCGCGTCAGTACAATGTATTCTCTTCTCACTCGTCTTCCTACTAAAACCTGAAGTCATTCCTGTGATCAAACGTTCCTGTAGACATTATAATGGAAGGTGTGTTTGGCGGCTCTTACTGACAGAACAAACTCTTTCTCTCTCTCTCTCTCTCTCTCTCTCTCTCTCTCTCTCTCTCTCTCTCTCTCTGACATGTGTGTATGATTGGATAGAACTGGAGGCAGATTTCTTTACCCTGACACGAGGATTGAGAGGATAGATTTGGAGGCAGATTTCTTCCTCTTACACAGCCAAAAAGAAGTAAATTGGAGGCAGATTTGGATAGTACTAGTAGCAGATTAGAATAAACCTCGAGGCAGATTTCTCTTACCATTAATAACTTTACTTTCTTCGTCTCTCTCTCTCTCTCTCTCTCTCTCTCTCTCTCTCTCTCTCTCTCTCTCTCTCTCTCTCTCTCTCTCTTTGCCTGATAACGAGATAAAGGCCTTTGAAGACTTCTTAAATACCTCCCAATATCTCTTCGTCATTTGTATCTCTCTCTATCTCTCAGTTGTCTCGTTACAGCCTTGTCTTTTGGTCATCAGTATCTCTTACTTCTCTAGCCACTTATGTCTCAACGCCAATTTTGTCTCTCAAGTCGATAGCCCTCTGATCAATTGATATGTCTCTCTGTTATCAATCAATGTCTCTCAATTTGCTGGTCAATCACCTTGTCTCTAAACGATCAGTATCTCTCAACATACTGGTCACTTGTCTCGTCTCTAAGGTAAAGGTAATATCTCTCTATCGTCTCTCTATCTCATCTCTACTATAACCTTCTTCAATTACTCCTGAAATAGAACCAATTAATGATGAGAACTTCGAGGGTTTTAATCATTACGTACACACACACACACACACACATATATCATCTCCACAGCTAAAACAATTATTGCCATCTATAGCAAATCTTCACAAGGGAATTCGACTCTCAGTTTATCACAAGTATCGTCAGGTTGCAATGTATCGTAGTTTTCTTTATTGTAGTATTGCATGTGTTTTTCTTTTCTTTCTTCCCTTCTTTCTTTTTTTTTCTTTCTTTCTTTCCACACCACTAAACCACATGTCAAGACAATACAAGGACCTCTCTCTCTCTCTCTCTCTCTCTCTCTCTCTCTCTCTCTCTCTCTCTCTCTCTCTCTCTCTCTCTCTCTCTCTCTCTCTCTCTCTCTTAACTTAACTACGTCCCAAGACAACCATGGTTAATCATATGACAGTAACCGGTTTAGTTAGACTCTATCTTCATCCCTCTCCCTCCTTCTGTCCCTCCCTCCATCCCTCCTCTCCCTGTCTTCCCTTTCCTCCCTTCTCTTCCTTCATTCCTCCAACTGTCCCTCCCAACCTACCTCCTTACTTCCCTCTACCCCCATCTCTGCTTCCCTCCCCTCCTTCCTCTCCCTTCCTTCCCTCCCTTCCTTGTCTCCCTAACACCAACACCCACCTTCTTTTATCTCCTCCCTGTGACATCTACGTGTTAAACAAAAGCTTCCCTACAGTAAATGTTATTCTCCCTTTTGTTCTGAAGAAATATAAAACCTCAAAGTTAGATTCCCAATCTTTCAAAAACTTTCCTAATTTTGTTTAACTTTTTTTTTTTATGTTATTCATCAACTTCTGGGAAATAATTAGATTATTTTCGGTGAAGGTGAAGATGCAGTAGGTGTAGGTCCAGGTGTAGGTGTGTAGGTCCAGGTGTAGGTGTGTAGGTCCAGGTGTAGCTGCGTAGGTCCAGGTGTAGGTGTGTAGGTCCAGGTGAAGGTGTGTAGGTCCAGGTGTAGGTGTGTAGGTCCAGGTGAAGGTGTGTAGGTCCAGGTGTAGGTGTGTAGGTCCAGGTGTAGGTGTGTAGGTCCAGGTGTAGGTGTGTAGGTCCAGGTGTAGGTGTGTAGGTCCAGGTGTAGGTGTGTAGGTCCAGGTGTAGGTGTGTAGGTCCAGGTGTAGGTGTAGATCTTCTAGGTGTAAGTAGGTGTAGATATACCACCAGATGGACTATACACTCCACCATTATAACCCTGAGGTGTAACACTTATCAGTAATCTCTTTTACATACTAATAGCCCCCCTTAATTACAACCTGTACCGTATATTTACCTATGCAGATGATGTACCAATTTCCATAATGATATCTCGTATTGCATTACTCATACACATCCATACAACCTAGGTAAATTATTGCTTCCTCCCTTCAACATACACCTACCATAATCATAGCATACAGGCAGGAAAAATACTACCTTGTATGAATTCATTTTTAACTTTTTTTTTTGCCAATTTTCTCTCTACAATTATATTCCTGTATTTATTCTCTATTTAATTATTTATGGGGTTAAAAACAGCTGTAATTCTTCTATATAATTAAAGTATCTGATTAGTTATGTTAATTAATCCCTAATTTTATATTTTTTTTAGGTTAGGTTAGGTTAGGTGATCTGATTTAATATTAACTTCTCTGGTGAACTTAAATCTGTATTCAGTGTCATTGAAAAATATATAATGTCCAGATTTTGATTGGTTGTATCTTAAAATCTGGACATAACACAGTCACCAAAATATTAGACCCAGATTTTGCAACTTAAAATCTGGGTATTATACAAGATCAACAAAAGAAATAGAATATCCAGATTTCAATTGGTAATATACTAAAATCTAGCCACTATAATTACCAAAACAAGACTAACCCAGATTTTAAATGATCATATATTAAAAATCTGGTTGGTCACTCTTTACTGATCATCTGAAACGTAAATACGGGTACTTATCAATGCACAGATTTTCTCTTGTAAACACCATACAGTCCAGCATTACCTAACACAGTCACCATACACTTCACTATATCACTATACGTCTACGATCACCATACACTGTACTTCTATCACCATAATGACAAATTACTAATGACTAATGCAGTGAAATCTCTTTTTAACGGAATATATGGAGTTAGTCCGTTATGTCGAGGGTCCATTAGATATGATACATCTAACGAACTATATAGATATAAAAGTCCGTTATATCGACGGTCCGTTAGAATATGAAATCCCCATCTAGCGGATTATATGGAGAGAGAAATCCGTTATTTGGAGGAAGTAGTTCGTTATATGGAGGTTTCACTGCGTAAACAAAAATAAATGCTACTTCTACTTATATACTATTGATTTTCTTACCAATAAATTCTCATAAATTAAATAGTTCGTCACAACTTAATAGAGAAATAACATGTTTTCTTTTTATTTATTTTAGTCGTTATTTATTGATTAATATATCAGTCGTGTTAATACAATGTAATTTATTATGTATCAATATATTTTTCAATGAATGATATCAACCAGTTTTAAATTTATTCTTTTTTATTATAGAAATCAAAGTATAAATCTTGGTTGCAGTGTTTGTATTACTTTCATATACTTTTTAAAATGAATGATAAATTCCTATACTTTCAATAATATCTCGAATCATGTATAAAAATATATATATTTTTGTTTAAATTTAATCATTGTTTTTTTTTTTTGTTATTTATCGTATTTATTTTCGGATTTATTTCATTATCTTATTATACAACTTTTGTTAAATTTTGAATAATGTTTTTCTATTTTTTTTTTTATTATATTATCGTTCATTTCTTCTATTTCTTGTTATATATTTTCATTCTATCTTCATTTTTATTGGTTATTTCCTTCTTTATTTTATTTTCGTGTTGAATTCTTGTTAATTATCCCCAATTTATGATTATCAATTTATTCTTTATTATTTTTTCACTTTTTTCCCTCTGATTATCATACATTAAAAATCAAATACAAATTATACCTGTTCATACACCGCAGTAGAAGAGATTAATACACTTTCATAACAAATACAACAAAAACATTAATACAAACATATAATCAAGTCCATAATAATAATAGTGTATCGATGTCAATTGTGATTTTATTTCATATCAATAAAATCAATTGATGAAAAAGACTATTAAAAAAAGTTTATATTTAGGATAAAAACCACAAGGAAAATAAAGATTAAAAATATTATTGGATCTTTAAGTTTTGTTTTACGTTATACAAATTTAATTAGGTATTATTAGATTCCGTTAACAGGTTCATAAGAGGCATTTTTATCTTCCATTAACAGTAGTTCAACAGAGACTATCATTTCCCATTAACAGAAGCTTAACAGACACTATCCCGTTAACAGAAGCTTAACAGACACTATCCCGTTAACAGAAACTTAATAGACAACAGTATTACAAAGTCTACCTCAACCTAACCTAACCTAACCTAACCTAACCTCCCCTCTCTCTCTCTCTCTCTCTCTCTCTCTCTCTCTCTCTCTCTCTCTCTCTCTCTCTCTCTCTCTCCTACACCCACGCTCTCAAACCCCCTTTCTTACACCCCCTATCTCTCACCCTCTCTCTCCTACACCTTCTTTCTTCCCTCTTTCTCTCCCACCCTCTTTCTTACACCCTCTCTCACTCACACAAAATGCCCTGTCTTCCTCCCTCTCCCTTCCTCCCTCCTTCCTCCCTCTCCCTCCCTCCCCCAAACATGTCATGCCCTACCCTCCTCCTCCTCCTCCACTCTACCCAGCTCTCTTCTTCAGCCTCCGGGTATGAGTTGCTCTAAGTGACCTACTGGCCAAAATACCTATCGTGCGAATGAGTCTCTCTCTCTCTCTCTCTCTCTCTCTCTCTCTCTCTCTCTCTCTCTCACCTCCGTCTTTCAGTTTTTTCTTCTTTCTTCTTCCTTCTTCTTTCTTCCTTTCCTTCTCCTTCTTCCCCCTCCCATCATCTCCCCCTCCTTTCCACATTCCCCCTCCTACTCCTTCTTCTTCTCCCTCCTCCTCCATCCTCCTTCATATTCTTCTTCTTCCCTGCCATTCCCCCTCCTTCGCCTTCCTCTTCTTTCTCCTTCTCCTTCCTCCTTCACATTCTTTGTCTTCTTCTTCCCCCTCCTTCCCTCTCTTCTTCCTCTCACTCCTCCCTCACTTTCCTCACTAGCCCACTCAGCAAGTTTCAAGGTGACTTTGCTGGCTACCTCATGTTAGCGGACAACCCTCATATAGGCGAGGTACCTGGCAGCAGTACAGAGCTACAGGTGATCACTGTGTGGGTTCTGGGGCCCATAGTGGGTTAGTTCTGATCACTGGGTGGGTTCTGGGGCCCATAGTGGGTTAGTTCTGATCACTAGGTGGGTTGTGTGGGTTCTGGGGCCCATAGTGACTTAAAATATCATGACTTATTAGGTTCTATCTATAAGTTCCAGTCACTGTCTAGGGTCAGGTATGTGTGTGTCCCTGTGGGTTCTTAATTAGTATGTGTGTTTGTCTCGACTCAGGTAATTCACAATGGCTACACCTTATCAATAGATACTAATTAGCAAACTCAGGTAACTAAACAGACAGGTATATATTAGTATATTATTCTAAATACTATTAATGTTTTGCACGATTGAGCTTTTATCGATGAAGGGTTTATGAGTTTGGTTTCTGTTTAGTAAATAGTATTAAGTTGTACATTCTATTAGTTTCATATGGAATATTTCTCGTAATTGTAGGTGTAAATTCTAACACCTGTAAATTTATGGCTTCTTAATTATTCCTATTGGGAAATTATTCAAGGTGTGCAGAGCTTAATTATGTTTAGGTCAAGGTGTGTAAGGCTTAATTGTGTTGAAGTAAAGGTGTGCAGCGTCTAATATTGTGTTTAGTTCAAGGTGTGCAGAGCTTGATTGTACTCGTTCAAGGTGTGCAAGGCTTAATTGTTTTTAGGTCAAGGTGTGCAGCGTCTAATTAATGAAAAATAAAATACCTTATACCTTCAGTGGCTATATAAGAGAAATTTAATCAGTGAATTCCATGTACAAAAAAAACAAAACCTGAATATAAGATTTTTCCCATTTTCAACCATTCTGTAAGACTTCCATAATACAAGTTACGGAAAGAAGGTCCTTAAGGGAGGGATGAAATAATTGATAATTACTTCAGAGGTAAATAGCGGCTGCATATATAGATACTAAGTATTGAATTGAGTCCTTAATGAAACAATTATCAGTGTAATATATCTCTCTCAGTACGCCTCTCAGTGTGTCTCTTAGTCTACCTCATAAGTCTCCTAGAATACAGTACAGAGAGAGAGAGAGAGAGAGAGAGAGAGAGAGAGAGAGAGAGAGAAGAATACATAATACAGTGTTGTCCTTTTTGTAGTGTTTCAGAAGTTCATGTCACATCTCTTCTAGCTTATGTTTTTCTCCTCAATAGGTCACACACACACACACACACACACACACACACACACACACACACACACACACACACACAAAACGCACACACATTCCCCCCAAAAAACAGTTTCGTGCAAAATTTGACCCTCTAATGTGAACCCCTAAACCTTGACCCCCTAAACCTTGACCCCGAGTGATATTCACAAATCGACAGAAATTGCAAATCTGTCTCAATTTAACCCGGAGGAGGGAGGGATGGAGGGAAGGGAGGTAGGGAGGAAGGGGGGTAATGGGCAGGGAGGATATCACAGGGTATGTTTGCCGTGTCGTGTTGGGAAGAATCATCAATGAGGAGGAAGTGTCGACCAAAAACGCTGATTTTACTCGAATAAATATTTTTTTTTTTAGTTCCGAGAAAAATGTATAAATGTGGAACTTTTCTATTTTATTTATTTATTTTTGTTTATCTCAATCATTATAAAGTATTTTACTGTTAATGATTATTATATTATTATTATTATTATTATTATTATTATTATTATTACTATCATCATCATTATTATTATTATTATTATTATTATTATTATTATTATTATAGACATTGCTGTAATAATAATACTAATAATAATAACAACAACAACAATACAACAACAACAACAACAACTATCACTCTTACTGTTACCTCTTACACAAAATATCAACAACACCGCTAACTTAATTCAACTCACTGTGTATAACGACCACACATACCACTTAACGAGCATAAACGACGTATTTACCCAGACCATTATGACACATACCTAATGAGTATATTGTGAATGATGATGAATCTATCCTCCCACATTCCCCCACCCCCCAACTACCCCCCCCCCTACCCACCCCTACCCCCCTCTATAAGTATACTGGAACTATTCATTATACCTGACATACCCCCCCTCCTTAACCTTGGTATACCCCCCACTTCAGCTATTATTTACAACGGGAATATGATATATCCCTGAGTATATATCTATATGCGTCTAGGGTGTTAACGACTGGGGTCTAGGTATGTTCAATTACTCACATGGGAAAACAATGCAGGTAATACCTCTCTGTAGAACAATGGTACGGTGTGTAGGGTTATCAATATTAGTGAGTTTATTGGTGTGTGTGTGTGTGTGTGTGTGTGTGTGTGAAAAACCCCCTCACATAAATGCTTACCTGTTACAACCCGACGTAACCTAACTAACCTAATCACCGTATATACTCATGTACACGAACACAGACACACACACGTACACAAGACCCACCATTCACCAGGCTCTCCACAATACCTCAGGAAATAAGTGATTTGCTGATTTTTTTTCCTACAAGCAAAAAAAAAAAAAATTCCTCCCTCTTACCATTCATTTCTCAGTTGCGTTAACAGCTCTATGAACACTCTGACTGACTGACTGACTGACTGCCTGACTGACTGACTAACTTACTAAGTGACTAATAGACTGACTAGCTGATTAACTAACACTGTCTATTTTTTTTTATCCAGGGTTCCCTTAGGTTAGGTTAGGTTATGTTAGGTTAGGTTTTAAGTAACATTAGGGTATATTATATTAGGTTAGGTTAATTTATGTTAGACTAGATTACCTTGGGTTAACCTGGGTTAGATTACGTAAGATAAGATTAGATTAGGATTAAGATATTTGATCACCAGGTGAAAATAAACTAAAATACCTAATAATCTTCACCTAACCTAACCTAACCTAACCTAACCTAACCTAACCTAACCCAACTCAACCAAACTTAACCTCACCTAACCATAATGTGTATAATTTCACTTATAAAAATCAAAAAGACTCTATAAGACTCTCCCCCCCCTCCCCACCCCACCCCAAAAAATATATAATAATAATAATAGTAATAATAATAATAATAATAATAATAATAATAATAATAATAATAATAAAAATAGCAGGGAAAAAAAAAATCTTGACAGGCTATAACACTAGTGGCAAAATTCACACAAAAATCATCTTTCCTCAGCTATTGGTATATATTGTATAGTAATGAAAAAATACCTTACTTTGTTGTGTGGGGTAAATCGCCTCACTTTCTTTTTTTAGAGGGTGGGAAATTAAAAGATTGAGGGGGAAAAATGTGGTAGGAAAGAGGATTGTGTGGTGGGCGAACTGGAAGTGTGTGTGTGTGTGTGTGTGTGTGTATAGTGGTGTATTTTTTAACTTATGACTGCCTACACACACACACACGTCAGCCAACCACAAATCATATAAATCATACATACATAAATACATACATACATACATACATACATACATACTTACATACATACATACTTACATACATACATACAGGTAACCACTCCCTAGTTACATGTATACATAAGACCCAATTACCCCTTAATGAACATACAGGAGTATAGAATCACATAACTCCGCCATCAACAGACATACATACATTCCAGAGGGGAGAATTCAGTATACATTTCATTCATTCATTAGTTTATGTTAGTTAATTTGGTTAGGTTAGGTTAAAGTGGTTTGTGTGGTTAGGTTATGTTCCCCCATATGGTGACCAATACAACGATAGATGGCGATATAAAGCGATATATAACGAGATATAACGAACTATAACGAGATATAACGAACTATAACGAGATATAACGAACTATAACGAGATATAACGAACTATAATTAAATAAATAGTATAACGAAATACAACGAAATTCGACGGCAAGAAATGACGAAATATGACGATACAAAACGATCTTTAATGGCATAACAAACAGTAACGAGATGCAACGATATATAACGTAATATATAACGAAATATTAAGTATAACAACGAGACAGATTACCAGGCATAGCGTACCACAACGAACTAGGCAGAGAGAGAGATAGAGGCAGGGCAGACAGTCAAGGCAGGCAGACAGACACGCTTGGCTAGCCACTATATCAGTTGGGATTCCACCGACTTGGTTTATTTCACGGACCACTGACCACTGATACAGCATTGACCGAAAAAAAAAAAAAAGGAAACTAGCATCACCATAAACACAGGCGTGGCTAGTAAATATCAAGGCTACGTAAGCTGGCTAGTTCTATTTGATATCACCCCGTGAGTTTCGTGTTCAAACTGTAATGTATTTTGGTGTCTAAATATAGTAAATCAGTATTCATATTTTACGCTGTTCATTTTGGTCTTTCTTTCCTTTTTTCTTTCTTTCCTTTTTTCTTTCTTTCTTTCTTTCTTTATGCTTGTGTTAGTTCATTCCCCCAAATCCCATATTCTACACACACACACACACACACACACACACACACACACACAAGGTAGAAATGTTTTTTTTTATAAAGTGTTACTGTAGTAGGAACGATCCATCAAGGTAAAGCCCTAATTTGTGCTAGGCCCCCCCCCCCTGGCCAATGATGACAGGGCTGAGGCATAACTCCAGCCTCGTCATCACTTAGCTGACCAATGACATGCCAGTTTTCCCTCTATGCTACGCCAGCACGTCATCAGTATTTGGCCAATAGGAAGGTCCATTTAGTTACTCCTCCAGCACGTCATGAGTGATGGACCAATGAGATAATCCATCTTACTGCTTTTCCAACATGTCATTAGGGATTGACCAATAAGAAAATCCATTTTACTGTTATTTCAAACACGTCATTAGAGTTTAACCAATGAGAAAGTTCATTTAGTTGCTACTCCTGCACGTCATCAGTGTCTAAACCAAAATTACTCCAACACGTTATCAATTTATTACCAATGAGACATGCTATTAACTCCTAATTCATTGACGTCATAACTTACGGTAACTTGCAGGAACTGTTAAAAAAAATGTGGACTATTTACTAAAACTACTTCGAGAAATGTTGACTTGATTGGGGCCCATATACTTATTTTCTCTCATGATGTCATCACTTTCTGACCAATACGAAAGCTCAGTAAACTGCTACTCCATTGACGTCACCATTTGTTGACCAATAGAAGAGGTAGTCAGGTCCTGATCAACATGACAGCAAATTTGCCTTTATCTTCCTTAACTCTTCATTCATTAATAATAATAATAATAATAATAATAACAATAATAATAATAATAACAATAATAATAATAATAATAATAATAATAATAATAATAACAATAATAATAATAAATAATAATAATAATAATAATAATAATAACAATAATAATAATAATAATAATAACAATAATAATAATAATAATAATAATAATAATAATAATAATAATAATAACAATAATAATAATAATAATAATAATAATAATAATAATAATAATAATAATAATAATAATAATAATAATAATAATAAAATACTCAAGTGATGCGACTTCATGACACAAGACAATAACACAATCCTCCTCTGTTGTGACATTACGACACAACACTCCATATTTTACACCGAAACTCTAAATAAAATGTAAATTATTCCACTACAAATTACATATCAATTTACAATAATAAGGTGTGTATATTAACGTACCTTGGTGTAAATAGTTAGTTTGGGTGATGAATAATAATTTTCGTTTGAGAAGAAGAAATGACAATGAGAAAAGACAAAAAAATATTAGTCAACTTACGTAAGGCTCTGGGTAATGGCTGTTGGTTTGTTTACATTCAGCAGTCAGTGAGTGGTGGTGTCTGACAATGATACTGTGTGGAGGCGTTATTATTGCTCTCTCTCTCTCTCTCTCTCTCTCTCTCTCTCTCTCTCTCTCTCTCTCTCTCTCTCCTTTCCTTTCCACCATCTCTCCCCTCCCTCATCATCCTCTTCCCTTCCTCCTCTCTCTTTTTTATTCTGGTATTTCGTTTCATCCAGTTCCGTTTATTCCCCCCTTCAGTATATTCTTGTATTCGCTAATGTTTCCTTTGGCTCTCTCTCTCTCTCTCTCTCTCTCTCTCTCTCTCTCTCTCTCTCTCTCTCTCTCTCTTTAGTTTTCTAGTTTTTCTTTACTAGTTTTACTATTATTTTTCTGCATCTAAGTAATCTATTTTCTGCTATTGATGTTTGTAAATAGTTTTTATTTTCCTATTTTATTACTGTATTATTATTATTATTACTCCGTTTCAATATTCCTTGCTAGTACTAATACTATTTTTACTATCACCATAACTCTTATATACTATAACTATTACGAGATTTCTTATTATTTTGTATTTTTACTATTATCATTATTGTTATTACTCTAACTATTATCCACTATTTTCCCTATTATCATTACTATTGTTTATTATTACTATTATTATTCACTATTTTTTCTATTGTCATTATTTTTATTACTATTTTAATACTATAGTCACCATTTTTCACTATTAATATTACTTTCTTCACTAGTTATTACTATTATTATTATTATTTTTATTATTATTCCAATTTTTTACTATTTTTCACTATTTCCATTTTTACTCGTTTTCACACCTACGTCATCTGTTTATTTTTTCTTTCTTTTATTACTTCTTTTCCCCTTCCTCCATCTCCATTTTTATTCCACATGGGGTCTCTCTCTCTCTCTCTCTCTCTCTCTCTCTCTCTCTCTCTCTCTCTCTCTCTCTCTCTTACCTTCACTCCTCTTCCTTCCCCTTCCATTCCCTCTCTTCCTCCCCTCTTCCCATCGTCTCCCCTCACCCTCCCTTCCCCTCTACTGAGACACAGGTGATGATCCAAGCAACTACTACTACTACTACTTTTTTTTTTTTTTTTTTTTTTTTTTTTTTTTTTTTTTTTTGGCCTCCAGCCTCCCCCAATAGCCACACCTTCGCCACCATTTATTTACCTTAATATTAAATATCCTAATACAAAAGAAGCTATCCTATCTGTGTTAAATTAGTTGAGCCGCAGATCTATGCGGCATTCAGTGACTGTAGCCTCATAGTCAATATCTGCAGCAGTTGTCGGAGTAGGGGCAGAAGCTCTCGTTCCCCTGAGGCAGAGCAAAGCCGACCGAAGGAGAGAGAAGGACAGTCGACATCTCATCCAGGCTGTAACATAACTTCTGGGCTGCTGCTTCTGTTCGGAGATCAGCTCCGCGAGTCTGGCGTAGAAACATCTTGCACTTGGGCCCATCCCACCAGAGGTTGTGAACACTAGAGGAGTGAAGCTGCTACTACTACTACTAGCAGCATCAACACTATCACCACCACCATCAGAACAACCTAACCTAACCTACCCACATCTCCCGATATAATTAAGAGACACGTCGTGATCTCTATTAAAAGCTGAGGACGAGCAGAGGGGGTAATGAGTCGAGCTAATGACCAGCCTGTTGCCTACTTTACGGCCCTCAGACAACGGCAGTAATAACCTTCTCACCACAACCAGACACACACACACGCACTCTCTCTCTCTCTCTCTCTCTCTCTCTCTCTCTCTCTCTCTCTCTCGTACCTTAACGTGTGTGTGTGTGTGTGTGTGTGTGTGTGTGTGTGTATGTGTGACCACCACCACAATTACCTCTACCACTACCACCACCACCACTACCACTACCACCATCACCACCACTACCACCATCACCACCACTATATCTTTACCCTTATATATTTTGTTCTCTTTATTCTTCGTCATATTCATTTATCTTAATCTAATCTTTAATTTATTTTACATTGTATCTATTTTTTTTTCACCCTTGTTCTATATAATTTTTTTTCTATATCAATTTATTTCTTGTGTATCTCCTGTCGTGTCATTCTTGTTATGTGTTTATTCGTTTCTTTCTTCCTTCTGTTACTCCAGTTGTGTGCTAATTTATTTTCTGCATTTAATTCAATTTATTCGTAAAATCAAATGTATCTTACGTATTATTTTTTTTCATCTGTTTAAATTCATCTTGATTTATTTTTTACATTAATTTATTTTATTAATTTTATTAATTTTTGTCATCGTTTAGTAGAATTTAAGTTTATTTCAGAATATTATTTTATCTTTCTGGTGTAAGATAATTTAGCTGAGGTAGGGGGGGAGTTCAGGTAAAGGGGGGGACGGGAGGTAAGGTGAGGGGAAGGTCACAGCATCCCCCCCCCCCTCTCCTCCCCCTTCCCCAACCCAATAGCGTCCAGTCATTACCCCGTCAGAGGGCAGTATGGGGTGACTGAGGCAGCGGTGGGCAAGGGTAGGGGAGGTCAATAAGTGGTAGGGGGGGTGATGAGGGGGTGGGTAGCCTGTGAGTGGGGGGGGGAGATGAATGAGTAGAAGTAGCCAATGGGATGGTGGGGGTATAGGGGTGGGTGGGGTTGGGTGAGGGTGGGTGGGTAGGACAGGTAAGTGGTGGGCGGGAGTGGGGAAAGGTGCAGTGTTGGTCAGTCTTTGTCCGCCCACCTCCCACGCTTCCCTCCCCCCTCCCCTCCCCCCTCCCCTCCTCTCATCTCCTCCCCTTCCCCCTCCCCCTACCCCTCCGACCCTTGACCCTCGCTTCTAATGGTCAGGTGTTATGGGTGGCCGTCACCCCCCCCCCCCCAGGTGTTTAACGCAGGGAGGGGAAGGGGAGAGCAAGAAAAGTGGAGAGAGAGAGAATGGGACGAGGAATAGGAGGGAGAGAGAAGGATAAACTAGGGAGAAAGGTAAAGAAAGAGAAAGAAGGGAAGAGATAAAGAGTCAGTGATATAAATTAGGAGAGAAAGACAGAAATAATGAGAGAGGAAAATAAAGAGACAGAGAGATAAGAGATACATTAAAGGGGGTAGAAGGAGTGAAATAAGAGAGAGAGAGAGAGAGAGAGAGAGAGAGAGAGAGAGAGAGAGAGAGAGAGAGAAGGTAAATAATAAACAGAGAAAAATAGATATACTGAAGCTGTTTACGTACACAAGATAATCAGAGATGACAACAATGCAGATTATTATTACACGTATCCGAATAGGGTGTTAAGGAGGGGAGGGAAGGAGGGTGGGAGAAAGAGGGAGGGAGAGAAGGCAGCAGGTAGAGGAAGATGTAAAAATAACTTCGATGAAAAAAGAACGAAATAAGAGAGAGAGATAAAGAAAGAGAAATAGAGAGAGATAGAGAGAAAGAGAGAGAGAGAGAGATAGAGAGAAAGAGAGAGAGATAGAGAGAGATTATAAAAGGTAGGAGGTGAAGTGGGCGTCGTGTGTAGTGATAATGTGAGACAAAAAAAAAAGAATAAATAAAGAGAAAGGCGAAGGAAGGGGAAGGGAGAAGAAGGGGAAGAGAGGGAGAAAGATTAAAATGAAAGTTGATAGGGTGGAGGGAACAAATTCACAGTTAATATGTGTGAGAGAGACGAGAAGAATGGAAAGGAGAGGGTGGGTGACGGAGGAAGGGAGAGACAGGGGAAGGAAGGTGGGGAGGGAGAGGGGAAGGAGGAAGGGAGGGAGAGAATAATGAATGCAGGGGAGATGATAGAAAGAGAGAGGACAGGTGCAGAGAGGGAGGGAGGAAGGGAGTGAGAGAGGGGGGAGGATAAGAGCAGACAGGTGCAGGGAGGGGGGGAGGGAGAGACAGGTGGAAAGAGGGAGGGAGGGAGGGAGGGACAGATGGAAAGAGGGAGGGAGGGAGGGACAGGTGGAAAGAGGGAGGGAGGGAGGGAGGGAAGGAGTGACAGGTGGAAAGGGGAGGGAAGGCGAGACAGGTGGAGGGAGAGAAAGGTGAGCTTGACCTCTCCCCTACTTGAAGAATCCATCATCATCATCATGGAGAGAGAGAGCCTTCACACCCCCCCCCCTCCACTCCCCCCTCCCCCACATTCCTCCCCTCCACACTCCACTCTCCCACACTCCTCCCCTCCCCACATTCCTCCCCTCCACTCTCCCACACTCCTCCCCTCCCCCACATTCCTCCCCTCCACACTCCACTCTCCCACACTCCCCCCTCCCCCACATTCCTCCCCTCCACACTCCACTCTCCCACACTCCCCCCCTCCCCCACATTCCTCCCCTCCACACTCCACTCTCCCACACTCCCCCCTCCCCCACATTCCTCCCCTCCACACTCCACTCTCCCACACTCCTCCCCTCCCCCACATTCCTCCCCTCCACACCCCACTCCTCCACACACCCCCACACCCCCACATTCCTCCCCTCCACACCCCACTCCTCCACACACCCCCACACACCCCCACACCCCCCCACACCCCCACACCCCCCCCCCCCCCACACACACACACCTGTACACTTTGGGTTCTGTCCTAAATTGTATCTCGTATCCGAATCTTTTCATTTACAAAACGTTTTATTTACTAACTTTTGATGAAGGACCATATAGCCTGCCTGACCTTCTGAGACCTCTGGAATATTAGAGAGAGAGAGAGAGAGAGAGAGAGAGAGAGAGAGAGAGAGAGAGAGAGAGAGAGAGAGAGAGAGTAAGCAGAAAGGAATATAGACAGATGGAAGAGTAGAGAGAAAGTTAGAATGAAAGATGAATAGAGAAAGAATAGACAGAGAAGGGAAGACAGAGGGAGAGATAGAAGAAAGACAGAAAGAGAGAGAAAAACAGAAAAAGAGAAAGAGAGAGAAAAACAGAAAAAGAGAAAGAGAGAGAAAAACAGAAAAAGAGAAAGAGAGAGAAAATTAAAAAAATGAGTGATATAATAATAAATATATAAATTATTAGATAAACAGATAGACAGATAATCACCTCCTGTCCATACCTCCTCTTCCATCACCTCACCCTCCCTCCCTCCTTACCCTCCCATCACAACCTCTCAGACCTGTGTTGTGAGATAACATCAAAACACGAGTTACTGAGAGTACTTACGACACCTCCTTTACCAGATGTTTTCACTCACTCACACCTATAAAAAAAAATGTCAATGTTTATCTCAAATTCTTCAAGATTGTTTTTATTTTCTCTATGTTTTTATGGTCATTTTGGACGTGTGTGTTTCTTTAGTGTGTGTGTGTGTGTGTGTGTGTGTGTGTGTGTGTGTGTGTGTGTGTGTGTGTGTGTGTCTCCTCATGCTAGTCTTTCACGCTGAGAAGGTAATAACAGGTATCATACACACCTGATTTGTACTTTTGAGATGGCCACCTTCAGCTCCTGCCTCGGGATGAAGTAGAGGTGGTGGTAGGGGTAGGTGGTAGTGGTAGGTGGTGGTAGGTGGTGGTAGGGGTGGTGGTGGTAGGTGGTAGTGGTAGGTGGTGGTAGGGGTGGTGGTGGTAGGTGGTAGTGATGGTGGTGGTAGGGGTGGTGGTAGGTGGTAGGGGTGGTAGTGGTAGGTGTGGTAGGAAGGTATGGCACGAGACCTGTTGTTATCAGGTAGAATAAATGGGTTTGGTGTTTGTGCTCTCTCTCTCTCTCTCTCTCTCTCTCTCTCTCTCTCTCTCTCTCTCTCTCTCTCTCTCTCTCTCTCACCTTCCCTTTCCTCCTTCCTCTCCTTTTCTCCCTCCCTCCCTCCCTCTAATCCTCCTTTCCCGCCCCTTCCTTCTTCCCCCAGTCTCTCCATTCCCTTCTCCCTTCTCTCTTCTCCCTTTCCACCTCCTCCTCTTTCTCCTCAGTATTTTCCTCTCTCGTCTCCCTTATATTTTTATCTCCATTTCTCTTTTCTCTTCCTTACTTGTTGTCTCCTTGTTCGCTTGACCCTTCCCCCTCCCCCTTCATTGCGACCCCCCCTCCCCAACACACACACACACACATACAGGTGAAAAATATATAATTTATTGGACCTCAAAAAAGTTTATGTATGAATGAAAGTAAAAATAAAAAAAATAAAAAGAATAGTTTGGTTATGAGTGAATGTTTCTCTAAGTAAAAGGAATGAAATGAGATATATTTAATTTGGCTAATGTATACAGCAGTGTGTGTGTGTGTGTGTGTGTGTGTGGGAGTGATGGTGGTGGTAGTGGTGTTTAGGAGTGGTGGTTGTTGTTGTTGGTTGTAGTAGTGGTAGTTGGGATAGGGATGATGGTGTTTGGTAATTGTGGTGGTTGATGGAAGTGTTTGTGATTGTGGTAGTAGTGGTTGTGATAATTGATACTTATGGAGTAGTTAAGGATTGTGGTTGTGATGATGGTAGTGATGGTAGTGATGGTTGTAATGGTAGTGGTGGTTGTTGTGGTGATAATAGTGATAGTTACAAAGGTGAATTAATTATTAGCCAGTCATAAGCAATTACTAATAAATTTAATGAGTGCATAATTGAGTTACTGAGTTACTGAGTGAGTGCAAAAATCAGTATACAAAAGCATGTTGAAGGAAAAATGCATAACACGCAAACACTTTCACACACAGACACACACACACACACACACACACACACACACACACACACACACACAAGACACACACACAACAAACAAAAACAAACACAATACATACCTATAACTTAACCTAACCTAACTTACAATATTTTCCATAATCAAATAAAAATAAAAATCAATAAAAATAACAATAATTTAACCCTTTCACATTAACCCTTTCCTTCATATATCATAAAATAAATAAATATATTGACACTGTCTGCATTTTACACACCTCTTATCTCGTTCGTCATTGGCAGGAAGCGGTAGTTAGTGAATCACATAGAAATGAACGAGATATATATACTGGGATTTACGTCTGTGTGTAACTTTGTCATGATTATAAAATGTCGTGTTTATTAGTTTTTTCCTCCCAGGGTTTTTTCCCAGTATATAATACATGTGTTTGTTCTGTCTCTCTGTCTTTATCTCTTCGTGTCTGTCTGTTTACCTGTCTTATCTGTCAATGTTTTTTCTTTTATTTTTGTCTATCTATCTACAGTATCTATCTATCTACTGGGTTCGGATCCTATTAAGTAACTGAGTGTCTGTAAATCGAGTTTTTAAAAGATTCGTATAGGGGTTTAGAGATGGTGTGTGTGTGTGTGTGTGTGTGTGTGTGTGTGTGTGTGTGTGTGTGTGTCAAATAGTGTCAAAGATAGCGAAAGATGTCAAGGAAATTGGTGTCAAAAAGTGTCGTAGTGAGATAGCGAGAGTGCCAACGATAACAAGGTCAAAGTTAGATAGCCAAAAAAAAAAAGTGTCAAAAATAAGTAAAAAAAAATCATAGATAGAAAAAAAAGTTGATAAAATAAAAGGTCGACAAGACAAAACTAAATAAAGAATATAAAGACGCAGAATATGCAATAAAATAGGGACACAGCAAGCATGTGATAGAGATATGAAAACGGAACAGCACACACACACACACACATACACACACAATCGTACCGAACAGCAGGTGAGGACAGGTGAAAAATGAATCACTCGTGTTCAGTGCGATTGAAGATAAAGAGAGAGTAGGGAAAGCATAGAGAGAGAGAGAGAGAGAGAGAGGGAAAGGAAGGAAGAGAGAGGGATAGGAGAGAGAGGGATAGGAGAGAGAGAAAGGAAGAAACAGGAAGAGAAAATAAAAGAGAGAGGGAGAGGGAAGAGAGAAAAAAAGAGAGGGATAAAGGGAGGGGGCGGAAGAGATAGAAAAAGAAAAACAAAGAGAGAAACAGAGAAAAAATAATGAAATTTTCCTTTTTCTAGGCCATTCAGGTAGACTTTTGGCCATCATGGTAGATGTATGGCCATCCCGATAGACTTATGGCCATCATGGTAGCTATGTGGCCTTTCTGGTAGACTCGTGGCCATACTGGTAGACTCGTGGCCTTCCTGGTAGACATCTGGCTGGGCTAAGTCTTGGTTCCCGGTCACCATGGGCTAAGATGGTCGATTGTGACTCATCTGAATAAACTTAACATTTGTCCCAATCTTTCCATGGCAACTGACCGATTATATCTCGTCTTAAGGTGGTGGCTAAGATGGCGTCGGTTTTGTTGTGAGACTCTAGTGTAAATTATATAAGTGTTGTTTCTTTGTCAACAATATGGCGTCGGAAGTGATCTAAGCCATTAACGACACTAAATATGGCGTCGGAACACCACTCAGACTCTAATAAAATTGAATATCCGGTCTATCGTCTTTAACAAAATGGCGTCAGAATATCATCAAACCTATATGAATTGTCCTTATCTTTCAGTTAAGATAGAAGTGGAAGACAAATTGATGGGTAAGGTTAGGTTAGGTTAGGTTAGGTTAGGTCAGCCTCGTACACAACATGGAGCTCAGGTTAGGTTAGGTTAGGTTAGGTTAGGTTAGGTTAGGTCAGGTCAGCCTCGTACACAACATGGAGCTCAGGTTAGGTTAGGTTAGGTTAGGTTAGGTTAGGTCAGCCTCGTACACAACATGGAGCTCAGGTTACATAATTTATCTCTTGCGATTTGTCATTGAAATCTTAAGGTAATATAATAACTTTATTTCTCCTATAGTTTAACTATCTTCACTACAGATACACCACTTTTAACCTAACCTAACCTAACCTAACCTAACCTAACCTAACCTAACCTAACCTCACATCATGTGGTTTTAGTTGAAATTTAATATATTTATACATTAGTTTAGTTTAATTTAGTTTAAGTTAATTTAGTATAGGTTAGGTTAATGCAGCTATTTTACGTGAAGTTTGATTAGGTTAGGTTAATTTAGAATAGATAATTGTTAACTTTAGATTAAATTAAATTAGGTTAACTAAAATTTAGATCAGATAAAGATATAACTCGATTACGTTAACTTAATATAGAATAGGTTAACTTAAGGTAGTATAAAAAAACATAAACACCATCTTTTAGACAGGTAAACACACCAACACTCACCTGCCGTAATGACAGTCTATACCATCAGTTACCAGTCTTATTTAACAGGACTTTTTCGACTTGAGACTGGATCACTGACCGCACCTCCCAGTCTCTTCTCCCAACACCTGTCCACGACCGCTAATGAAACACATGTGGTTAGCGGTTAATATACCAGTGCAGGTGTGGGGGATTGATGTAAACAAACCAAAAGGTGAAGAATTTTGGTTTGGTTATGTGAGGATCGTGACGGAATTAAACAGATGTGTATATATAGAATTAACAGTGGGGAAAGTAGGTTATTTTGACTGTAGAAGCTAGAATATTGACTAGAAAAGCTAGAATATTGACGGTAGAAGCTAGAATATTGACTGGAGAAGCTAGAATATTGACTGGAGAAGCTAGAATATTGACTGGAGAAGCTAGAATATTGACTGGAGAAGCTAGAATATTGACTGGAGAAGCTAGAATATTGACTGGAGACGCTAGAATATTGACTGGGAAAATAAGAATGTTAACTGGAGATTTTAGAATTTTAACTGGAAAAAAAAGAAGAAGAAATTTGACGAGATGTTTACAACCATAACTGTAAAAGCGATATTTTTTTTACTGGAAAAAAAGACAAATTTAACTGGAAAAATAAATCGACTGGAAGACTGAGAAACAAAACTGTAAAAATCTTGACATTAGAGAAGTGAGAGGAGAGAAGTGAGAGGTGAGGGAAATGAAAGCTATTCTTGACATCTTAAGAAGGCATGTAGACAACTTCAGCCCTGGGTAGTGGTGGCGGTAGTGATTGTGGTTATGACAATGGTGGTAGTGGTGATGGTAGTAGTGGTAGTAGTTGTGGTGAGGGTGGTGATAACAGTGGTGGTAGTTATAACAATGGTGGTAGTGGTGGTTGTATTAGTGATGGTAGTAATGACAATGATGGTGATAGTGATATTGGTGGTAGCGATAATGTTAGTAGTAGTAGTAGTAGTAGTAGTAGTAGTATGAGAGAGAGAGAGAGAGAGAAAAAAAGATATAAATGGTTCAAGGAGGAAAAAATATCAAGGTTTTTATTTCAAATTGTATCACCATCGACGTATCTAGTCTCCCTGTTGACAATCTTCAGGTCTGGGAAGGTCACGAATTTGGTTGAGACTACCAGCAGAGTCTTGAGAAGTTTTAGTGTTCTATTTCCTTGATGTTCTGATTGGTACTGACTATCCTGATTGGTACTGACTCTCCTGATTGGTACTGACTCTCCTGATTGGTACTGACTATCCTGATTGGTACTAACTCTCCTGATTGGTGGTGATTGGTGATTGATATACAGACTCTCCTGATAACAAAAAGGAGAGTCACTGTTAGTCTCGATATATTGATACTCTATTTTGATATCATTTTACAATATTTCTCGAATGTTTTTGATCAATATTCTAACTCTAAAACTCTCCGTATATAAGAACAGTAATAATGATTTCTACTAATAATTATATACAGGTGATATAATATTCAATCACTTATATGTAATTGAGTCTAATTTTACTATTTCTCGGTGATTTTTGGTATGTAATTTTTTTTTTTTTTTAGTCTGTAAATAGTTGAAGCAGAATAGTGGTAATATCTGAGGGAAATTCCGATATTTTTTTAGTACCGATTTATATATAGGTGAATGTGGGTCCTAACTAGTCTGATTTTCGGAATGGATGAGTGTGAGAACAGTGTTATAATTCCCTGTCATGTTGTATGGCTGTAATTCAGATCATTGCTGCAGTATAGTGATAAGGAAGAGATACATCGATTATGACTTAATCTCTAACTATATGTTGAAGATATATTTATTTACTGTTTTGGTTTAATTTGGGTAGATTTTTCACCTTAACTTAGGATTAATTTGGTTATATAACAAGTTGTAACAAGAAAAACATATTCATGGACTCTATGTTGTTACTGGCGTTTTTGTCGAGTGAAATGCTTCGACTTTGTTATCATCTGTGAGTGTTGGAGTTTGTAGTAGCAATGTTGAGGAATAACATTACGATACTAGTATTATTTAATTCCCAAGTGAGGGAGAAGGAGGGGGATGGGGGGGTGGTGATAAGTAAGCAAGCAAAGCAGCGCCGTGTGGTGAGGGACGGTGGAAGGGAAGTCTGGGGGTCAAGCAGACAACATCACGCTCCCTCCACAGTGTGAAATCAATGTTTTCAGAAAATAGGAAGCGTACGAACAGCTGACCTGAGAGACCACCAACCTTATCTTTGGAAAAAAAAAACACAAAAAAACACAAACCAAAACAAAAAAAAGACGAATGTGTGTATGTTTATTTATTTATTTAGCACGTAGATGAGACTCAGTTATATAAATACCCATAAAATGTACTGTATTTTTTTTCTCTCTCTCCAAGGTGTTATTTTATATTTGTTTATCATTCCTCAGATTAGGAGACGAGGAGGAAGTGTGCGTATGTCGCCTTGATCACAGACGCCTTTAGGCTGATCGTCCGTCGGCTGCACCACCTCGCGGAGAATATAAAATGGGCAAAACCAACCAAGCACTAAAGGGGAGGTAGTGATCAACGTGACGGCCATGGATCGACTCCCTCACCTGTGCGGTATGTCTACCTTCTAAAACGACACACAATAACCCCCTCCTCTTACTCCACTCCGGTCAACACACACACGGTAGGTAAGCTGTCATTTAAGATCTTCTAATTCCTATGTTTTGAGTGACTCTTCAAGGTATGGAGGATAAATAGTAAGGTTCTTTTGTTTTTTGTTTTGTTTCCCACAGACATAACAAAGGGTAGGGAGGTCTCTGGCAATACCTCTCGGGTGTTGCACTTTAAAACCTATCACTGTTGTCTTGTGAAAGATTTCTTAAAGGCCTGGGTAATAGTCTACAGGATATAGATGTTTCTTCTATATGCAAAACTCTCTCTCTCTCTCTCTCTCTCTCTCTCTCTCCTTTTCGGAAAGAAGTGAGACCGTCTTCGTAAATGTATATATCGATGTCTTTCATAATTTTCCAGGGCTTTTTAGGCAATTTGTCACTCACCAGACAGGACATTTTGCTTATCATCACCGCACACGTCATATTTTTTTTCTTAATATTTTTTTTTTCCTTTAAGGTTTTTCTTCTTCTCGTCAAATTTACATGTTGTCTGATTTTTCGTAATAGTGAAAATGTTTATTAGTGGTGTGTTCGAGGTAGCCAGGATATCTTCGTGTCAGGTGAAAGCAAAACAAACATTTCACTCCAGAAAGATTGAGGAAATATATTCTCTTGCCCCCAAAAACTAGAAATTTGTCAACATTTTTGGATTCAAGAAGTAAATAAAAAAATAAAAATAAAAATAAAAATACAATAAAAGTTAGACGAAGTTAAAAGTCGGTTATATGTTAGTGAAATTGTTAATACATCCTCGCTCTCTCTCTCTCTCTCTCTCTCTCTCTCTCTCTCTCTCTCTTTTCACTGTCTGTAACCCTCTCCCTTCCCTCTCTTCTCTCTCCTCTCCTCACTCTCCCCTCCACCTTTCCCCCGCCATTACACATAAACCTCCTCCAAAAAACTAACCAAGAATTAAACATAACCAGCGTTAAATCTCACTTAAATAACTCCCCCCCAAAAAAACACATCCCTTAAACGCGAAACACACATTCAGTCAGATCAGTAAAGGCTGGTACTGGACTGACTGATGCATTGGGGACAAAAAAAATTAAAAATAAATAAATAAAATATAATGATAAACGCAATACCTGCCCCTAGAAACCGCTCCTAGGCAGAGAACTCATTTTCTGCACAGCTGGAAATTAAGACCTGAAGTGTGGTGACCCAGAACACCTCAAGTGATGGTTCATTACTGGACTAAAGACTTGGTGGAGTACTGGAGGTTTAACTTACTGAAGCACTGAACTGGAGTATGAGGGTGGGGAAGGGGGGGGGAGGGGGAAGGGGGGGTTAAGGTAGATGAATTTCAACAGTAGTGGAGTAAAGTCTTCAGTAAATGGTGTCTGTCTGTCTGTGGGGGGTGGGGTGGTGGTGTTGATTTGTCTTGATATCTTTGTAATTAATCTGGAACTTTTAAAACGTAAGATTAGGATTTCTAGAACACACGATAGTACCACTGGAATACAAAACTAGGACCACTGGAACACAAAACTAGGACCACTGGAACACAATATGGAGGAACCTTTGGAATGAAGAATAAAAACTTGTTAATCCCAGGACTAGAACCCGTGGAAGACTGAACGAGTCCTGTAAAAAAAAATACTACATTAGAATTCTTTAAAATCCAGTCCTAGAACCTCCTCCTGGGGTGTAGGATCTAGAACCTAAGACCATAGGAGTAGGATCCCTGATATGAAGAACAAAGAGTCACAGCAACACAAAACTAAAGAATCCTGGAACAAAACTACAGCTCTTGGATACAGCATTAGGACACCCACAGGATTAAAACTCTTGGAATGTTGACCTAAGACTCTTGGAACGGCTGAGAGAAACAAGAGCCTCAAGATCCCAGATTTAGAACTCTTGTAACTCACTAGAAGAAAAGACAAAACTCCACGAACGAGAAGATAATACTAGTGCTTAGCCAGACACCCCAAGGACACTCAACACTTCTACGGGACCTTTTTTTTTTTTTAATAAGTACTCAATACAAACTTCAACTATGATCCAAGATACTCCTTCAGGGTTCTTACTAGGAGGCAGAGGAGAGAGGAGGGGGGGGGTGTTGTAATCATCTCATATAACAACTGTGGTAACCTTCTTTGTTGTCTTCAGTAATGTGAATAATTGTCATGAACGAATATTGTCTTCTTTTGATATTTAGGATTTTTCTTATTTACATTAGGTAGAAAATCTCTCCTTATTTTCTTATGTGTTGTTTTCTTTTCGTTATTTGTTCTTGTTTTGATTCTATTGAAGTGTTCTTAAATAACATCTGTTGAGTCATGTTTCATTTTCTTACCTGCTAACTCTCTTCTCATTTATTAACTTCCTTGAATCTATCTTCATTTTCTTTACTACCGGATCTCTCTATTCATTACCACTTCATCATCTAAATTGCAAAGCCTCTCTCTCTCTCTCTCTCTCTCTCTCTCTCTCTCTCTCTCTCTCTCTCTCTCTCTCTCTCTCTCTCTCTCTCTCTCTCATTATTCTCTGAGGTGAGAATCTCTCTTCTTACCCTGTCAGAACTCTAATGGTTGACAATATAAACAAGTTAAGCGAGACTGTGAGAGAAAATGTTGGGTTGGTTTTGGTGTTGGTCCAGTGTGGAGGTGATGGCGGGATGGATTAAGAGGAATCAAAGAGAAAAGAATGTGGCTTCGAGCATGACAAAGGAATGTTGGTAGAGGGAGAGTTGACATGACGCTATGGCAAGAGGCAACTTCCTTAAAATAATGGCGACTTGGGATTATAATTAGGATATGGCGAGGATAGATTTGAGAGTGCATGTGGGTGGGAAAGGTAACATACTGTGGAGAGTTTGGCGGTGAGAGAAGTCGAGGAATTCTCACTCAGATATGGCAAGAGGGAAGCTTCAGGAGGATCTAGCAACGGGGTCTTTACAGAGGTCTTGGAAAGCAGGGGAGGGTAGCGGGGGGGGGGGGGTCTTGACTACAGCAGGTGGTGGGAGTCGTAAGTAGTGAAATTCGCAGGACATGGCATCAACAAGGTATAGGGGGGAAGGGGGGTAGGTGAAGGGGGGAGAGGAGGTAGGTAGGGGAAGACGAAGGAAGAGGAGGAGGAAGATGAAGAGGAAGGTAGGGAGGTAGGTAGGTAGGGGATGACGAAGGAAGAGGAGGAGGAAGAGGAGGAGGTAGGTAGGGAGGTAGGTAGGTCTTGGGCACCATAAACTTCCCAGCAGGAGAGAAATGAACCAATTAAAATAATTACACGTACTCCCACCAGGCTCACCAAGTGTGCCCGTGCTTCTGCTAATTACCATTACCTTGTGGATATTTCAAGAAAAACTCGCCAAAAAAATTATATATCCGATGAATATTTTGGCGAATATCCTCAAGTGTATTACTGATGATGTCTTCGCCTGTAAGGAATATTTGGCGAATATTTGAAAGGTCTTTATGATTGAGAATATCTGGCGAATTTTTTATTTTGAAGAATATTTGATAACAATAATTGGAATAACTATATTTATAAGTTTGATAATGAAAGTTAATCTAATCTTCAATAATAATAATAATAATGACAATAAAAGTAATAAAACAAAATAACAATAACAACAAAAACAATCATACGTCATAAAGTATCATTGGAGTAACATAAACTATCATACCAGTGTGTTAATTAAGGCTCTTCATTACAGTAACTAGTAATAAGCTGAGACTATAAAGTTTTAGATTCCGACGTGGTTGCTGTGGTTAGGTTTGCCTCATTTACAGTCCGTGCTTTGCGGCTGACATTGTTTGTGTTTGCGTGTGTGCTGTGGTTACCTTTGTCGGCATGGTTATCTGTTTTGGTAGATGTTTGTATATGTAATCATGTAATTATAGCTGTTTGACTAGACAAGTTGTGTGTGGTTATGATGCATTTCTTCTCTTGTATTTCACTATGATTGGTGTGGCGGTGTTTTTGTCCTTGTCTGTGTGTTTGTGTAGTGTTTTGTGTGTTTGTTTTTGTGCGTGTTTGTAGGTGTGTATGTGTGTGGTTGTGTTTTTCCATGTCTGTGTATGTGTAGGTGTTTTTTGTGTATGTGTGTTTGTTTTATCTGTGTGGGGTGTTTGTTTTTTTGTATTTGTACTGTATGGGGTGTTTTTTTTTTGGCTTGTATATTTATGTAAGCTTCTGCATTTGTTCATTTACGTGTATGTATGTATGATGTATGTATGTATGTATGTATGTATGTATGTATGTATATATGTATGTTTGTATGTATGAATGTCCAGTCAATTTATCTCTATCACTCCCAATAAAAACTCAAAATAAATTAACTAAACCCAGAATGTGAAAAGTAGAATGTTAAAAGTATTTACAACATTTACAACATTCTTAGTAAGTCTTAAACCTTACTGAATATAACCAAGTCATTCTCATATAACAATAACATCCTCAAGTCCATATAACACAACACTATTCTTTCTTTAATTATACTCTTAGCTTTCTGCCCTACCCCGCCTGTCCTGATCTGACTGATAATGTTCGTCTGTGTTTTGACTCGTGAGGGATGTATTTTTGATGTGTGGCTCCTTCTTGATCATCCTCCTCCTTCTTCTTCATCTTCTTATTCCTATTTTTTTTCGTTTATTTATTAATTTCTTCTTTATTCACCTCCATGTTTCCATACACCACAAGCCAACACTGAAAGCAAACCTTACATAACCTGTCCACATGTGAGGTAACCCAAATTCTCCCTCCCTCTTAGCTAGAAATACCACACCTAACCTAATCTCTGGACACTGAGTCTACTTGATAGTCACTGAACAGGTATACTATAAGCAGGTACACTAAAGCATTTCCACCACGTATGATTATCAGTCATTACCTGTCTTATAGATGACAGTCAGTGGCCGTACGAGGAAGTGTTATCTGACACTTACATCGGGAGGAATGAATTAGTGCATACCGTAGCGGGAGATCTTTGGTCAGGGAATATATAACTACCTGACAGTCACAGGTAAGAGAAGAGTGTATACCGTCAGAAGTCAGTCATTACCTATTTTACAGTTGACAGCCACAAGAGAGCATCCATACCACAACATATTAAGGTTCATAAAATGTCCTATACCTGTGTAATTAACAGTGGGGTGTAATTATAATGGTTTATCACTCATAGTAATATAAAGTTCATTCTATGTTTAGTACTTTGACCGAAGCTTGTGATGTGTGGTTCCAGTCATTTTTTTTTGGGGGGGGGGGGGGGGGGGAGAGGGAGGGGTTCCTTGTGTAATTTTTAACCTATTGGCTAAAAAAGTTGTTCTCTCTCTCTCTCTCTCTCTCTCTCTCTCTCTCTCTCTCTCTCTCTCTCTCTCTCTCTCTTATACAGAATCACACACTCACAAATATACACACTTACACACGCGCGCACACACACACACACACACACACACACACACACACACACACACACACACACACACACACCTTTACAAATTCATCAACATATACAATAATCACCACAATTACTAGTCATTAATAACTACCCACAACTACACTTACCAGTCACTACTACCACCATCACTACTACCACCATCACTACAGAACAACACCTAACCCACTAACCACCATTACCGTCACCCAACAACAACCACAACAACCATCAGAGTTTACCACAGACAAACTTCAACCACCCCCCACCAACCACCACCACCACCACCCCCACCAACCACCCCCACCAACCACCACAAACAACCCTCACCACCACCACCCCCACCAACCACCCCACCAACCACCCCCACCAACCACCACAAACAACCCTCACCACCACCACCCCCACCAACCACCCCCACCAACCACCCCCACCAACCACCACAAACAACCCTCACCACCACCCCCACCAACCACCCCCACCAACCACCACAAACAACCCTCACCACCACCACCCCCACCAACCACCCCCACCAACCACCCCCACCAACCACCACAAACAACCCTCACCACCACCACCCCCACCAACCACCCCCACCAACCACCCCCACCAACCACCACAAACAACCCTCACCACCACCATCCCCACCAACCACCCCCACCAACCACCCCCACCAACCACCACAAACAACCCTCACCACCACCACCCCCACCAACCACCCCCACAACCACCCCCACCAACCACCACAAACAACGCTCACCACCACCATCCCCACCAACCACCACCACCACCACCCCCACCAACCACCCCCACCAACCACCACAAACAACCCTCACCACCACCCTCACCACCACCATCTCCACCAACCACCCCCACCAACCACCCCAAACAACCCTCACCCCCACCAACCACCCCCACCAACCACCCCAAACAACCCTCACCACCACCACCACCCCACCAACCACCCTCACCACTCACCAACCACCCTCACCACCACCAACCACTCACCCCACCAACCACCCTCACCACCACCATCACCACCAACTCCAACTACCACCAACCCTCATCCCCACCATCCCCACCAATCAACCAGCCCTAGAACCTCAACCAACCACAACTATTCCATAAACAACATGTAGATAGGTAATTGCAATTCTAGTTCAAACAAACCACCGCCATACATACCCAATGGGCTAATTGCAGCTGTAGAAATTGTGGTCTTTTTTTTTTGCATCTAATTGTACTGCAGTTAATGGTTAAATATGGTTGAACATGAAGACAGGAGGTCGTATCTTAGTCGTGTTATGGTGGTGGGGGGAGGGGTGAGAGGCAGGGTAAGTGAGGTGGAGGTAGGAAGGGGGGGGGGGGTGGGGGGTGGGTGAGGTGGTGTAGGGTTAATAGATGGTATCCAAGACAGTGTAGTTAGTATTGGGATGATTCATGACTCCCTGATGCTTCTGTTGTGGGAGGGGGGGGGGGGGGCTCTCTCTCTCTCTCTCTCTCTATGTATCTCTTTACTTAAATATATGTCTGTCATTTTTACTATATATCTATCTATCTTATCTATCTTCCTGTTCGTCCAAGCAACAGAGAGATAGACAGAAAAAGAACAGAAACATGTAAAGAGAAAAGGTATATGATTTGACAGAAACACAGACAGGTAAAGGTCATACAATATCTCACACAGACAGACAAAACAACATTCAAAGATGACATTACGTTTAAATCGGTAACTAAACTCAAACTATTTAATTTACTTTTTTCCCCGATTTTAAACCTTGAGAGAATTTTTCCACCATTGAGCAACAATTCTCTTCTTAACCTCAGGATTTTTTTTGAGGGGGAAGGGGATTTTGGGAGGGATTTTTCTTTCATACTTATTTATTGTCAATTTCCTGGATATTCGGCTTTTTTTTTCGTCCGGTTTCACAGAGTCTAAAAAAACAAAATGATTCTCTATTGTTTTGTTTTGTCTCTAAGTTTTAATTGAAATTCTGTTGTAATTATCGTTATTATTATTATGTTTTTTGGAGGGGGTTGGGGGCGTGTTATTCTTAGTAGTATATTCCTGTTACGTAGACTGGCTAGGTATCGTTCTTCTAATACATTCAGTACTTTGATAGAATGTTGATTTACCTAAGAGTTGTCCCACCATCATTCGTCAGTAAGTGAGTTACTCCACTACCTTGGCAGGATACTGGGAACATTCCACCATCCAATAGTTTACTCAATTTACACAATTTACAATGGTTTACAATGGTTTACGTACAATGACGAACTCAATCCTCCCCTTACATTCTCTACTTACGATCAGAAGTCTAAAAAACTTTGTGTGTTGGTTTATCTGTGTAAAAGACTAACACCATAACTTAACCCTTTTCATGCACACCTGAAGACTAAACAAGACCTCAGGAAAAGTCACTGTTGAAGTCACCTGTCAGAAGATGTTTTTACCAGATTTTTTTTTTACACTAGTATTGACTGTCACGGTTGTCCTGTTATCTGGCATTAATGTTGTCGTATGTATGATGGTCGTAGTTGTAGTAGTGTCGTATCTATCACTCACTAAATAGTTTTTCTGTCACAAAATCTGTCACATCTATCTTGTCCGCTGTCACAAACTCAGTCATTATATGTCATTCCTTAGTGTATTTTACCGCAAGTGGTGTTACAGTGTGTGTGTGTGTGTCTGTCTGTCTGTCTAAAATACTATATCATCTTCATCCTCTACTCTGAAAAGCAACAACTAAACGGCTCTTCATCTCCCTGCAAAACCAATAACAACATACTTCAGCTCCTTTACTAAACACACATACGTACAGTAACATCAACACTAATCAACTGACTAATACTAAAGAAACAGAAACATTAAACCAACACCTTAAACCTTAATTATTTCAAAGTAAAAAAAAAATTTCATCGTAATGACTAAATAAACTTACAAATATTTTATCATAAGACTTAGAGAATAAACCTCCACATTTGAATATATTAGTTTATACATATTGTCTGATGTCTCTTCTTCAATCCTACTTTAGTCTTCAATAATTAGATTGGGAAAAAATTGCATTAGAATTTAACTGAAAATTTGATTAGATTTTGACGTTGACGAATTATGAAAATTGCCTTTGGATATTAGTAGTGAAGGTTAGGTTATGTTAGGTTAATAATGATAATGATTATACAGGTGTACATGTTGTCACCTGTAATATTGAATGTGGAGAGACTAGGAGATTGAGTGTGGAGTTACTTAGAGATTGAGTTGAGTGTGCAGTTACTTAGATATTGAGAGTGGAGAGACTAAGAGAACTGTTGAGTGTGGAGATACTTACAGAGATACTGAGTGTGTTGGAGAGACAAATAGAGAGATACATAACCTCGGAGATAATATTTATAATGTCCACAGCACCAGAACCGGATGGAGACGAGAGACATGTTCATATATCCGGCTGATAATATCTAAGTCATTATAAACAGAGAGAAAATTACTCTAGTTGTTCATACACATTTATACCTGAACGTTCAGTAGACATTAGGGGTAAAATTTGCTTACGGCCATCCACTCTACATGTTGATATAACTTAACCTAATCAAAATACCTAACCTAACCTAACTTAACCTAATCAAAATACCTAACCTAACCTAACTTAACCTAACCAAAATGCGTTTCTATCTACCTTTGTTTTTAAGAGCTGTACTGATAAGACATCTTTGGTCATTTATATTCAAGAATTTGTGTCATGACAGCTACTCGTTTAGTGTGGGTTGAGGAACATACACACAGGAAGTACTAGTTTGTGATGTAGCGAACTGAGGTATATAAATATTCATATGCCCTCTGTGTTAACATTAGTACAATAGTCAGGCTCAGTAATCCCGAAGGAGGGGAAGTAGAAGGAAGGGAGGAGGTGAGACTTGAGGCGTTTCGAGTTGTCCTCCATCTACTATTCCTCCATGGAGTTTGTGGTGGTGTTGATAGTTTGTCGTGTTTTTGACATCAGATAATTCGTTTGTTTATTAGTGGTGCTCGTGTATGTGTAATAATACTAAAGGTGGTATTTGACGACTTCTGGTGCATAAGTAACCAAGGGGATGAACTACTTTCCCCTTTAAGGAATTCCAGACTTCAGTAGAATTTCCAAAATCAAATGTAAGTAAGAATTAGTGTTTTGTTTGAATAGGAATATCCAATCAGGCGTCTATGGTCTATATATCACGGTAAACAAAGCAATACTTAACGTAGAATCTCATAAGCTGAGGGGGAAGCCTTTAGTTTACATCCAAGAAGGTAAATAAATGAAACCTTTTTCGAAACTCCACAACACATCGGAGAGAAATTTATCCTGACGGCACCTCCTGACGATACAACGCCCCCTTCCGTCAGCCTCGCCCAGATAACATAACTCCCTCCAGACGCACTCTCAAGGTTATACACTTATATGATTGTAAAGTGGGGGTTTAAGATGCATGCCAAGCAGCTCATAGTCGAAAATTTAACGAAGGTGTCAAGCGCAGTGAGGTGTTGTGGGTGATGGCTGTCTAGGTTCAAGGGGGGTCTCGGTGTCTACTGTGGCAGTCTTAATTGAACTACTCGCTTACCTGTGTCTTGGGAGATAAACACACCTGGCCTCACGGTAAACAAGGAGATATATCAGCATATTCTCTTCTTCGTAAATACTGTACCGCCATGAAAGTATATCTCAAAAACTATTTATTTTTTTTAATTTATTTACAACTCTAGGAAATTATACTTTGGGAGATATAATTTAGTGATATATAAGTAAAGGAATATATATATATATATACTAGGATTTATTTACACCATATATATACTTTTGTAATTAATTTACATATTTTGAGAATGAGGCTTCCTGTAATGCTAAAAGTATATATATATATATTTATGTTCTCATTAAAAAAATCCACTAAACAGATTTCTTAAAAGCACGATATATTTTGGAATCAATTTTTAAGGCTTTTTGAGAGAACGAACTACAGGTACATAGAATCAGCTCTAATATAACAAGTACTGTAGATCTGTTTGTATAGTTTCATAGTGTTAAGTTGATTTAAGGGATTAGATACTAAAACATAATGGAATTTAATACTATAACGGGGGTAATAAATGAGAAGACAATTGGTTATGTCAGAATTAAGAGACAAAGGAAAAAAATTGATGGAATATTCAAAATGAGGTTAATATAAGAAATTTAATGATTGGAGAAATAAAGAGAATGGAAGAGGAGAATAAGAAAAGAATGAATGAGAAGAAATTGAAGAAGTAAGAGAAGAAAGAGGAAGAAGAGAAATTAGGATCATAAACGAGACAAAACTAGAAAAATATTAAAGTAAAAAATAATAACGAAAAGAAATAAAGAAAATATGAAGAATAAGATAAAATATTATTAAAAAAGAAACAAGTAAAAAATGAATAACCAAAAATATGTAAAAAAAAAAAGGATGTTTTTTAGTGATTACAGAATTCATTTGAGATAAGACAAACAGCAACCTTACTTAATAATACATTAATTCAAGACCTAAACACTCAAAATAAACTCAAAGTAATTATCAATCTTGCGTGAAACTCAAATTACCATATATCACATCAAAAGAGAGCAAATTAATGCAACTGAATGCTATTGTAGTGTATTGAAAGATCATGATGTATTTTAAGTATGTCTTGAGATAGAAATTTGCAACAAGTCTAAATTGTGGGTTTGATGTAGTTGATTTATTTCACAGGTAGAATACAGTAACTTGGAGTGATCTATGTGTTGTATTGAGATAGTGTGGCAAAGTTTGATACAATGGGGGCTAAGTCTTACACACTGTGGCAAAGTTTGATACAATATGTCTGAGTTTTAACACAATATAGCACAGTTTAAACACAATGTGGAAAAATTTAAGAGAATATGGCAAAATTTAATACATTAGGACAAAATTTAAACACAGTATGTCAAGATTTAACACAACATGACACAATTTTGCACAATATGGCAAAGTTTAATACAATGAAGTAAATTTTAACACACTATAGTAAGGTTTAATACAATGTAGTGAATTTTAACACAACATAGCAAAATTTAACACAATGTAGTGAATTTTAACACAATATAGCAAAGTTTAGCCACATATAACACAATGTAACAGAGTATAGAAGATATTTTATTGCATGCAAAGAACCATCAGGTGACAGACTTACTCATCACTAAATATTACTCAGCTGATGTTACTGTGTTCATAAGGTAATATGTTCACTATTCCATTATACTATGTTACATTATGTTACACTATATTACATCATATTATTGTTTCTTAATGTTTTGTGTGATGAATGTATAATTATGCTAAAAGGCATTAAGATTGAATGTTTATGATTTTGAAGTCATTAAGGAAGGTGACTCTCATTAGGTGTAGACAGGTGTGTAGAATTTTCACTTACCTGTACACCTCTTCCTCCTCCTTCAAGGTATCTGAAACTCTAACCAAAAACCCATTACAGTTTTCAATGTATTTATTACCTTGAATGTTAGAAATGTTAATGGTGATCTTCGTGTGTGTTTCTATATGTTTTTGTGTGTGTATGATAAAGATAGATGTTTTTAAGCATTTTATTTATGTATATTTTTTAGATTTTCCAGACAGTTATATCTATGTGTGAGGTAACGTTGTTTAGTTTTGGGGATTCGGTTATTACTAAACCCAGAACTTAACTAAACTTTTATTTAATTTAACCTAAACCAACCTAGCCTACTGATCATTTACCCTAACTTAACCTGGATTAATCTAACCCGTGCTAACCTACTCTAACCTAACTGAAACTATCTTTAAACTGATTTAACCTATCTTAACCTAATCTAACCAAACTAAGGTACCCCTGACCTGACCACACACACGTACTATATCTACCCCCCCTTCCACACGTATATCTACCCCCCTACTCCCTCCGTATATCTACCCCCCCCCCCACACACGTATATCTACCCCCCCTACTCCCTCCGTATATCTACCCCCCCCCCCACACACGTATATCTACCCCCCCTACTCCCCCCGTATATCTACCCTCCCCCCCATATCCTAAGGCACCCCTAACTTAACCTAACCTATCTCTAAACTAACCTACCCCTAACCTACACCCATTTAAAACCTCGATATAAGTATGATACGGATCTGGAGATTATTTTGACTCTTGATAATGTTCATAGACCTAAGACCAAAACACATACCTGACACTGTTATGGAGAAATAATTACTCTTAAACTGGACGACAAATTTTACAAGAGAAGGAAATTCTATAAGAGTAAAGGACTGTAAATAAAAAAGTTTGTAATGACGTGCGAAATTTAAGTGTCGGTTCTATCTAAAAATAAGTTAGAAGGTATTTAGAGATTAACTTAATTACCCCAGGGTAGTTCTGTACTGAAACACACAGGTAATATGCAAATTTATACAGGTAATATACGTTATAGTCTGACAATAACAACTACGAGTCGCTTGTATTCATAAAAATATGTCAACATTATATTTAGAAATTAATTTTATTTACCTGAATCACACCAGGTAGTTCTGTATATAAACACACAAACCGTACATACGATACAACTATTTACAGGTAACTACAATAACAATCCAACAATGTCAAGTGTAATTTAAGTGTCCTTTCCATTCACTAAACATATAAGTCAACATCTCAACATGTATTTAGAAATTAGTATTTATTTACCTCAATCACGCCTCGGTAACTTTGGATGGCTTTGGGAGGTCCAGGAGTAAAATAGTGTGTGTGTGTGTCAGACTCGGCACGCGGGAAGCCCTGGCAGAGAGCAGGTTATAAAAACACTTAAAGGTCAGGTATCAGAAGCCACGGGACACGGCGACGTAACTACCTCTCACCGTCCACCACTAGGAATGACAAAAATCACATGAAACGTGGCTGGAATTTTTCAAGGGTCATTCTTCCTGATGTAGTGATACGGGAATTAATGTAGGATTAATCAAAATGTAAAGAAAAAAGAATGACGAATCTTGGTTGGCTGGAATTTTTTGAGGGTTGGTCTTGCTCTGTTGTGGGAATTTGTGTGAAATTACTTACAAGGAAAAGAGAATATGACGAAAGTGGATTGGTTGGAGTTTTATTTTTTTGAGGTCTTGTACTGGAATTAGTGGTGACAAAATTACTATGCTCTTTATGATACAGGAATTAGTATAGAATTTATTAAAGGGAAAATAGGCGAAGGAAAGTTGACTGGAATCTTTGAAAATCAGTCTTGTTGTATTACGAAAATTTGTGTAGAAATTCTCAGCCAGAATCTGCTTATTGTTACATCCTAGAATTTTTCGAGCTTGTCCCTACTCTTACATTCCGGGAATTTAACCTAAAAGTTATCTTGTTGATATGATCTCGGAATTATCGTAAAATCCCATTAAAATTAGTATAATGCTGAGAATTTATACCCGAGAAAGACATAGAACTGATTTACCTTCTCACTAATCAGCACACCTGTAATTTGAGAGTCAGGTGTACTGAGATTACAGGGAAACAAATTATCCAAAAATCCAGGTGTGTTATTGAAACTTAATCAAACGAAATAAGAAAAATCCCTTTTAGTTTTTAAGTTAAGAAAAATCAGGCATTACAATGTTAGTCTTATTTATTGGAAAAATCAGTAATTAGTATAGGAATCTTCCTTGATTTCATACTTATTGGGAATTATGATGGAATACTATACAGAAATTAAATTAGGAATTCTGGATTATGATTAGGAATTATATTGGAATCTTATTTAGGATTTATCATGAGAATCTGGATTAAATAGAACAAAATACGGAATTACAACCCTATATAATCATAAAGAAATCAGGAATTGTGATAAGAATTTTGATTTAATACCGAAATAAGGAATTATAACAATTTCTGATTAATTAGAGGCAGATCAGGTATAGCAATGGAGTCTTATTAATTATGATCGGAATTATTCTCAAGATGCATCAGGAATTATAATAAGGATTTTACTTAATAATAGAGAAAGTAGGGGATTAAATAGGTATCATATTTATTCATAGATGAATTTAGATTTATAAAAGAAAATCATTTAGTTAAAATCAGGAATTACATACAAGATTCTACCTAAAATGGTCACGTCTTAATAGGCCTTAGACTTAAAAGACCGCGGTCCTAATAGGCCTAAGTCTTACAACGTTATAATATGCTCTATTGCTTTTAGGCCCAATTCTTAATAGGGCCCAGTGTTAATAAGTCCCAGGCCAAATAATCCCTGCTTATAAAAGACCTCAGTCCCTTAGGACCCCCAGTCTTAATAAACACCAGTCGTATTAGGCCCTACCTGTAATAGGCCCCAGTTCCTTACATAAACTCACCTAAATGACCATTTAGATACATATTTAGTTCTGTGTTTTCTGTAGTTTTTGTATTTTTAGGTTTATATGTAGGATTTTATGTAGTTTTAGGTTAATATGTAGGTTTATGTCACTATGTAGGGGTTTGTGTTAGTTTAAGTTAATATTTGTGTTTTTGTGTAGTTTTACGTCAATATGTAGGTTTTTATGTAGGTTTATGTTAATATGTAGATTTTTATGTAGTTTTACTTCAATATGTTTGTTTATTTGTATTTTTGGAAGTATAAGTAGGTTTTTTGTAGTTATAGGTTAATGTGTGGTTCTTTCTGTAGTTGTAAGCCAATACGTCAGTTTCATCTGTATATTTAGATCACTATGTATGTATTGTTTTGTAAGTTTGTCCTTCAAAGACCAATATACAGGTTTGTAATGTAAATTATGTAGTTTTGAAGTTATATGTACGATTTCCTGTAAGTTATGTAGCCTTAAGTCTATATACATATTCATACATAGGCTGAGACACAACCTGGGAAAAAAAAAATATCAATCCTGGGGAAAAACGTTTTAAAAAATCATTCATTGTTAACTGAAAAAAGAATAACAAGAAATAAATTCATGAAGAAAAAAAAATCTGAAATACAAAACGAAACATTAAGATTAAGATTTAATATATAAAATTAGAAGTAAATTTTAGAAACAAATAACTGATAAAGGTATTTCTAAATCACAAACAGCGACGGGACTACTCGAAACTTTATCCGGAACACTACAACATCATCAGTCTTGTATATCCGAACTGGTCAGCCCACGCGTCACTCACTCTCCTCTCCAATGGAAACGATTGAAAAAAATATATATATACACATCACAATGTATATTCCTTTCGCTCGTTTCTGAAAAAAAATAACTTATGGCTTGCAGTCAAAAAATATAGTTAAAATAGCCAAAATCAATTTATTTAAGCTCCTGTTTATGAGTATGTTTAGCAGGTAGTTAAGAGGTATACTTATAACTATATGTGTATGTGTGTGTGTGTGTGTATGAGTATGTCTGTATAAATGTGTGTGTGTGAGCTCCTCCTTAACTGTCAAGGCTTAATCGTAGAGGCCTCTCATTGGCTGAAGGAGTCACCTGTGCAGTTCAATGGTAAACAGAGTCACTTATCATTCCACTGGTAAAAATAGTCACATGTTTATTCCGGAGTTAAAGAGGATCACTTGTATATATGAATAAAGGCCAGGCCACGTGTGTATCTGCATTATAGCCAGAACAGATGTGTCTCTCATTGTTAGTCAATTAGGTATAAAAGCTCACACTGTTGCCAGAACAAAAGTGGATTAGTATAAAGCTGACGTCATACGTACATACACACGGACACTAACCCAGCAAGTGTGTATTAGTAACCGTGTTAAGTATATACAGTGCAATATAGACCAGGTCATGTGTGTGTATGATAGCCTACCCTGGGCTATATAAACTAACCAGGTCAAGCTTATATAAACTAAACAGGTCAAGCTTATATAAACTAACCAGGTCAAGCTTATATAAACTAACCAGGTTAAGCCTATATAAACAAACCAGGTCAAGTCTATATAAACTAACCGGGTCAAAACTATATAAACTAACCAGGTAATACACTTTCTCTAGGACACTCCTCCCGGGTCACGCCTCGTCTTCAACACCTGATAATTTCCCGCGTAAATCAACTACAAAAACATTATCACAAGCGGAAACTGTAAACAAGACAAAACATTAAGCCCCACGGAAGGCAGAATCTATATGCAAAACACACAGGAATTGAGACTGGTTCTGGATGTGTGTGTCCCGAGCCAGAAAGGTCTTGGTCTTTATCATTTGTGATGGTATTAGTAACTCACTGAATCAAGACGTAACATAAGAAATATAATGTGTAATGTGGAGCTACGAAGTTGAATATGTTGAGTATGTAGATATAGACACAACATACAACATATTCGTGTTATAGGGGTAGTGGGTATGTTTGATGGGTATGATGTTACATATGTCGAGGTTATATGTGAATTGATATATGTAAATATATTGTAAGTATATGTAACATGGAGCCAGGGTATACTTGTGTGTCTATATGTATGTATATTTTGCATGTATCAATCCTTTATTTGTCTTATCTCGTGAAAATAATATACTTTTCTACGTAAATTTAAACTTATATAGAAAAATAAGAAAGCTAGACATGTATTAAGTTTCAAAATATGTCTTCAAAATCTAATGACAGAATAAGACTTAATCCTAATGTCTCATGATCTATTTTATAGACTTGAGACTATAAATAAGACTTGATTCCATTGTATCTATTATATAAATCCCATAAATCAAAGTATCTCTACATTTTGTTCTGGCGTTTATAGATTTTTGTTTGTGATATGGCCGAAGACGAGTCCTTGATGCCATATTAAAACAAAAGAAAGTTATACCAGATTGAATCCAATACTTTATAGAGATTGTAATTTATATATAAAGCTTTTGTTGTTATTATTATAGCCACCAAAATGCGATTGAGTTAAAGGAAGAAGAATTTAAGGGGCATAAAGGGTGTTGAACATCACCTCTATTCTGATGTTATTTCCCTTATATAGTAAAACATCGTCTTATGATTGTTGGTTTATGTACGAGAGAAGTTTGTTTACATTTGCTAATTCTCTTTATTTCTCTTTTCTGATATGTCTTCTATTTGGGTTTTTATTATTGTTTCTCTCTTGTTTCTCTCCTTTCTTCTGGTTTCATCCTTATGTCTTTCCTGTTTCTCTGTTTATTGTTGTTCTGGTTTCATTTTGTTCTTCTACTTCTCTTTTGTTTCCCTACGTCTGTTTGCAATTTGTTATCTTTTTGATTTGGTTCTCACTTCTTTCTGTTTTTGTACTTGTCTCTTCCTCTTCCTCTTCTACTTTTCTTCTTATATCTTCTCTTCTTCCCACTTTAGTATTCCTATCTTTTCTATTTTCTATATGAATCTTTCCATCTCCATCTTCTTTTCCTTTTATTCCTCTTTTTGTTTTTATATCTATCCACCCTATTCCGGTGTTGTCTTCTCTCTCTTTTATTTCATCCCTACTTCCTCTTCCTTATATGTATCTCTCCTTTATTTCATTTACATCACCTTTCCTATACCTATTTATACTAATGACACAAATATTGACTTTTTCCACCATCTTGTTTTCTGTGTTAGTTACGTCAGCCCCAGTAGCATCACCCAGATCCCTTTAAAGAATATAATATACCTGTTGTCTTATCAATATGAAGGTGTGATCACTTTACACCTGTGTTTTACTCCTTATGCCACTAAGGAGAGTTTAAATCCTCATTATACTAACCAAAACATGACGAAAAAAGGTTAGTAATTTGGGTTTTGTCTGTGGTTATCATTGCAGGGAAGTGGAGTAGAGGTAGTTAGTGGTTTTTGAAGGTATTTAAGGTGGGGAATGAATACGTAAGTGGTGGAAGGTTAGGTTAGGTGTTGATGGAATAAGACACAAGAAACACTACATAAGATATAGTGTTTGAGTTGGTCTTTGTGTTGTTTAACTCATGAACGTGTGGTGGTGTTGGTCAGTGGGTGGCGGCAGTGTTTACGGTGAAGAGAATCAAGTTGTCAAAGTTAGAGACAGAGACATAGAGAGAGAGAGAGAGAGAGAGAGAGAGAGAGAGAGAGAGAGAGAGAGAGACACTAAGACATAGAAAAACAAATTGTATTCTAAAGCGAAAATGAATTGTTGGGTAAATTTATCCACAAAATTTATTCCGGTAAGAGATGTGATAAATAAATGAACTGTTAGAATATACGGAACTTGAAGAACATGAAGAACTCGCGAGACTATTATAAAATGGCTAACATACACAGAAAACAACTTACATGAAGAAAGTACTGAAGACATTATTACCTATTCCAAAACCATTCAATAAAACCACCAATTTCTGTCTTCTTTCTAAAAAACAATCAATAAAACCACCAATTTCTGTCTTCTTTCTAAAAACCAAACAATAAAACACCTTCTCAACTTTTCTCTAACAATAAAAACTTTTCTTCTCATTCCAAAACAAAGCGATAAAACCAGCCACACACTCTTCATTTTTTTAACCCAACGAAGCCGCCATCTTGTCTTCAACTCACCATCTTCTTACGACTCTCTTACAAGACACATTTCAATTATTTGTTTTCTTGTTGATTTTTTCCCCCTTTCCAGAGGTCAAAGTTCACGAGACAATTGCCCAATCGAGAGGAAGTTTAGCTAATAATTCCTTTGTATTTCCACCAATCAAGAGGCAGTATTTTATGTCTTTCTATTCCTTAAAGACTGTTCTTCCGTGATGTACATTGTATTCTGGGGAGTCTGATGATGTTGGGGGCGGGGGGGGGGGGTGGGGGCAATGTCAGGGGCGAGGGCAAGGGCAAGAACAGGCATAAAGGCAAGGGTGAAGGTGACACACTGGTACATTTTAGTTTGAAAGAATATCTGTGAATGGTTAGGTTAGGTTAAATAAACATCACTGATTCCATTAAGGGTCAAAGTTCAATGCATTCTTATTAATGTGATATATTATGTATGATTACGATGATGAATGAGATCTCTTTTTATCTCTCAATTGTCGAAAGAGATGTGTACTTACCTATACCAACTGTGAATGATCAAACTAAGGGCACACACACGTTAGTTATATCTCCTACTTGTGAAGAGAAACACTTTATAAATATTTCTCACTTATAAAAAAAAACATTCTCATCATGAGCCTGAGAACGATGATGATGATGATGATGAACCAACAGGTATATGTATGTATATTTCTCACATATGTATCTCTTATATACGAGAAGAAGAGAGTTATAGGAATAATAAATGGACGTATTTTTTATTCTTGATTGTTTTAATTTTTGATGCCAGTTTTATCAGAGATGAATCAGGAGGAAAAATGGTGAATGATTTTGTGTAACAATGAGTCTTACTTCAGGTTGTTTACAGTGAGACATTATCACCGACAGCAGTTCATAGAGAGAATTGGTTGAGTATATACCAGTAAGAGATGAGACAGAGAGATAACACACTCACTTGACATTATTTACCTTTAGAGAGATAATATCGTGAGAAATAAACATTTACTAAAGGAGCTTCATTTACACTCAGAGATAAAATTATATGATAGATAACACTTAACATTATTTTACATAGAGAGATTATGTATTTACGTTCAAGATGATTTACATTGAGATAGGAACACTACCAGAGAATGTATCATACAATAGATTTATACAATAGACCAAGTTAAATACGCCAGTGAGATTAACATTGATACAGTAGAGTTATGGAAGTCATTTTGATGTTAGAATCTTTTGATGAGAAATTTGACCAAGTTATTTTTTTTTAGTAGTTTCTCATTGTAAAGATCTTGATAACCTATTGACTTCCTTCGTTCATTCATTCCCTCCTTATTCTAGTCGTTCCTTCCTTCCTTCCTTTCATTCATTCATTCATTCCCTCTTTGTAACAGTCCTTCCTTCCTTCCTTCCTTCCTTCCTTCCTTCCTTCCTTCTTTCTTGCTTTCCTTCTGTCTTCCCTTCTGTTTTTCCTTCCTTCCTTCCTTCCTCCTTTCCTTCTCTCTTCATATAATCCGTGAGATGGGGGGTTTCACATCTAACGGACCCTCGATATAATGGACTTTTATCTATCTATAGTTCCTGAGATGAAGATTCACTTATAGCGTATAAGTAATTAGTACACCTAAAACTAATTAGCCTGGGCCATATACACCTGCTAATGACAACACCTTAACTTAGATACTAAAATAATTTATATAATGTATCTAACAATTAAATTAACCTGCCATTTTGCACATAGTAATAATAGCTCTTTAACTTACATATAAATCACTACATATCCAAAAAGACTAACCTAACCTAACCATATACAGGTAATAAGAATAGAGTTTTAACCCATATACATATGTTATATTTCATGGGTATATTAACGTAAATTTAACAATGATTTGAGTTATATTTCATAGATATTATAAGTATTACATTATATAATAATATAACAGATGTAATAAGAAAGAATTACATCTGATATCATAAAAAAGGATTGATATCATACACGTGTTATATTCAACAGATAACACAATTGATATCACAGACAGGCGGTGTATTGAAAACCATTGTCACGCTTACAATTAATAGCTGCCATATAGACACTGTATTCATACAATATATACGACCCCCATCCAATACATCACACGGATTTAAATACACGCGGGTTACATTACAGATCTAACAATTATAACAGAATAGATCAATGAAATATTTGTAATAGTTGAAAGTTAAGCTGATAGATTAAAAAAAAAAGGTATCATATGTTTTTCAAGGTAAATTAATTATATCAGGTATACAGGTATGTGGTATATCCAATCAAGAATCTATCGTGGGTACTTTTTAGCGATATTAGCGGATATAGTTAGCGATTTGGGTGGGTATTGTCAACGATATTGGTGGGATTAGTAGCGATAGTGGTGGGTGTGGTTTAGCGATAATGTTTTTTAGTGAGTATCTTTAGCTGGAAATAGTTAGCGATAGTGGTAAGTAGGTTTAACTATAGTGTTGGAAATAGTTAGCGATAATGTTGGAAATTTTTAGCGATAGTGATGTGTAGGTTTGATTATTGCAGTTGAGGTTAGCGATATCATTTCCGGCTGTCCAATGGTATTACCTACAATATCTTATGAGAGATTGATATCACCTTGACAGTATCTTATTGTCGAAAACGATATCCCTCTTGATACTATCATCTAACGCGGACGATATCACTAATAATAGCAAGACATCAACGATATCAGTACAAACATTACCTTAACACAAAGACGATATCCGTGTTGACTTCATCTCACGACAAGAACGATATCAGAATACGTCAGTAACGATATCACTCCTAAGATAAGATAAAAAAAAGAATCACTGACAATGTTACTTGGAGTTGCACCTTTTACCCCCATAATTACAGGTAATACTTCACTCAGGTGTCATATACTGTTAGTTTGTACTACCTGGAAAGATTAATATGTCCGTACGTATAAAAGGATTATCATGAATTATAGTTTAGATAATTTCAAGGTAGAGAAGCGATTATAGGGTGAATTTTGCCAGGTTGTTATTTAATGATAGGTTAACGCATTAGAGTCTTATCTCCTTATCTCTATCAGTAAATATAATCTTTAAGGTTATGTGTTAATAGTGCATAATGAGTTTGTCTTTGTGTCATTAATTTAAACTCATTAATGACGATGATATGAGTAAATTATCTCTCCTGTAAAGTAATTAGTGTTTTGATTGTGAATGAGGTTGAATACCTTACAGTAATAAGAGTGTTAGATGGTAATTACCTTGTGGACTTCCTCTTAATCTATAAATGTACACAGGTGACTAATTACACACACATACATACACATATATACACATACATACGCACACAAACACACACACACACACACACACACACACATACACACACACACACATACACACACACACACACACACACACACACACAATAGAAGGAAGTTTATCAGATTATAAACAAATCCTAAATACATCTCCAAAACCTTATCTCCCGTCTCATATAATTCGGAAAGTCAAACGTGATAAATTAGAGGAGCCATTTAGATAATATCTCCAGCACAGAAAACCACACGAGAAGTTTTTATCGTAAGTTGTCTAGATAAAAGAACACAGAGGGCATAATCACATCTCAGTTAGCACGATATATATATTGCTGTTGGTGTCTTCATAGCGAGTATAGAGTGCTTCAGGTAATCGTATTTTCGTAATTAACTATAAAATAATGGTTGGGTCACCTGGTGTTTATTTTTTCGTAAATTTTAGATTCCAAAATGATGGTATTGCTATATTTTTTCTTGTTTTATTTTTACTTTTTTATATACTTATAGCTGACGTCATCATATAAGCAGTTCTTTTGTAAATTTTGATATATAAATAGCGAATATCATTAATAATATATGTATTTTCGATGAATTTTAGAATACTTACAATTAATTTTTATCAAATATAGAACTATCGTAAATTTTAAGTTATCAATTAATACCATTTTATCATCAACCATATTTTTATCGTAAGTTTTAAAATATATGAAAATACTAAATCCCCTAAATATAAAAACAAATAAAACAGATGAACACACAAACTTACAAACTCCACAATACACAATTATCTTCGACTCAAAACAAAAACACGAAGTAAAACTCAATCTCATATGAATCACCGAACCATCGAACCACCGAACCACTGAACCACACATCATAATCTTACGAGATCATAAACTACGTCAACCATCACCACAACAGAGGCAACACACCATACACTTACCTAATTATACAACATATCATCACCATACCCTTACATCTAACTGAATTATACCTCCTGGCACTTAACCATTAGAGGTATATACAATTGGATCAATAATTATACGTACAGGAAAAAGAAAAAAAACAGCAACAAAAGGTATCAAGTTATATATAATTTCCATGGAGGTAAACTCTCTATAATTGCCATCTTAACCTTTTGTATTCCAACGAGTTTTTGTGTCATGGTCGGTGAGGTGAAGTGAGACAGAGGGAAGCTGAGAGAAGAATGGGATTAAAGGAAGGATAAGATTATGGGATAAGCTTGGGATGAACTTGGGATATTGGAGTAAGTTTAGGGCTCTGGGGTCAATTTAGGGAAACTTTGGGACACTGGGGATTTGAGTATGAAGAATTAAGACGTAAATATAGAAGAAAAAAAATCAACAATGCCGCAAGGATGGAAGGATATAAAGATAATGTGGCCTACTTTAGGATGTAGGATTAGAGTAATGTTAGAAGATGAAGAAGTAAGGGCGAAGGATTAGGATTATGTGGTTGAGAATTAAATGGGTTGAAGTGGAATGTGGTTGACAGGATTACCAAACAAGTTGATTTATGAGACATACTTGAGAAAATTGTTGCCTCGTTTTGCATGATGTGAGGTTTGTAGATACACGTACACACACACATACACACACATACATACACACATACACACATACATACACACATACATACACACCTACACATACAACCCCCCCACCCCCCACCCAGACACACACATACACAACCCCCCACAGACACACATACATAACCCCCCCCCCCTTCCACACACGCCCACACGCCCACCACCTGTTCCCTATTATCATAAGGACAATACACCATTAACACCGTATACAATGACTATATTTTTCGGGCCAAGAGTTGAGTGTCCATTGAGTACTGACTGGCGATGACTGTGAGAGTTTCCATTGAGTACTGACTGGCGATGACTGTGAGAGTGTCCATTGAGTACTGACTGGCGATGACTGTGAGAGTGTATCCAGTTACCTGTCTTTTTTTAAGTCTAGTTTTCATTCTTCTGTGTATAAGTGTGTGTGTGGGGGGGGGGGGAGTGTGTAGGTGTGTGGGGGGCGTGTGTGTGTAGGTGTGTGGGGGGCGTGTGTAGGTGTGTGGGGGCGTGTGTGTGTGTGTGTAGGTGTGTGTGGGGGGCGTGTGTGTGTAGGTGTGTGGGGGGCGTGTGTGTGTGTGGGGGCGTGTGTGTGTGGGGGGGGGGTGTGTGTGTAAGTGTGTGTTGGGGGCGTGTGTGGGGGGCGTGTGTGTGTAGGTGTGTGTGGGGGGCGTGTGTGTGTAGGTGTGTGTGGGGGGCCGGTGTGTGTGGCCGGGCGTGTGTATGTAGGTGTGTGGGGGCGTGTGTATGTAGGTGTATGTGTGGGGGGGGTCGTGTGTGTGTAAGTGTGTGTGGGGGGCGTGTGTAGGTGTGTGCGTGTGCTTTGGAGGTGTCAATGGGTGTGTGTGTGTGTGTGTGTGTGAGAGAGAGAGAGAGAGAGACATTATATACGTGCGTGGTCGTAGTAATTCCTGGTCGTCGTTTGATGATATACATAATGTATGTATGTATGTATATATGTATGTATGTATATATGTATGTATGTATATATGTATGTATGTTTATATGTATGTATGTATGGTTACTGAATGGCTCTGTAGGAAATCAGACATGTATTCTGATTGCTGAAGGATATACCAATCATAACATGACCCAGAACCAGTTGAACCAATAAAACAGGTAGTTCCAATGGAACCAGCAAGGGTAAGACCCCCCCCCCCCCCTCCCTCACACCCTATGCCATCTCTAGACCCATAGATAGAGAAAAGAGAAGAGAAGAATACCATCGCACTCTGATTGGCTAGTAAAGAGATATCAGTGTAAACAACATGAGTCCATCCCAGCCAATCACAGTTTAGAACTTCACTTGTGCATCGTATCGTGAGTGGTCTCCCCCGTCCAATCATAAACGGGAGACCAAACAGGCTGCTCTGTCTAGCCAATTAGAATGTTGTTGACGTCCTACCAGTCGTTGTGCATGTATACTTGGGCATAATTCGCTAACAAATTAACAAATTGTAGGCTCGTAACTCGATAGTCTTTTGATAAGCTGATGTTATTATGATGCATTAAATTAGAGCTCTTGTTTTTTTTTATTATTAATTTCGTTTCTGTGTTTTTTTATGTGTGTTTATGTTTGTAATTAGTATAGGGTAGGATTGGTGAGAAGGTTTCTTTGGATCACTTAAACACAGAGACAATTGTTGTATACAGTGACGAAAGGTAAACTTGTTATATGACTGATGGGTGTATGAGTGTTTGGTAGACGTATTGATGTACTGGTAGACGTAATTGTGTACTGGTAGACGTAATTGTGTACTGGTAGACGTAATTGTGTATTGGTAGATGCCTTAGTTTACTGGGAGGCGTAATCATGTACTGGTAGATGCATTAGTTGACTGGTAAACGTAATTGTGTACTGGTAAACGTAATTGTGTACTGATAGATGTAATTGTGTACTGGTAGATGCATTAGTGTACTGGTAGACGCAGTAGATGTAGTTGATACAGTTCATAAGAAACACTGACTGGTAGATGATAAGAAAAGAGAAAGAATGAACTGGTGAAGTGTTTTAGACTGTTTTTAAGAGGCTGGTAGACCGGTAAAGGGCAGTCTAGTAAACAGAGATCAGCAAAAACTGGTAGACTGGTAGACTGTGAAATATAGACTGGTGGAATAAAATAAAAACTTGTAGAACAGTAGAGAACAAACCATAGACTGTTGGAGTGAGACAGAAACTGGTAGACTGACAGAGAGTAGAAATATGACTGGTAGACTGACAGAGAGTAGAAATATGACTGGTAAACCGACGGAGAGTAGAAGTATGACTGGTAGACTGACAGAGAGTAGAAAGATGACTGGTAGACTGACAGAGAGTAGAAATATGACTGGTAAACTGACAGAGTAGAAATATGACTGGCAGACTGACAGAGAGTAGAAATATGACTGGTAGACTGACAGAGTAGAAATATGACTGGTAGACTGACAGAGAGTAGAAATATGACTGGTAAACTGACAGAGAGTAGAACTGTGACTGGTAGACTGACAGAGAGTAGAAATATGACTGGTAAACTGACAGAGTAGAAATATGACTGGTAGACTGACAGAGAGTAGAACTGTGACTGGTAGACTGACAGAGTAGAAATATGACTGGTAAACTGACAGAGTAGAAATATGACTGGTAGACTGACAGAGAGTAGAAATATGACTGGTAGACTGACAGAGAGTAGAAATATGACTGGTAAACCGACAGAGAGTAGAAATATGACTGGTAGACTGACGGAGAGTAGAGTAGAAATATGACTGGTAAACTGACAGAGTAGAAATATGACTGGTAGACTGACAGAGAGTAGAACTGTGACTGGTAGACTGACAGAGAGTAGAAATATGACTGGTAAACTGACAGAGTAGAAATATGACTGGTAGACTGACAGAGAGTAGAAATATGACTGGTAGACTGACAGAGAGTAGAAATATGACTGGTAAACCGACAGAGAGTAGAAATATGACTGGTAGACTGACGGAGAGTAGAATTATGACTGGTAAACTGACAGAGAGTGAAATATGACTGGTAAACTGACAGAGAGTAGAAATATGACTGGTAAACTGACAGAGAGTAGAAATATGACTGGTAAACTGACAGAGAGTAGAAATATGACTGGTAAACTGACAGAGAGTAGAAATATGACTGGTAAACTGACAGAGAGTAGAAATATGACTGGTAAACTGACAGAGAGTAGATTAAGTGACTAGTAGACTGGCAGAGAGTAGATTAAGTGACTGGTAGACTGGCAGAGAGTAGATTAAGTGACTGGTACAGGTCAGACACTCCGGCATGGCTTCGTCGCGACTCATGCCATTTCAATATGCAAATTTGACCCAGTCTTTAATTAAGGTAAGACTAACAGCTGATTTAGAGCCTTGGTCGGGCGCACCTTTATTGTACACCCTTGTTATAGCGCACTAGGGAGAGGGAAGATAGAGAGGGAGGGTAGGAAGAGGAGGAGGAAGATGGGGATGGAGGGTAGGAAGAGGAGGAGGAAGATGGGTAAGGAGGGTAGGAAGAGGAGGAGGAAGATGGGTAAGGAGGGTAGGAAGAGGAGGAGGAAGATGGGTAAGGAGGGTAGGAAGAGGAGGAGGAAGATGGGTAAGGAGGGTAGGAAGAGGAGGAGGAAGATGGGTAAGGAGGGTAGGAAGAGGAGGAGGAAGATGGGTAAGGAAGGCAGGTAGGGGGAAGATAGAGAAGCAAGAGGGTAGGAAGAAGAAGAGAAAGATAGAAGGAGGATAGGAAGAAGAGTAAGATGGAAGGTAAAAGGGAAAGGAAAGGACAGAGAAGAAGTACAGGAAGAGGGAGATAGAGAGGAAGAATAGGAAGAAGAGGACGATAGAGGGTGAAAGGGAGAGAAAGGCAGAGAGGAAGAGGGTGAAAAAAGGCTGACAGATTACAGGGAGCTTAGTAGATTCTAGTTATGCTCCCTTGTGCTTTAAGTCACCAGGGAGAGAGAAGAGGGAGATGAAGCGTGAAAGAGGATGGAAGGGAGAGGGTGGGAGAGGGAGGGAGATGGAACTAAAGAGTTAAGTGGATCTTAATTGCTCTCCCTTGTGCTGTAGAGGTCGAGGGAGGAAGGCAGAGAAAGACAGAATGTTGAGTGGAAAAGAAAGAGAGAGAGAGGGGGAGGGGGCAGAAGAGGCATAGAATGGAGAAGAGAGATAAAGAGAGGAGAAAAATGAGAATGGAGGAATATAAAGAGGAAAAGGGGGAGAAAAAAGAAAACTAAGAGAAAGTGAGATAAAGAGGACAAAACAGAGAGAGAGAGAGAGAGAGAGAGAGAGAGAGAGAGAGAGAGAGAGAGAGAGAGAGAGAGAGAGAGAGGAAGGTGAATTAAGTAAGAAGAGACCAATTAAACTCTGAAATAAACGACAATGGATAAAACAGAGGAAGAGGGAGAGACGGGAATGAGAACAGAGTATAATACAAGTAGACAAGATAGGTGGAAGGAAGAGGAGGTAGATGGGAGGAGAGAGCGATTAGGTAGGTGGAGGAGAAGGAATGGAGGAAGAGGAGAGACGAAGAAGAAGGTAAGTGAGAGAGGAAGGAGGAGGTAGGTAGATGAAAGGAAAATACACACAAACACACACACACACACACACACACACACACACACACACACCTACACACCTAAACACACACACACACACACACACACACACACACACACACCTAAACACACACACACACCCAAACAAAGCACTAAACATCCAGTAACTATTCCTACCACACTCTTATCATTCATTATAGTGACCCAACGAAGACCTTGTAAAGAAATAGGACCATTTGTCACCTTCAGGTAGCTCCTCCGAAGACATAGATGGTATCAGCATAGGATTAACCACCTCTATCTGTTGTGTACTAACCCGAAAGAAAGAAAATGAGACTGGCCTTGTATTAATTGGCGAAAAAACAACATCTAAACAAGAAACGCCTCCTCCTTTCTCACAGTTAAAAACACCCTCAAGCAGTGTGTGTCTGTGTGTGTGTGTTTGTGTGTGTGTGTCTGTGTGTTTTGTGTGTGTTTTACATAGGGTAGGAGTAAGTGGTATGTGTTGAGGTGATGTTAATGTTATGAGTGGCTTAAAGAGAGAGAGAGAGAGAGAGAGAGAGAGAGAGAGAGAGAGAGAGAGAGTTATTTGCCTTTTATTTATGAATCTTTAGGTTTGTTTTTGTTTTGTTTTGTTTTATTTTGGTTTGGTTTCGTTTGGTTCGTGTTTATTTTTCAACATATGGTCTTATTTATTTATACTCGTATTTAAAACTATCTCAAAACCCAAATGAGATATTACAGCACCTTCAGCTAAGGGCTCAGAGACTCGTTTCAGCATTTCAGAGTCTCGTTCCAGCAGTTCAGAGACTCGTTCCTGCAGTTCAGAGACTCGTTCCAACAGTTCAGAGTCTCGTTCCAGCAGTTCAGAGACTCGTTCCTGCAGTTCAGAGTCTCGTTCCAGCAGTTCAGAGTCTCGTTCCAGCAGTTCAGAGTCTCGTTCCAGCAGTTCAGAGACTCGTTCCAGCAGTTCAGAGTCTCGTTCCAGCAGTTCAGAGTCTCGTTCCAGCAGTTCAGAGACTCGTTCCAACAGTTCAGAGTCTCGTTCCAGCAGTTCAGAGACTCGTTCCAGGAGCTCGGAGACTCGTTCCAATAGTTCAGAGACTCGTTCCAGCAGTTCAGAGACTCGTTCCAGGAGCTCGAAGACTAGTTCCAGCAGTTCAGAGACTCGTTCCAGCAGTTCAGAGACTCGTTCCAGCAGTTCAGAGACTCGTTCCAGCAGTTCAAAGACTCGTTCCAGCAGTTCAGAGACTCGTTCCAGCAGTTCAGAGATTCGTTCCAATAGTTCTCTCTTCTCTTCTCTTCTCTTCTCTTCTCTTCTCTTCTCTTCGCTTCTCTTCTCTTCTCTTCTCCAGTAAGCCAGACAAAAAACCCATCTCCCAAGTCTTTAAGAAACCAAATAAACTGTTTCTTTTAGCCGTGTTAATCTAAATAAATTAAAACCTATGAATAAGAAGTATGTTCTAACTAATAAAGTATAACCGTTATACTCTTTTCACATCATCCTCACTGTCAGACGATATACCTGTATGAGATATATCTCTAATTATACCTGAAACACCGGAAGTATTGATATGACGTCACTATGCTGAAAGTAATTGGTCTCTGATAGATGTTGTTCTATCAGCTTTTACATAGTTATGGTAGTTGTTATATGGCATTCTATCATGGTAGATTTATAGTAGTACCCATTACCATTATTTACCGTTATATCCCAGATTAATATGTACTGACATTACCATATCTTGCCATTATTATTATGCATTCACCATTTGTTCACCTTTAACACCATACTTCCATTGCTATTCTTTCACATTCATTTCTTAAACACCATTATCCCACCACCATACAACCAATTACCACCACTACCATACCTACAAAACCACATCAATACCATCTGCCACTACCATACTCTCTACCATCTCCATAGCCCAAACTATCAATATCCACTACCATCACCATACCTAATCTACCATACCTTCACCACTACCATACTCCCCTAGACAACTACCATAAACCATCCCTCTTCCTTCTAACCCCCCCTCCCTCCCCTCCCCTACCCCCTTACCCCAACTACCCCCATCTCAATCAAGCATACTTCCCCTCCCTCCTCCATATACCCCCTCACCCTTCCCTATTTTTCCTCCCCCTCCTCTCTTTTTCCATCCTCTCCCTATTATCTTCCCCTTCTCTTTCCTCATCCTCCCCTTCCCTCCCCCTCTTTCTCTCTCTCTTACCTATCTTCCCCTACCCTCTCCCCCTTTCTCTCCCCATTCCCCCTTTCCCTTCTCCCCCCTCCCTCTCTCTTTCCATCATCTCCCTATCATTCCCCCCTCCCTTTTCCACCCCTCTCTCTCTCCCTCCCTCACCCTTCCCCCCTGCATTATCTGTACGGCCACTTTTAATAATCTCACGCCCATCTCACGCACGCAGCTGTTGGCTTGATCACACTAGCAGCGACTTAGTTACTACCCTGGGTAATTATTCCATGCCTCTGACTTCCTGCGACAACGCTGTGTAAAGTCCAAGAGGTGGGGGGGAAAAAAGAGCTAAAATCAGTCATGTTGCACGCTGCTGGGGGAAGAGAGGGAGAGGGAGGATGTGTGGAAGGGAGTGAGGGAGGGTAGGAAGTGTGTTGGAGGGGGGTGAAGGTGGAGAGAGAGACGTGGGTGAGTGGGGAGTGAGAGAGAGGAAGAGGGAAGAAACAGTAGAGGAAGAGGAGGGTGAATGGCTAGATGGGGAGAAAGAGGATGAGGGAGGAAGAATGGTAGGAAGAGGGAGGAAGAAGAACAGGATGGTGAAGTGAAAAGTGGATGGGAAAGAGGTAGGAAATGATGAAGGAGTGTAAGGAAGGAAAGAAGACGATGAAGAAAGCTTGGAATGGGAGAGAGAGAAGGGAGGAGGGAGAGAAGAAATGGAGAGGAATGGGGAGGAATGAGAAGGAGGAGGGAGAAGTCGGGAGAAAAGCGAGGTAAGAGAAGGAGAAACAGGAGTGGGGGATATCAGAGGAGAGAGAGAGAGAGAGAGAGTGAAATTTAGGAAGAAGGAAAAGGAAGGAGATGGAATAGGAGAAAGGAGGGGGGAGTAGATGGGAGATAGGAGGATGACAGAAAATGGACGAGGAGAAGGAGGAGAGGGAAAGAGATGAATGGGGGGACAGGAAGAGATGAATTAGGATAGAAGAAGAGACAAGAAAGAAATAACGTGGAAGAGGAGAAAACAAAGGAGAGAAGCAGTAGAAAATGAATAAGAGGAGATTAGAAGAGAGGAAAGGAGAGATATAATAAAATAGGAGAAAGACAGGCGGAGGATAAAACTGGGAGAGGATACACGAAAGGAGGAAAAGACAGATGAAGAATAAGAGAGTAGAGATAATAAGAATGAAAGAGAGAATAAGAAACACAGATGAAAGATAAAAGAGAGCAAGGAGAATAGAAGGATAGAAGAAGGAGGAATTGGAGAATATACAAGGGATAGAAGAGAGAAGAAGAACGGGTGGAGGGAGAGAAGGGAGGATAGAATGATAGAATAAGAGCAATAGAATAATATACGAGGGACAGGAGAGAGAGAGAGAGGATGAAAGATGGGGGGAGAGAAGGAGAGGGAGGGAGAGAAGGAAGGAAGGAGGGATGGAAGGAGGGAGGGAGGGAGGGAGGGTGGTCGAGACAGGGGTGGAGGGCTGGAGGGCATTAGCAGTAAGACCTGAGTGACCGGTGCTTGTGGTGTTAGGTGATGATAAACATATGTCCAGGATGTTAGTACTCCTTCAGTGGGTGTCTGGGTAGGATATAACCCACTACTACTACTACTACTACAACTACTACTACTACTATCGGACTGGGTAAGTGTTCCGTTTTTTATGATTTATTCGATTGAGTTTAGGTGTTCGATTGAATGGTGCTTGAGGAGGAGAAGGGGGTGATTACTTGACTGTCAACAAAAATACTTCATTATCTCGTATTATCGTTGGAATATTATTATTAGCCTTGATTGGTACTGATATTAGATTAGGGTAAGTGATTTGTGATTCGTTCGATTGGTTAAGGTATTTTTTTTATGTCTAATGCTTATTGTCTTATATGGCGATTGGACATTACTTCCTCATTTTTTCGTCTGGTGATTGGAATACTGGCCTCAATTGGTACTAATTTCGGATTGTGGAAGTGTTAAAGTTGATGTTCATTCGGTTATCTAAGAATTCAATGAGTTGTGTTTTGGATCGAATGAGTATTTGTGTCTAGATTTCGTTATTTCGTATACCGATTTGAATACAGGCCTCGACCAACACTAATTTTAGATTGGGTAAGTGTTTGGTTATGCTCGTTTGATTAGCTAAGGGTTTAATTAATACTTGTTTCTATGGGATGAGTCATTCGTCACGCTTGAGGTTCCCACGGGCGAGACACTGGGATCGACGAACATTGGTTTAGATCGAGTAAGCGCGTTCGGTCAGCTCACGGGTTCAGTTAATACTCCATTGTGTCGTTCTCTTATCGCTAGTGTTTGTTCGACTGTCGATGTGTTGTTTTAGAAGGCTATACGTATTCGACAGGCGGTTCTCTGCGTGGACATATGTTCGACAAGAGTTCATTTGAGTCGTGTAAATATTCGAATACTGTTTCGATCTTGTCACAATTCGAATAACTTGTTTTGCTGGCCAGGTAAGCAATATACCGACGCTTGATTGGACAGTATAGTTAATTGACTTCTGACCGATGGCCAATTTGGAAAAAAAATCACCCTGTAGTAGTCCTGATACGAATATTTTTATAGTGGTGGAGTAGCGATGACTGAGATAAATGAGACCTTGGTTGGACGTGGCACATTAGTTAAGATACACTAAACATATTAACTAATCTTATATACATACCTTTCGCTACTACAGTTACAGTATCTTAGGATAATAAAACACATATGTATATTGACTTTCTCATTTATCACAGCATTAACAGTATCAGGAAATACTCGGTGTTAATATTGATATTTTAACGTCGGTAATAAAGTAATTCATGACAAATACAACTTGATTCTACATTGTTCTGGTCTAATGAAGTGAGAATTATCTAATATGAAAATTAACATGATTTTAGTATGTAAATTTTTCTAACTTAACTTTTTATCTTGAACTGAATCTTTTTTTTCCAGTACTGAGGACATCACCGTTGAAAGGTAATAAAATAGTTTGTTTTTTAAAGTAATATACACAGTACATAGTTTGTTTTCCGTTATATCAAGCAGCTTATCTAAACTCATTGAAACATGATTTTGGAATTTGATTGCTGTCTGAATAAAGTCTCATAAATTTTAAAATTATTCTTCATATTACGACCAAAAGGCAAACTGCGGCCTTGTATAACTTATTTTTTTCTTTTTTTTACGAGTCTTTTATGTTCACTAACTTGTTCACTTTCCTGTTTGTTTGTTTTTTAGTTTTATTTATGTCAATAGATTTGTAATTAATTTTCCTTACATGGTCGTCTTTAGAAACCTTTTTTTTTTATTAATTATAAAAAAAATGTCGTTTATACCTTGGCTTTGGATAATTACTTAGTTTTTTATGGAGGGATTTAAATTTTTTTTTATAATGTACTGTACAAATAATAATTACTTAGGAGAGCAATTCCAGAGATGACATTTTTACTAATATACTATAAATTGTAACAGCTGCAAGCAATTCATTTTTATTTGTTTTTTCCTCGATATGAACTGTGGATATAACCTGACACTAGTTAATTCTGTAGTTTGTGCCTGTACCAATGATTTAGTTTTTCATGTTGGTTGTGTGTGTGTGTTTTCAGGGGAGAGAGAAGAGGGTAAGGGGGGGGAGAGGGGTGGGAAGGGGTGGAAGAGGGCAGAAGAGAGAAGTATGGGGGAAGAAGGAGGAGAACGGAGGGGATGAGAGGAGAAGAGGGGGAGATGGGAAAAAGGGGGAGATGAGGAGGGAGTAAAAGGAGAGGAGGAAAGAAGGGGGAAATTGCCACGCCAATCTGCTCAGACTCCACCTCTCCTAACCTGACTGAAAATGTTGTATTCTGTTGAGGTGTTTTATTATTATTATTATTATTATTTTATTTATTTTCGAAGTATGACTTAAGGTTGAAATATTTCCCTTGAGAAGACGATATAAAGAATTTTGTTGCTTTTTTTTTTTATGCTTCGTCGTCTAGGAGTCTTAAGCACCATTCACTAAATCTTGGAATTTAAGAAATTTCAGCGAGTAAAGTCTTTAAGTATCGTTCACTCTCAGAGCTGCTTCACTAGACAACAAACTTCATTTTTGTTTTTAATATCTTGGAAGTTTTTGATCAATATAAACGACATTTGACCTATTTAAAAACTCTTCCTTGTGACAATCTTTAGATCACATTAAAATTATCTCCCCTGCCCCTAGATTATATAATCGACGTTAGGTTAGTTTAGATTAGGTTAGGTTAGGTTAGGTTAGGTTAGGTTAGGTTAGGTTAGGTTCCCTTAGTGTATTAATCATGAGGTGAAATAACCTGAGGGGTAATATACATCTAATTCTGGACATCAAAAAAAGTCAAGACAATCTCTAGACTCAGACGAAGGAAAATAAACTTACGTCATAAAAAAAATGAGGCTGATCACTTGATAACTTCGCTGTGCAGTGGTATCGTCCTTAGAGACACAATTGGTGCATTTTGACGATTTCCACAACCTAAAAATAATGACATTGTTCTTGTTTGGAATTAGCCATGGGAATGTACCTAATATTATCTATGCTTTCTATGTATATTGTATACCTGTGCTTTGTATGTATATTGTATACCTGTGCTTTCTATGTATATTGTATACCTGTGCTTTCTATGTATATTGTATGCCTGTGCTTTCTATGTATATTGTATACCTGTGCTTTCTATGTATATTGTATACCTGTGCTTTCTATGTATATTGTATACATGTGCTTTCTATGTATATTGTATACCTGTGCTTTCTATGTATATTGTATACCTGTGCTTTCTATGTATATTGTATACCTGTGCTTTCTATGTATATTGTATACCTGTCCTGCCTATGTATATTGTATACCTGTGCTTTCTATGTATATTGTATACCTGTGCTGTCTATGTATATTGTATACCTGTGCTTTCTATGTATATTGTATACCTGTGCTTTCTATGTATATTGTATACCTGTGCTTTCTATGTATATTGTATGCCTGTGCTTTCTATGTATATTGTATACCTGTGCTGTCTATGTATATTGTATACCTGTGCTTTCTATGTATATTGTATACCTGTGCTTTCTATGTATATTGTATACCTGTGCTTTCTATGTATATTGTATACCTGTGCTTTCTATGTATATTGTATACCTGTGCTGTCTATGTATATTGTATACCTGTGCTGTCTATGTTCATTGTATACCTGCACCTTGACCATGAAACACTTAAAGCAACAACAACAACCAAACCAAGTTATCGTATTTCTTTATAGTGAAAAAAATATTCTTTCCTCACTATATCATCACTATAACATTATCTTGTGTGTTTATCGCAATATGTTCTATATATCATCAGTACTTCAAGACACCACAAGTACTCATTATAAAACTCACGTTTAGAACATTATAACTTGACATTTTACCACGTAATAATATAACTCTGTAATATAATGGGGAATTACCCTTCTACTAATAACATAACATAACATAACATAACATTTTTCAGTCAACCAACAAACCACAATAATTATTAAACGTATATAAACATTAACACACATATTTATATAATGAAAATATATATGAGCATTAACAAACACACACAAACATAAACATACGTACATACATAAATATTAAAGGAACATATAAATTAACAAACATGAAAATATAAACAAACATAAACACAAACAAATAATAAATATATAACAAAAATTATCTTAAAAAACAATTTGTATGAATATGTTTTCGACATTTATATTATTTCAAGGACAGTCACTTAGGTACCATACATATATATATATCATACTAACTAAGAAAGTATTACCATATGGAAGATCAAAGTAATACATTGAAAATATTAATATCAATAATGTTAATTTCTATTATGTATTTAGGGGTAAAATATTATAGGAAATATTAGTTTTATATTTTTTTGCAGTTTTTGTTTGTTTATTTTACAAACCATTACACAAAATATTTAGTTTTCATTCCAACTTTGTGTAGAATAATAATAAAGTTTAAATAATAATGAAATAATAATAATAATAATAATGATAATAATAATAATGAGAAGAAGAATAAGAATAAGAAGCATAAAAAGAAGAATGTGGTTAAGAAGGTAAATGATGATAATAATAATAATAATAATAATAATAATAATAATAATAATAACAATAATAACCGTACTGTTATTCTCATCATCACTACACAACAGGTGAGAGAGAGATATACCTATACCTGTATTAACTAAATCCTCTTCTACCTTTTCCAAATACATAACCTTGAACTTTGACCTTTCCATACTAAAACCCAAGCCATTTTAGGTGTTGCCACGAGGGAGTATACAGTATACAACTTTGGTAAAACAAAATATAATATACTTTTCCTTCATCTAGTTTTACTATTGAATTAAGTATATACAGACAGCACATAATGATAACAATAGTGGTTATATTTTCCGATACAAGCAAAGATTCGTAACCAATACACTTCATTAACAGGTTAGCCATCTGGTGAACTCTGATCTCAACAAAAACCTAAAAAAAAAAAATTCAAACACCCAAAATTCTCACATTTCTTTCAACATCCCGCAGACAAAGATCTAAATTGGTAAAAATTCACATCAGGAACAGGGTCGATTTTTTATTTTATTACCTCCAAAATGTTGACTTTTTGGAGTGAAATTTGCTCTCGCCTGTACAATGATTAAAGTCGAAAATTTTAAGTAAAGGAATATGATTGTAAGTATTGGAGGGGGGGGGGGGGTCGTGGGGCGTCTGCGTGTAGAGTGAGGTTGAAGATCGATCAGAGTGTAGGAATGGCGAGTGTAGATCCCCGATGTGACGACTTGTTATAAAATTATTCCCTTATAACTATCCAGAAATTCTAAAAAATAAAAGACAATCGAAAAAAAATAACCCAGATTTTCATGTAATATTAAAAAGTCTGGGTATTATTTTTCGATTACTGGTTGTATGATAAAGTGACCAGATCTGTTTCAATGTCCGTGTGTGTGTGTGTGTGTGTCGTGTCTACCTTCCTCATTCTACGCTTAAAGAAACAATTGCCATCAAAAATCCAAATTATATGTACAGTAAATAATAATTATAATTCATATTTCCCTTTGTTTATCTGTAGAATAATAATAATAATAATAATAATAATAATTTTAAGTAGATGGGATAATGAGATGTATCAGAAGTTAAGTGAACAATCAAATACATATTATATATACTTTCATTATATACTGATGTACATTCCTGTTTTATTACCTAGGCCTCTCTCTCTCTCTCTCTCTCTCTCTCTCTCTCTCTCTCTCTCTCTCTCTCTCTCTCTCTCTTTTCTTTATTATTTTCTTCATTTCTTTAATATTTCTTTTCCCACTGAGTCATCCCAAACAAGGGTAAAAGAAGAGCTATAATAAAAAGACAGATTTAAAGCATCGTAGAAATGCTTAAGAACAGAAATGGTAATTTTTATCGGGAATAGTAATATTATAGGGAATGGTACTGTAATCGGGTATAACAATGTAATCGGGAATGGCATTGTAATCGGGAATACCAATGTAATCGGGAAAGGCAATATTATCGGGAATAGCAATATAATCGGAAATGGCATTGCAATCGGGAATAACAATGTAATCGGGAATAACTATATTATTCTTCCTGAATATTTCCTACATATGCAATCTTACTCATAATCTTCCTCTCACTATTACTAAAATATGACTCAAACTCTCATAAACTTACAGAATTTACACACACACACGCACACATGCACTCGTTATTGCCATGATTTTTTAGTTTATGATCAGACACAAAGATACATCGATCGTGAGCAAGTAACTTTGTTCATACATCAATACAGACATACATATTTTTACACGTGTATATGTGAGAGTTTTTTCCTCGGAGATATATACAAATTTATTTTTGTTGTTGTTATTATTATTATTATTATTATTATTATTATTATTATTATTAGTAGTAGTAGTAGTAGTAGTAATAGTAATAATAATAATAATAATAGTGCACATTGTTTCATTACCATAAGACAAATACATTTTCTATTTATATTCACAAACTAGCTAGAGCCATTCTCATGATTGTTCTTTGTTTATATTGACATGATTTACTTATAATCTATATATAAATATATCTACATATATCTATATATATCATGATATTTTTATACATTAAATAAAATCTAATTATCTTGCAAGTACAACTCGTAAGCGACCTCTTGTTAATTAAAGACTCATTCACGGATATAAGGAGATAATTAATTATTCACATTTTCGATTTATAGGATTTGTTTCCATAGGGATTATATATAATAGATTCTGATAAGGGAACAAAAACTGACAGATAAACAACTCAAAACCGAATACCTTATTTTTTTTTATTTCCAGATAACGTTTTCATTTTACGCCAACGTTAAAATGGTGGACAACGTTTTTCAAGGTAGTCGAACGTTCTTTTTTTTTCAGGGTTTGGGAAACGTTTTAAAGGAATGAAGGTTTTCCAAGTCAGGTAAAACTTTGTCAATATAATGTGGTGTTTGTATAGCGGCCAGCGTTTGGGTGATTGTATACCGCTATCAATACACGTGGTGGGGGTGTTTTCTAGGCTGTGTGTATATATATGTGTGCGTATATTTTCATGTGTGCGTGTGTTTGTACTTGTGTGTGTGTATGTGTATGTATGTGTGTGTATGTGCACTTAAGTATATATGTGATATTTGTATGTGTAGATGTATACGTGTGTCTGTACAGTATATATGTGTGTGTGTGTATATGAAATAAACCATACCTCTTGTATTATAACAGATGGATATACAAGATGAACACTGTGGTAGATTGGGTATATACACTAAATAATAGGGTAGAGAAAAGGCTACAAGTATAACTGAAACGAATATATGTATAGATTTAGTATGTATATTTGTTAAGTATTTCAATTGGTGGAATATTTCTTCAGTAATAACAAAAACGATATAACTCTGATTTTTTTTAACTTATTTTCTGTTCGATATATTACTTTATATTAAATTTGAATGGGGAAATATAATTATTATATCTGTCATAATTTTTTTAAAGAAAAGTCTAATTTCTATAACCGATATTGTATCAATTTTAATATAACTTACAATTATCCACTCACTTTCTATCTATAATGTCCAACGATGATTACAAATTGATCGATCATAGATGTAATTTTTTTCTTCAGGTACACAGATTACAAATTACAGGTGAAAAAAGTTAATACACAAGAATATTACAGGTTAATAGATTATCAACATAAACATAACAAGTCAAACAATGATCATCATGAATACTACAAGTTAAAAGATGTTTACTATCAACATTGTGGGAAATTGTATACCTGTTAACAGTAATTACAGGTAAGAAGAGTTTATTACCCATACGAGTTAGTGACGTGTATCCTGGGAAATTAAAGGAGAATAAAAGAACACGTCGATAAACATGTTAAAAGTGACAGGAAAATTAATAACTGGTGTGGATTAATATTTGATAATGAAAGAGACAGACAGATGGATAAGAGGAGATAGAATGTAGGATTTTTAGTTGGATAAATAAAGACTTGGGATATGTAAACAAAGTATAAAGGTGTATATCTTATGTAGGTCAATGATAATGATAATAAAAACAGTATAGTAACAGCACACATCTAAGGAATACATACATACATACATACATACATACATACATACATACATACAGTAGATGGGTAGATGTATGGTAGAAAATATAATAAAATTTTTATGAATTCATTGATAGATAGATAGATCAAGAGACAGAAAAAATGAAAAATGGGGGAGAAAAAACAGTGAAGAACAAGGAGAGAAAACAAATTAGAAAAGGAGGGAGACGGAAATAGAAAGAATATATATTTATATATAAAGGAAAAAAAAGGAAAAACAGAGAGAAAGAGAAGTAGAGAGGTAGAAGAAAATGGAAACAAGAAATACAGTAAAAGAGAAAGAAGAAAATCAAGAAGAATATTGATTACATAAAAGAGAAATAAAGAGAAAAAATCGATAGGCAGTCATAAAGAAAAAGAAAGAGAGTGAGGGGGGGAGAGAAAAAGGAGAAGAAAATAAATATTAGAACAAAAATATAAAAGAGGCAGAGAAAGATATGAAAACAAAGAGAAAGACAATAAGAGAAGAATAAAGCGAAGGAAAAAGAGAGGAAGAGAGAGTAAGGGGGATAGAGAGAGGAAGAGAGCAAGAATTACACGAGAGGAAGTCAGCTATTATGATCACTAATTGTCATATAATCATCTTCACAAGCAAGTATAATTACCTTGAACTAAACTACCTCGTAACTCAGGGGCCGTGAGGTAGTTGGGTGAGGCTGGGCGGTGAGGCAACGCTTAGCTGTGTCTCTATTGCTGTAAGTCATAGCTTTTTGGTGTTTACTGTAGATTATAGCTTTTTGGTAGTTACTTTAAGTTGTAGATTTTTGGTAGTTACTGTAGGTTATAGCTTTTTTGGTATTTACTGTAGGTTATAGCTTTTGGTTATTGAATGTAGATCATAGCTTTTGGGTATTTACTGTAGGTCATAGCTTTTTGGTAGTTACTGCATGTTATAGCTTTTTTGGCAGCTGGGAATCTTATCTTAGCTGACGCTGTGTGTTAATTGTAATTTGTACCGTTTCAGACTTGTAATGTTAGCTGAGGCTTGGCTGTAAAGGTCATAAGTGTGTTTATAGCTGAGACTCCTATAGCTTTGTGGCATCTAAAACTCTAATCTTAGCTGGAGCTTAGATGGAAGAGGGTCCTAACTCAGTGTATAGCTTTCTGGCATCTAAGACTCCATATCTTAGCTGAAGAAAGAGGATAATTTTAGCTTTTTAGCACCAGAAACTTATATATTAGCTGAAACTATACTCTTACGGTTGGGATTGTAGCTTTTTTGATGCATGAAACATTTATCTTATCTGAAACTAGAAATAGTGATCCTAGCTGAGCCTATAGCTGGGATTATAGCTTTCTGGTGCCTGAGATTTATATATTAGCTGAAAGTATATATTTCATGGATTCCCAAGGCTCTTAGCTACACTCGACTCCAAAAATGTTTCGAAGCTTCATTCAGATCCACAAATGCCAACATAACTGAGTGAATAACTGAACCGTGGACCCTGAACCGTGGACTCTGGACCATGAACTCTGGACCCTGAACTATGTACTACCATGAACCCTGAACCCTGAACCTTGAAGACGCAATGGGTACGATGTTAAACCCGCACTTGAGAAACACACACACACGCACACACCATCAGCCAGCACAAGAAAGGAACACACTAAGTTATTAAACCCCAACCAAAAATAAAACAATATGTAAAAAAAAAAATCAATAACATATTTCACGAACAAAATCACAAACACTAGTATGTAATTTATTAACCTATATTAGATTCATTGATCTGTAACTGTACTGTATATGCCATTGTATCCTATCTTATTATTCTCGTGTTATGGTTGGCTCAGATTTTCCAAGGATTCTGTACCGTCATGTTGTGTTCTGATTGCATGTTGAGAGATTGGGTTTAGTTTATAGTCGCAGTGTTTTTTTTGGGTGACATATTTCATTCTTTTTGTTTTGTACCAGTTTTAAATTAGTGAGATATGTGTGTGTCTTTAACGCCTCATTTAAGAAGTGTTTTAAAGTAGAGTTGTTTGTCGTGTGAGAGTGTTAAGTTATCCACAACTGTACTATATGTAGAGTAAAACTACCTCCCTATACCACCACTCCTAATATACTCTCGAACCCAGGTATTTGAGATTGAGAGACTGTGACTCGTAGCCTTGTAAATACAACCACGATAAATGTAAACAAAACACAAGGTAAAGGAGTGGGTGGATGAGTGAGTATCTGACCGAACAGGTGTTGTGAACAAGATTCCAACATATAATTACAGGTACTGGAGAACCACAGAGCAGTTTACCTGTCATTCCCAAGTGTCGTTATACTAATGACTGCCACAACGGTAATTAGCCAAACGGTTACCTTCATCTAGTCTCTTGTTGTCTTCTGCTTGTACCACAACTGCAACGTATTATTATTAACCATTTCCTACTTGGTTTGAGGTTACGACATACCACGGTGTGTGTGTGTGTGTAAAGGTTCGCTGTTGCTCACTTCTGCAATAGGTTTAATACACAGTTGTTGTTTTGTTCTGAACTTTAACTCAGAACAACACATCGGAAGAGAGAATAACAATAATGTAATTTAAGTTTCACTCTTGATGTACAAAGTTTTCATTTCTTTTCCTCTCGTGAAACTTCAAACGATATAATTATGAAGAATAAGAGGAAGTAGGAGGAAAATGCCTGGTTAAAAATCTTACTGCTTACTCCCTCCTCCGGGCTTGACTGTTTATATCCTGACAAACTTAACACAAAGGCGTGAATTAAAATGAACTAAGTATTATGTTCAAAGCTTTTCTCTCCATTTATCCACTGTTTAATGTTTAACTTTCGTGAAACTTAAAACACACAATTCAAATAGAGAAAATATTTACATTCATTGCATTGCTCACGTGATGTTTACTGCTTAATGTCTTATATTTGTAGTAGAAACGTAACGCAAGATATCAGAATGAAGAACTTACTATTAACTTGCTATCTTGCTATTAATGACCTAGTGTTTACTCTTTGCGAAACACAGAAAGCAACACTAAGGAAACAAGTAAGGAAGAACAGCAGAAAGGCAACATACAGCACAAGGGAAAACACAGTAATAACGCAGTACAGCAAGGAAGCACAGCACTAAGGAACCACACCAAGGAAGCACAGTAAGTAAGGCAGCGCACATACTAGGGAAGTACAGCACTAAAGAAACATGACAGAGAAACACAGCAGGTGGGAAGCACAGCAAGGAAGCACTGATGTTGAGGAGGATGAGGAAGAGAAGTGATGGTGCTCCCGAGTATTAGTGCGTGAGAAGCACTGGGATTATTTCGCTGACATTTTACGTTTGTGATGTTAATTAACCTTTGTATATATAGTGCTTGAGGCAACTCTGCTCGATTTTGGCTAAATTGCTAGATTGTATCGTGTTAATGAGGTGTGTAATGCCAACCCAACTAGTTCTCTCTGTTGTAATGTTGTGTTTTGTATGTGTGTGTGTGGTGAGCGCGTATTTTGCAAGGGTTCTCGGAGCGAAATATTTATCTATTTGGGAGATCATTTTCCTATCTTGTTCCAGGTAGTGATGTGACGAGCGCTCTGGGTTATATACAACTCATATGAGAGGCCTTTGGATATACGTCAACACTGGATCTAAATTCTATTCCCTATCATTATAAAATATCTCCAAACCCAAGAGTTTACGTAAATTAATCCTGACAGTCATTTCAAAATATATAGATATCAGAATTTAAAGAATCGCGTTGTTTTTAGTGCTGACATTTTGTTTTATGATATGTTAAAGGTTATATATTATGTGGTTTTAGTTATCCTAACTTGATATATACATAGGTTAATATATACAAATTGATAAATATAGCTTAATATATAGTTTTACATATCTTAAACCTCAAGTTATCTGTAGCTTTAGGTCAGATATAGTTTATAATAAATTAAAACCCAGGAATTACGTTGTTTAATCGTTAATGTCCAGCATCCAGTTAAAAAGTTCATGGAAAAATGCGATGTCATTTGATGCTTTTACTATCAGTGTCTCGAGGCACCGCTTACTGGGTCTTAAGAGTTTGGTGTGTCAGTGGCCAGAGTCTTTGTATTTGGGAACATCAACATCCAGGGGTCTTAAACCACTACTCTCTATGTCTTTATTTCTTCTACACGATAGGTTTCCAGGATTAAGAGAACACAAACTGGAAACAGAGATTAAGACTCAATCACCAGTTTTATCACACACATACACACACACACACACACACACACACACACACACACATGACATAATTTGCATCTCTAGCATTTAATGAATACGCAATATGGCTAAGGACTTTTATTATAAACAATTCAGCACTACAAAGATGAAAACTACCCCTCCCCCTCTCCCCCTCCCCTCTTCCCCCTCCCCTCTTCCCCCTCACCTCAAGAACATATCTACAATCACTGAGAAGCATATCACCTCTTGCAGTAGAAGGACAAATATGCTCAAGGTGGTGGTATACTGTAGACTCGGTTTTAAGGCCGAGAGTGTGAAACTGTGAGGAAGTGTGGATCGGATGTTAACCATTAGGGAGAAGGAGGATTAGAAAAAGTACAAAGGGCAAGGAGGAGGGCAAGAGGGCGTGGGGGATGGGGGGGAGGGCGTGGGGAGGAGGTGATGAGGGGTGTGAGTATTCTATTCACGATACCGAGAAGAAAGAAAACAAAAAAACAGAAAGGATATGACTGTAGACAAAATGAAGTCAGAGAAAGTTTGTGGTTTAGATAATATGGAAAGACAGTACAGACACACACACTGACGGGTTTCTGTGTGTGTGTGTGTGTGAATTTCTACGTACAGTATATGTTTATGTACTGTACGTGAAGTGTAACAAGGAAGTAAGTAATCTTCGAGATCTTGTCCTTGTACGAGTGTGTTTGTGTGTGGCCAGAACAAGTGAAGCATTGAGTGACAGCAGATTCATGAGCAAGTTTACTCTCAGGGCAGCCTTGATTTACGGGGGGGGGGGGGGGGGGACGGAAAGACTGTTTAAATTTTGCATTAGTAGTGCAGTTGGACAAATGACCGCCTGGAGTTTGATGAGCCGGAATTAGGGTAGAATTAGTAAGGTGCAAATATATTCCCTCACTGTTGTACTTCACGATAATGACATAGTTTTGGTTACTAGATTCCTGACAGCTTGCAAGGAAAAAATATCTTTGATTATATATTAATGAGCGTAAATACGGTCGTGTTTGACTTGAGGCAGAGAAAAAAAAGAAAGAAAGAGAGAGAGAGAGAGAGAGAAAATGTTCAACAAATCTGTAGCTGAAAGAAAAACGTAAAAATCGAAGAAAAAAAGTTTGTTTCTCTTTTCTAACATTGACTTATAGTACTACAAGAGCAGAATGATAGAGTACTTATCATCTCTGTACTGTATATACGTAAGCCTGGCCTTGTCGTGTCACCGTGAGTAAGAGCCGTCTTATCTCCAAAGCACAAAGGGAGACAAAACATTCCCTTAAGTACACCACAAACACTCTCTTAATAATACAGCAACGTCGACAATCCTACGTGTACCTGGGAGTGTGTCTGTAGCCTTTGACGACCGCAAGTGCTCATTAACTCAAATTACTGGCACAGACGTACAAAACAACGCTGATGAATGGCACAGGTTTTCGATGAATTGGCTGAAGGTTTAAAGAAGCATAGGAAGGAGGGAGAAGAGGGGTGAGGTATGATGGTTCCTGTGTGTTGGGGAGAGAAGGAGGAGGAAAAACACGATGTATAATGTTTCCAGAGCATTGGGAAGAGAAGAAGATTATATATGATGATTTCTGAGCATTGGGGAGAGAAGGAGGGAAGAGAGGGGTGAGGTACGATGTTTCCTGGGCATTGGCAGGAGAAGGAGGAGGAAGTAGACGGTGTGTATGATGTTTCCTGAACATTGGCAGGAGAAGGAGGAGGAAGTAGACGGTGTGTATGATGTTTCCTGAACATTGGAAAGAGAAGGAGGAGGAAGGAGACGAGGTGTGATGTTTCCTGAGCATTGTGAAGAGAGGGAGGAGGAAGGAGGCGAGGTATGATGTTTCCTAAGCATTGGGGAGAGAAGGAGTGAGGGGAGGGGTGTGGTAAGAAGTTTTGTGAGCGTTGGGAAGAGAAGGAGGAGGAAGAAGACGATGTATGATGATTCCTGGGCATTGGTAAGACAAGGAGGAGGAGGGAGACGAGGTATGGTACTTTGAGCATTGGGAAGAGAAGGAGGGAGGAGAGGGGTGAGGTATGATAGTTCCTATGTGTTTGGGAGAGGAGGAGGAAAAAGAGGATGTATAATGTTTCCAGAGCATTAGGAAGAGAAGGAGACTATGTATGATGATTTCTGGGCATTGGGGAGAGAAGGATGGATTGGAGGGGTGTGGTATGATGTTTCCTAAGTATTTGGAAAAGAAGGAAGAGGAAGGAAACGAGATTTTATGTTGCCTGAGCATTAGGAAGAGAAGTAGTGAGGGGAGGGGTGAGTTATGATGTTTCTTGAGCATTGGGGAGAGAAGGAGAGAGGGAAGGGGGTGAGATATGGTGTTTCCCGAGCATTGAGGAGAGAAGGAGGAGGAAGGCGACGATATATTATGTTGCCTGATGATTGGGAAGAGAA
>CAUDMG010003323.1:1037500-1172500 GCA_958450375.1 Homarus gammarus | reverse complement strand
GCTGCTGCTGACCTCTCTCTCTCTCTCTCTCTCTCTCTCTCTCTCTCTCTCTCTATATATATATATATATATATATATATATATATATATATATATATATATATTACAGGGAATTCGGATGTTTCAGGCATTTTACCGGTAAATTTGGATGTTTCAAACACCCAAGACTATAGCCTTGGTGTCATTTTACCGGCAAATTTGGGTGTTTTATATAGCCAAGGTCTTGGTATCATTATCCTGGCAAATTTGGGTGTTTCAGGCACCCAAGACTATAGGCTTGGTATCATTTATTTGGCAAATTTGGGTGTTTCAGGCACCCTAGCACTATAACTTTGATATCATGTTGTCAGCAAATTTGGGTGTTTCAGCACCCAAGACTATAGCCTTGGTGTAATTATATAGGCATATATGGGTGTTTCAGGCACCGAAGACTATAGCCTTGGTGACATTATATAGGCAAATTTGTGTTTCTGGCACCCAAAACTATAACCTTGGTGTCATTATACAGGCAAATTTGTGTGTTTCAGGCACCCAAGACTATAGCCTTGGTGTCATTTTACCGGCAAATTTGGGTGTTTTATATAGCCAAGGTCTTGGTATCATTTATTTGGCAAATTTGGGTGTTTCAGGCACCCAAGACTATAGCCTTGGTATCATTTATTTGGCAAATTTTAGTGTTTCAGGCACCCTGGACTATAACTTTGATGTCATGTTGTCAGCAAATTTGGGTGTTTCAGGCACCCAAGACTAAAGCCTTGGTGTCATTATATAGGCAAATTTGGGTGTTTCAGGCACCCAGGACTCTAGCCTTGGTATCATTTATTTGGCAAATTTGGGTGATTCAGGCACCCTAGACTATAACTTTGATGTCATGTTGTCAGCAAATTTGGGTGTTTCAGGCACGCAAGACTATAGTCTTGGAGTCATTTTACCGGCAAATTTGGGTGTTTTATATAGCCAAGGTCTTGGTATCATTATCCTGGCAAATTTGGGTGATTCAGGCACCCTAGACTATAGCCTTGTTGTCATTTTACCTGCAAATTTGGGTGTTTTAGGCACCCAAGACTATAGCTTTGGTATCATTTATTTCGCAAATTTGGGTGTTTCAGGCACCCAAGACTCTAACTTTGATGTCATGTTATCAGCAAATTTGGGTGTTTCGGGCAACCAAGACTATAGCCTTGGTATCATTATATGGCAAATTTTGGTATTTCAGACACGCATGACTATATTCTTGGTGCCATTTATTTGACAAATGTCGGTGCTTTAGGCACCCAAGACTATAGCCTTGGTGTCATTATATAGGCAAATTTGGGTGTTTCTGGCATCCAAGACTATAGCCTTGGTGTCAATATACAGGCAAATTTGTGTGTTTCAGGCACCCAAGACTATAACTTTGATGTCATGTTGTCAGCAAATTTAGGTGTTTCAGGCACCCAAGACTATAGCCTTGGTGTCATTTTACGGCAAATTTGGGTGTTTCAGGCACCCAAGACTATAGCCTTGGTGTCATTATACAGGCAAATTTGTGTGTTTCAGGCACCCAAGACTATAGCCTTGGTGTCAATATACAGGCAAATTTGTGTGTTTCAGGCACCCAAGACTATAGCCTTGGCGTCATTTTACCGACAAATTTGGGTGTTTCAGGCACCCAAGACTATAGCCTTGGTGTCATTATGCGGCAAATTTGGGTGTTTCAGGCACCCAAGACTATAGCCTTGGTGTCATTATACAGGCAAATTTGTGTGTTTCAGGCACCCAAGACTATAGCCTTGGTGCCATTTTACCAGGAAATTTGGGTGTTTCAGGCACCCAGGGGTATAGCCTTGGTGTCATTATACAGGCAAATTTGTGTGTTTCAGGCACCCAAGACGATAGCCTTGGTGTCATTATACCGGCAAATTTGGGTGTTTCAGGCACCCAAGACTATAGCCTTGGTGTTATTTTACCAGCAAATTTGTGTGTTTCAGGCACCCAAGACTATAGCCTTGGTGTCATTTTACCGGAAAATTTGGGTGTTTCAGGCACCCAGGACTATAGCCTTGGTGTAATTATAGAGGCAAATTTGTGTGTTTCAGGCACCCAAGACTATAGCCTTGGTGTAATTATATAGACAAATTTTTGTGTTTCAGGCACCCAAGACTATAGCCTTGGTGTCATTATACAGGCAAATTTGTGTGTTTCAGGCACCCAAGACTATAGCCTTGGTGCCATTTTACCAGGAAATTTGGGTGTTTCAGGCACCCAAGACTATAGCCTTGGTGTCATTTTACCGGAAAATTTGGGTGTTTCAGGCACCCAGGACTATAGCCTTGGTGTCATTATACAGGCAAATTTGTGTGTTTCAGGCACCCAAGACTATAGCCTTGGTGTCATTATACAGGCAAATTTGGGTGTTTCAGGCACCCAAGACTATAGCCTTGGTGTTATTTTACCAGCAAATTTGTGTTTCAGGCACCCAAGACTATAGCCTTATTGTAATTATATAGGCAAATTTGGGTGTTTCAGGCACCCAAGACTATAGCCTTGGTGTAATTATATAGGCAAATTTGTGTGTTTCAGGCACCCAAGACTATAACCTTATTGTAATTATATAGGCAAATTTGGGTGTTTCAGGCACCCAGGACTATAGCCTTGGTGTCATTATTCAGGCAAATTTGTGTGTTTCAGGCACCCAAGACTATAGCCTTGGTGCCATTTTACCAGCAAATTTGGGTGTTTCAGGCACCCTAGACTATAGCCTTGGTGTAATTATATAGGCAAATTTGGGTGTTTTAGGCACCCAAGACTATAGCCTTGGTGTACATTATATAGGCAAATTTGGTGTTTCAGGCACCCAAGACTATAGCCTTGGTGTCATTATATAGGCAAATTTGGGTGTTTCAGGCACCCAAGACTATAGCCTTGGTGTCATTTTACCGGCAAATTTGGGTGTTTCAGGCACCCAAGACTATAGCCTTGGTGTAATTATATAGGCAAATTTGGGTGTTTCAGGCACCCAAGACTATAGCCTTGGTGTAATTATATAGGCAAATTTGGGTGTTTTAGGCACCCAAGACTATAGCCTTGGTATCATTTATTTGGCAAATTTGGGTGTTTCAGGCACCCAAGACTATAACTTTGATGTCATGTTGTCAGCAAATTTGGGTGTTTCAGGCAACCAAGACTATAGCCTTGGTATCATTATTTGGCAAATTTTGGTATTTCAGACACGCATGACTATAGCCTTGGTGCCATTTATTTGACAAATGTGGTTGCTTTAGGCACCCAAGACTATAGTCTTGGTGTCATTTTATCGGCAAATTTGTGTGTTTCAGGCACCCAAGACTATAGCCTTGGTGTCATAATACAGGCAAATTTGGGTGTTTCAGGCACCCAAGACTATAGCCTTGGTGTCATTATACAGACAAATTTTTGTGTTTCAGGCACCCAAGACTATAGCCTTGGTATCATTTATTTGGCAAATTTTAGTGTTTCAGGCACCCTGGACTATAACTTTGATGTCATGTTGTCAGCAAATTTGGGTGTTTCAGGCACCCAAGACTATAGCCTTGGTATCATTTATTTGGCAAATTTGGGTGTTTCAGGTACCCTAGACTATAACTTTGATGTCATTTTACCCTGGAAATTTGTGTGTTTCAGGCACCCAAGACTATAGCCTTGGTGTAATTATATAGGCAAATTTGGGTGTTTCAGGCACCCAAGACTATAGCCTTGGTGTCATTATACAGACAAATTTTTGTGTTTCAGGCACCCAAGACTATAGCCTTGGTATCATTTATTTGGCAAATTTTAGTGTTTCAGGCACCCTGGACTATAACTTTGATGTCATGTTGTCAGCAAATTTGGGTGTTTCAGGCACCCAAGACTAAAGCCTTGGTACCATTTTTCCAGGAAATTTGGGTGTTTCAGGCACCCAAGACTATAGCCTTGGTGCCATTTTACCAGGAAATTTGGGTGTTTCAGGCACCCAAGACTATAGCCTTGGTGTCATTATACAGGCAAATTTGTGTGTTTCAGGCACCCAAGACTATAGCCTTGGTGTAATTATATAGACAAATTTGGGTGTTTCAGGCACCCAAGACTATAGCCTTATTGTAATTATATAGGCAAATTTGGGTGTTTCAGGCACCCAGGACTATAGCCTTGGTGTCATTATACAGGCAAATTTGTATGTTTCAGGCACCCAAGACTATAGCCCTGCTGTCATTTTACCAGGAAATTTGGGTGTTTCAGGCACCCAAGACTATAGCCTTGGTGTCATTATACAGGCAAATATGTGTGTTTCAGGCACCCAAGACTATAGCCCTGGTGTCATTTTACCAGGAAATTTGGGTGTTTCAGGCACCCAAGACTATAGCCTTGGTGTCATTATACAGGCAAATTTGGGTGTTTCAGGCACCCAAGACTATAGCCTTGGTGTCATTATATAGGCAAATTTGGGTGTTTGAGGCACCCAAGACTATAGCCTTGGTGTCATTTTACCGACAAAGTTGGGTGTTTCAGGCACCTAAGACTATAGCCTTGGTGTCATTATACAGGCAAATTTGGGTGTTTCAGGCACCCAAGACTATAGCCTTATTGTAATTATATAGGCAAATTTGGGTGTATGAGGCACCCAAGACTATAGCCTTGGTGCCATTTTACCGGCAAATTTGGGTGTTTCAGGCACCTAGGACTATAGCCTTGGTGTCATTTTACCGGCAAATTTGGGTGTTTCAGGTACCCAAGACTATAGCCTTGGTGTCATTTTACCGGCAAATTTGGGTGTTTCAGGCACCCAAGAGTATAGCCGTGGTGTAATTATATAGGCAAATTTGTGTGTTTCAGGCACCCAAGACTATAGCCTTGGTGTTATTATATAGGCAAATTTGTGTGTTTCAGGCACCCAAGACTATAGCCTATGTGTTATTATAAAGACAAATTAGGGTGTTTGAGGCACTCAAGACTATAGCCTTGGTGTAATTATATAGGCAAATTTGTGTGTTTCAGGCACCCAAGACTTTAGCCTTGGTGTTATTATATAGGCAAATTTGTGTGTTTCAGGCACCCAAGACTATAGCCTTGGTATAATTATATCGGGAAATTTGTGTGTTTCAGGTACCCAAGACGATAGCCTTGGTGTCATTTTACCGGCAAATTTGGGTGTTTCAGGCACCCAAGACTATAGCCTTGGTGTCATTTTACCGGCAAATTTGGGTGTTTCAGGCACCCAAGACTATAGCCTTGGTGTCATTATATAGGCAAATTTGGGTGGTTGGGGCTCCCAAATCTATAGCCTTGGTGTCATTTTACCGGCAAATTTGGGTGTTTCAGGCACCCAAGAGTATAGCCTTGGTGTAATTATATAGGCAAATTTGTGTGTTTCAGGCACCTAAGACTATTGCCTTGGTGTTATTATATCGGCAAATTTGTGTGTTTCAGGCACCCAAGACTATAGCCTTGGTGTCATTTTCCCGGTAAATTTGGGTGTTTCAGGCACCTAGGACTATAGCCTTGGTGTCATTTTACCGGCAAATTTGGGTGTTTCAGGCACCCAAGACTATATAGCCTTGGTGTCATTTTACCGGCAAATTTGGGTGTTTCAGGTACCCAAGAGTATAGCCTTGGTGTAATTATATAGGCAAATTTGTGTGTTTCAGGCACCCAAGACTATAGCCTTGGTGTTATTATATAGGCAAATTTGTGTGTTTCAGGCACCCAAGACAATAGCCTCGGTGGTATTATAAAGACAAATTAGGGTGTTTGAGGCACCCAAGACTATAGCCTTGGTGTAATTATATAGGCAAATTTGTGTGTTTCAGGCACCCAAGACTATAGCCTTGGTGTTATTATATGGGCAATTTTTTGTGTTTCAGGCACCCAAGACTATAGCCTTGGTATAATTGTATGGGGAAATTTGTGTGTTTCAGGCACCCAAGACGATAGCCTTGGTGTCATTTTACCGGCAAATTTGGGTGTTTCAGGCACCCAAGACTATAGCCTTGGTGTCATTTTATCGGCAAATTTGGGTGTTTCAGGCACCCAAGACTATAGCCTTGGTGTCATTTTACCGGCAAATTTGGGTGTTTCAGGCACCTAAGACTATAGCCTTGGTGTCATTTTACCGGCAAATTTGGGTGTTTCAGGCACCCAAGACTATAGCCTTGGTGTCATTATAAAGGCAAATTTGCGTGTTTGAGGCACCCAAGACTATAGCCTTGGTGTCATTTTACCGACAAATTTGGGTGTTTCAGGCACCCAAGACTATAGCCTTGGTGTCATTATACAGGCAAATTTGTGTGTTTCAGGCACCCAAGACTATAGCCTTGGTGTCATTATACAGGCAAATTTGGGTGTTTCAGGCACCCAAGACTATAGCCTTGGTATCATTATACAGGCAAATTTGGGTGTTTCAGGCACCCAAGACGATAGCCTTGGTGTAATTATATAGACAAATTTGGGTGTTTCAGGCACCCAAGACTATAGACTTGGTGTCATTTTACCAGCAAATTTGTGTGTTTCAGGCACCCAAGACTATAGCCTTGGTGTCATTTTACCGGAAAATTTGGGTGTTTCAGGCACCCAGGACTATAACCTTGGTGTAATTATATAGGCAAATTTGTGTGTTTCAGGCACCCAAGACTATAGCCTTGGTGTAATTATATAGACAAATTTGGGTGTTTCAGGCACCCAGGACTATAGCCTTGGTGTCATTATACAGGCAAATTTGTGTGTTTCAGGCACCCAAGACTATAGCCTTGGTGCCATTTTACCAGCAAATTTGTGTGTTTCAGGCACCCAAGACTATAGCCCTGGTGTCATTTTACCAGGAAATTTGGGTGTTTCAGGGACCCAAGACTATAGCCTTGGTGTCATTATACAGGCAAATTTGTGTGTTTCAGGCACCCAAGACTCTAGCCTTGGTGCCATTTTACCAGCAAATTTGGGTGTTTCAGGCACCCAAGACTATAGCCTTGGTGTTATTATAAAGACAAATTAGGGTGTTTGAGGCACTCAAGACTAAAGCCTTGGTGTAATTATATAGGCAAATTTGTGTGTTTCAGGCACCCAAGACTATAGCCTTGGTGTCATTATATAGGCAAATTTGGGTGTTTGAGGCACCCAAGACTATAGCCTTGGTGTCATTTTACCGGCAAATTTTGGTGTTTCAGGCACCCAAGAGTATAGCCTTCGTGTAATTATATAGGCAAATTTGTGTGTTTCAGGCACCCAAGACTATAGCCTTGGTGTTATTATATAGGCAAATTTGTGTGTTTCAGGCACCCAAGACGATAGCCTTGGTATCATTTATTTGGCAAATTTGGATGTTTCAGGCACCCAAGACTATAGCCTTGGTATAATTATATCGGGAAATTTGTGTGTTTCAGGCACCCAAGACGATAGCCTTGGTGTCATTTTACCGGCAAATTTGGGTGCTTCAGGCACCCAAGACTTTAGCCTTGGTGTCATTTTACCGGCAAATTTGGGTGTTTCAGGCACCTAAGACTATAGCCTTGGTGTCATTTTACCGGCAAATTTGGGTGTTTCAGGCACCCAAGAGTATAGCCTTGGTGTAATTATATAGGCAAATTTGTGTGTTTCAGGCACCCAAGACTATAGCCTTGGTGTTATTATATAGGCAAATTTGTGTGTTTCAGGCACCCAAGACTATAGCCTTGGTGTCATTTTCACGGCAAATTTGGGTGTTTCAGGCACCTAGGACTATAGCCTTGGTGTAATTATATAGGCAAATTTGTGTGTTTCAGGCACCCAAGACTATAGCCTTGGTGTTCTTATATATAGGCAAATTTGTGTGTTTCAGGCACCCAAGACTATAGCCTCGGTGTTATTATAAAGACAAATTAGGGTGTTTGAGGCACCCAAGACTATAGCCTTGGTGTAATTATATAGGCAAATTTGTGTGTTTCAGGCACCCAAGACTATAGCCTTGGTGTTATTATATGGGCAAATTTGTGTGTTTCAGGCACCCAAGACTATAGCCTTGGTATAATTATATGGGGAAATTTGTGTGTTTCAGGCACCCAAGACGATAGCCATGGTGTCATTTAACCGGCAAATTTGGGTGTTTCAGTCACCCAAGACTATAGCCTTGGTGTCATTTTACCGGCAAATTTGGGTGTTTCAGGCACCCAAGACTATAGCCTTGGTGTCATTATATAGGCAAATTTGGGTGTTTGAGGCACCCAAGACTATAGCCTTGGTGTCATTTTACCGACAAATTTGGGTGTTTCAGGCACCCAAGACTATAGCCTTGGTGTCATTATGCAGGCAAATTTGGGTGTTTCAGGCACCCAAGACTATAGCCTTGGTGTCATTATACAGGCAAATTTGTGTGTTTCAGGCACCCAAGACTATAGCCTTGGTGTCATTATACAGGCAAATTTGGGTGTTTCAGGCACCCAAGACTATAGCCTTGGTGTCATTATACAGACAAATTTGTGTGTTTCAGGCACCCAAGACTATTGCTTTGGTGCCATTTTACCAGGAAATTTGGGTGTTTCAGGCACCCAAGAGTATAGCCTTGGTGTCATTATACAGGCAAATTTGGGTGTTTCAGCCACCCAAGACGATGGCCTTGGTATCATTTATTTGGCAAATTTGGGTGTTTCAGGCACCCAAGACTATAGACTTCGTGTCATTTTACCAGCAAATTTGTGTGTTTCAGGTACCCAAGACTATAGCCTTGGTGTCATTTTACCGGAAAATTTGGGTGTTTCAGGCACCCAGGACTATAGCCTTGGTGTAATTATATAAGCAAATTTGTGTGTTTGAGGCACCCAAGACTATAGCCTTGGTGTAATTATATAGACAAATTTGGGTGTTTCAGGCACCCAAGACTATAGCCTTGGTGTCATTTTACCAGCAAATTTGTGTGTTTCAGGCACCCAAGACTATAGCCTTGGTGTCATTTTACCGGAAAATTTGGGTGTTTCAGGCACCCAGGACTATAACCTTGGTGTTATTATATAGGCAAATTTGTGTGTTTCAGGCACCCAAGACTATAGCCTTGGTGTTATTATATAGGCAAATTTGTGTGTTTCAGGCACCCAAGACTATAGCCTCGGTGTTATTATAAAGACAAATTAGGGTGTTTGAGGCACCCAAGACTATAGCCTTGGTGTAATTATATAGGCAAATTTGTGTGTTTCTGGCACCCAAGACTATAGCCTTGGTGTTATTATATGGGCAAATTTGTGTGTTTCAGGCACCCAAGACTATAGCCTTGGTATAATTATATCGGGAAATTTGTGTGTTTCAGGCACCCAAGACGATAGCCTTGGTGTCATTTTACCGGCAAATTTGGGTGTTTCAGGCACCCAAGACTATAGCCTTGGTGTCATTTTACCGGCAAATTTGGGTGTTTCAGGCACCCAAGAGTATAGCCTTGGTGTCATTTTACCGGCAAATTTGGGTGTTTCAGGCACCCAAGACCTTGGTGTCATTTTACCGGCAAATTTGGGTGTTTCAGGCACCTAAGACTATAGCCTTGGTGTCATTTTACCGGCAAATTTGGGTGTTTCCGGCACCCAAGACTATAGCCTTGGTGTCATTTTACCGACAAATTTGGGTGTTTCAGGCACCCAAGACTATAGCCTTGGTGTTATTATACAGGCAAATTTGGGTGTTTCAGGCACCCAAGACTATAGCCTTGGTGTCATTATACAGGCAAATTTGTGTGTTTCAGGCACCCAAGACTATAGCCTTGGTGTCATTATACAGGCAAATTTGGGTGTTTCAGGCACCCAAGACTATAGCCTTGGTGTCATTATACAGGCAAATTTGTGTGTTTCAGGCACCCAAGACTATAGCCTTGGTGTAATTATAAAGACAAATTAGGGTGTTTGATGCACCCAAGACTATAGCCTTGGTGTAATTATATAGGCAAATTTGTGTGTTTCAGGCACCCAAGACTATAGCCTTGGTGTTATTATATAGACAAATTAGGGTGTTTGAGGCACCCAAGACTATAGCCTTGGTGTAATTATATAGGCAAATTTGTGTGTTTCGGGCACCCAAGACTATAGCCTTGGTGTTATTATATAGGCAAATTTGTGTGTTTCAGGCACCCAAGACTATTGCCTTGGTGTTATTATATAGACAAATTAGGGTGTTTGAGGCACCCAAGACTATAGCCTTGGTGTAATTATATAGGCAAATTTGTGTGTTTCAGGCACCCAAGACTATAGCCTTCGTGTAATTATATAGGCAAATTTGTGTGTTTCAGGCACCCAACACTATAGCCTTGGTGTTATTATATAGGCAAATTTGTGTGTTTCAGGCACCCAAGACTATAGCCTTGGTATAATTAGATCGGGAAATTTGTGTGTTTCAGGCACCCAAGACGATAGCCTTGGTGTCATTTTACCGGCAAATTTGGATGTTTCAGGCACCCAAGACTATAGCCTTGGTGTCATTTTACCGGCAAATTTGCGTGTTTCAGGCACCCAAGAGTATAGCCTTGGTGTCATTTTACCGGCAAATTTGGGTGTTTCAGGCACCCAAGACTATAGCCTTGGTGTCATTATATAGGCAAATTTGGGTGTTTGAGACACCCAAGACTATAGCCTTGGTGTCATTTTACCGGCAAATTTGGGTGTTTCAGGCACCCAAGAGTATAGCCTTCGTGTAATTATATAGGCAAATTTGTGTGTTTCAGGCACCCAAGACTATTGCCTTGGTGTTATTGTATAGGCAAATTTGTGTGTTTCAGGCACCCAAGACGATAGCCTTGGTGTCATTTTCACGGCAAATTTGGGTGTTTCAGGCACCTAGGACTATAGCCTTGGTGTCATTTTACCGGCAAATTTGGGTGTTTCAGGCAACCAAGACTATAGCCTTGGTGTCATTTTACCGGCAAATTTGGGTGTTTCAGGTACCCAAGAGTATAGCCTTGGTGTAATTATATAGGCAAATTTGTGTGTTTCAGGCACCCAAGACTATAGCCTTGGTGTTCTTATATATAGGCAAATTTGTGTGTTTCAGGCACCCAAGACTATAGCCTCGGTGTTATTATAAAGACAAATTAGGGTGTTTGAGGCACCCAAGACTATAGCCTTGGTGTAATTATGTAGGCAAATTTGTGTGTTTCAGGCACCCAAGACTATAGCCTTGGTATAATTATATGGGGAAATTTGTGTGTTTCAGGCACCCAAGACGATAGCCTTGGTGTAATTTTACCGGCAAATTTGGGTGTTTCAGGCACCCAAGACTATAGCTTGGTGTCATTTTATCGGCAAATTTGGGTGTTTCAGGCACCCAAGAGTATAGCCTTGGTGTCATTTTACCGGCAAATTTGGGTGTTTCAGGCACCCAAGACTATATATAGCCTTGGTGTCATTTTAACGGAAAATTTGGGTGTTTCAGGCACCTAAGACTATAGCCTTGGTGTCCTTTTACCGGCAAATTTGGGTGTTTCAGGCACCCAAGACTATAGCCTTGGTGTCATTATATAGGTAAATTTGGGTGTTTGAGGCACCCAAGACTATCGCCTTGGTGTCATTTTACCGACAAATTTGGGTGTTTCAGGCACCCAAGACTATAGCCTTGTGTCATTATACAGGCAAATTTGTGTGTTTCAGGCACCCAAGACTATAGCCTTGGTGTCATTATACAGGCAAATTTGGGTGTTTCAGGCACCCAAGACTATAGCCTTGGTGTCATTATACAGGCAAATTTGTGTGTTTCAGGCACCCAAGACTATAGCCTTGGTGCCATTTTACCAGGAAATTTGGGTGTTTCAGGCACCCAAGAGTATAGCCTTGGTTTCATTTTACCGGCAAATTTGGGTGTTTCAGGCACCCAAGACGATAGCCTTGGTATCATTTATTTGGCAAATTTGGGTGTTTCAGGCACCCAAGACTATGGACTTGGTGTCATTTTACCAGCAAATTTGTGTGTTTCAGGCACCCAAGACTATATAGCCTTGGTGTCATTTTACCGGAAAATTTGGGTGTTTCAGGCACCCAGGACTATAGCCTTGGTGTAATTATATAAGCAAAGTTGTGTGTTTGTGGCACCCAAGACTATAGCCTTGGTGTAATTATATAGACAAATTTGGGTGTTTCAGGCACCCAAGACTATAGCCTTGGTGTCATTTTACCAGCAAATTTGTGTGTTTCAGGCACCCAAGACTATAGCCTTGGTGTCATTTTACCGGAAAATTTGGGTGTTTCAGGCACCCAGGACTATAACCTTGGTGTAATTATATAGGCAAATTTGTGTGTTTCAGGCACCCAAGACTATAGCCTTGGTGTAATTATATAGACAAATTTGGGTGTTTCAGGCACCCAAGACTATAGCCTTATTGTAATTATATAGGCAAATTTGGGTGTTTCAGGCACCCAGGACTATAGCCTTGGTGTCATTATACAGGCAAATTTGTGTGTTTCAGGCACCCAAGACTATAGCCTTGGTGCCATTTTACCAGCAAATTTGTGTGTTTCAGGCACCCAAGACTATAGCCCTGGTGTCATTTTACCAGGAAATTTGGGTGTTTCAGGGACCCAAGACTATAGCCTTGGTGTCATTATACAGGCAAATTTGTGTGTTTCAGGCACCCAAGACTATAGCCTTGGTGCCATTTTACCAGCAAATTTGGGTGTTTCAGGCACCCAAGACTATAGCCTTGGTGTTATTATAAAGACAAATTAGGGTGTTTGAGGCACTCAAGACTAAAGCCTTGGTGTAATTATATAGGCAAATTTGTGTGTTTCAGGCACCCAAGACTATAGAATTGGTGTTATTATAAAGACAAATTAGGGTGTTTGAGGCACCCAAGACTATAGCCTTGGTGTAATTATATAGGCAAATTTGTGTGTTTCAGGCACCCAAGACTATAGCCTTGGTGTTATTATAAAGACAAATTAGGGTGTTTGAGGCACCCAAGACTATAGCCTTGGTGTAATTATATAGGCAAATTTGTGTGTTTCAGGCACCCAAGACTATAGCCTTGGTGTCATTATATAGGCAAATTTGGGTGTTTGAGGCACCCAAGACTATAGCCTTGGTGTCATTTTACCGGCAAATTTGGGTGTTTCAGGCACCCAAGAGTATAGCCTTCGTGTAATTATATAGGCAAATTTGTGTGTTTCAGGCACCCAAGACTATAGCCTTGGTGTTATTATATAGGCAAATTTGTGTGTTTCAGGCACCCAAGACGATAGCCTTGGTATCATTTATTTGGCAAATTTGGGTGTTTCAGGCACCCAAGACTATAGCCTTGGTGTCATTTTACCAGCAAATTTGTGTGTTTCAGGCACCCAAGACTATAGCCTTGGTGTTATTATATAGGCAAATTTGTGTGTTTCAGGCACCCAAGACTATAGCCTTGGTGTAATTATATCGGGAAATTTGTGTGTTTCAGGCACCCAAGACGATAGCCTTGGTGTCATTTTACCGGCAAATTTGGGTGTTTCAGGCACCCAAGACTATATAGCCTTGGTGTCATTTTACCGGCAAATTTGGGTGTTTCAGGCACCTAAGACTATAGCCTTGGTGTCATTTTACCGGCAAATTTGGGTGTTTCAGGCACCCAAGAGTATAGCCTTGGTGTAATTATATAGGCAAATTTGTGTGTTTCAGGCACCCAAGACTATAGCCTTGGTGTTATTATATAGGCAAATTTGTGTGTTTCAGGCACCCAAGACTATAGCCTTGGTGTCATTTTCACGGCAAATTTGGGTGTTTCAGGCACCTAGGACTATAGCCTTGGTGTCATTTTACCGGCAAATTTGGGTGTTTCAGGCACCCAAGACTATAGCCTTGGTGTCATTTTACCGGCAAATTTGGGTGTTTCAGGTACCCAAGAGTATAGCCTTGGTGTAATTATATAGGCAAATTTGTGTGTTTCAGGCACCCAAGACTATAGCCTTGGTGTTCTTATATATAGGCAAATTTGTGTGTTTCAGGCACCCAAGACTATAGCCTCGGTGTTATTATATAGACAAATTAGGGTGTTTGAGGCACCCAAGACTATAGCCTTGGTGTTATTATATGGGCAAATTTGTGTGTTTCAGGCACCCAAGACTATAGCCTTGGTATAATTATATCGGGAAATTTGTGTGTTTCAGGCACCCAAGACGATAGCCTTGGTGTCATTTTACCGGCAAATTTGGGTGTTTCAGGCACCCAAGACTATAGCCTTGGTGTCATTTTACCGGCAAATTTGGGTGTTTCAGGCACCCAAGACTATAGCCTTGGTGTCATTTTACCGGAAAATTTGGGTGTTTCAGGCACCCAAGACTATAGCCTTGGTGTCATTTTACCGGCAAATTTGGGTGTTTCAGGCACCCAAGACTATAGCCTTGGTGTCATTATACAGGCAAATTTGTGTGTTTCAGGCACCCAAGACTATAGCCTTGGTGTCATTATACAGGCAAATTTGTGTGTTTCAGGCACCCAAGACTATAGCCTTGGTGTCATTTACAGGCAAATTTGTGTGTTTCAGGCACCCAAGACTATAGCCTTGGTGTCATTATACAGGCAAATTTGTGTGTTTCAGGCACCCAAGACTATAGCCTTGGTGTTATTATATAGGCAAATTTGTGTGTTTCAGGCACCCAAGACGATAGCCTTGGTATCATTTATTTGGCAAATTTGGGTGTTTCAGGCACCCAAGACTATAGCCTTGGTGTCATTTTACCGGCAAATTTGGGTGTTTCAGGCACCCAAGACTATAGCCTTGGTGTCATTTTACCGGCAAATTTGGGTGTTTCAGGCACCCAAGACTATAGCCTTGGTGTCATTATATAGGCAAATTTGGGTGTTTGAGGCACCCAAGACTATAGCCTTGGTGTCATTTTACCGGCAAATTTGGGTGTTTCAGGCACCCAAGACTATAGCCTTGGTGTAATTATATAGGCAAATTTGTGTGTTTCAGGCACCCAAGACTATAGCCTTGGTGTCATTTTACCGGCAAATTTGGGTGTTTCAGGCACCCAAGACTATAGCCTTGGTGTCATTATACAGGCAAATTTGGGTGTTTCAGGCACCCAAGACTATAGCCTTGGTGTCATTATACAGGCAAATTTGTGTGTTTCAGGCACCCAAGACTATAGCCTTGGTGTAATTATATAGACAAATTTGTGTGTTTCAGGCACCCAAGACTATAGCCTTGGTGTTATTATAAAGACAAATTAGGGTGTTTGAGGCACCCAAGACTATAGCCTTGGTGTAATTATATAGGCAAATTTGTGTGTTTCAGGCACCCAAGACTATAGCCTTGGTGTCATTATATAGGCAAATTTGGGTGTTTGAGGCACCCAAGACTATAGCCTTGGTGTCATTTTACCGACAAATTTGGGTGTTTCAGGCACCCAAGACTATAGCCTTGGTGTCATTATACAGGCAAATTTGGGTGTTTCAGGCACCCAAGACTATAGCCTTGGTGTCATTATACAGGCAAATTTGTGTGTTTCAGGCACCCAAGACTATAGCCTTGGTGTTATTATAAAGACAAATTAGGGTGTTTGAGGCACCCAAGACTATAGCCTTGGTGTAATTATATAGGCAAATTTGGGTGTTTGAGGCACCCAAGACTATAGCCTTGGTGTCATTTTACCGACAAATTTGGGTGTTTCAGGCACCCAAGACTATAGCCTTGGTGTCATTATACAGGCAAATTTGGGTGTTTCAGGCACCCAAGACTATAGCCTTGGTGTCATTATACAGGCAAATTTGTGTGTTTCAGGCACCCAAGACTATAGCCTTGGTGTTATTATAAAGGCAAATTAGGGTGTTTGAGGCACCCAAGACTATAGCCTTGGTGTAATTATATAGGCAAATTTGGGTGTTTGAGGCACCCAAGACTATAACCTTGGTGTTATTATAAAGACAAATTAGGGTGTTTGAGGCACCCAAGACTATAGCCTTGGTGTTATTATATAGACAAATTAGGGTGTTTGAGGCACCCAAGACTATAGCCTTGGTGTAATTATATAGGCAAATTTGTGTGTTTCAGGCACCCAAGACTATAGCCTTGGTATAATTATATCGGGAAATTTGTGTGTTTCAGGCACCCAAGACGATAGCCTTGGTGTCATTATTTGGCAAATTTGTGTGTTTCAGGCACCCAAGACTATAGCCTTGGTGTCATTTTACCGGCAAATTTGTTTGTTTCAGGCACCCAAGACTATAGCCGTTGTTTTATTATATAGGCAAATTTGGGTGTTTCAGGCACCCAAGACTATAGCCTTGGTGTCATTTTACGGCAAATTTGGGTGTTTCAGGCACCCAAGACTATAGCCTTGGTGTAATTATATAGGCAAATTTGTGTGTTTCAGGCACCCAAGACTATAGCCTTGGTGTTATTATATAGGCAAATTTGTGTGTTTCAGGCACCCAAGACGATAGCCTTGGTATCATATATTTGTCAAATTTGTGTGTTTCAGGCACCCAAGACTATAGCCTTGGTATAATTATATCGGGAAATTTGTGTGTTTCAGGCACCCAAGACGATAGCCTTGGTGTCATTTTACCGGCAAATTTGGGTGTTTCAGGCACCCAAGACTATAGCCTTGGTGTCATTTTACCGGCAAATTTGGGTGTTTCAGGCACCTAAGACTATAGCCTTGGTGTCATTTAACCGGCAAATTTGGGTGTTTCAGGCACCCAAGACTATAGCCTTGGTGTCATTATATAGGCAAATTTGGGTGGTTGGGGCTCCCAAATCTATAGCCTTGGTGTCATTTTACCGGCAAATTTGGGTGTTTCAGGCACCCAAGAGTATAGCCTTGGTGTAATTATATAGGCAAATTTGTGTGTTTCAGGCACCCAAGACTATAGCCTTGGTGTTATTATATAGGCAAATTTGTGTGTTTCAGGCACCCAAGACTATAGCCTTGGTGTCATTTTCACGGCAAATTTGGGTGTTTCAGGCACCTAGGACTATAGCCTTGGTGTCATTTTACCGGCAAATTTGGGTGTTTCAGGCACCCAAGACTATAGCCTTGGTGTCATTTTACCGGCAAATTTGGGTGTTTCAGGTACCCAAGAGTATAGCCTTGGTGTAATTATATAGGCAAATTTGTGTGTTTCAGGCACCCAAGACTATAGCCTTGGTGTTCTTATATATAGGCAAATTTGTGTGTTTCAGGCACCCAAGACTATAGCCTCGGTGTTATTATAAAGACAAATTAGGGTGTTTGAGGCACCCAAGACTATAGCCTTGGTGTAATTATAAGGCAAATTTGTGTGTTTCAGGCACCCAAGACTATAGCCTTGGTGTTATTATATGGGCAAATTTGTGTGTTTCAGGCACCCAAGACTATAGCCTTGGTATAATTATATCGGGAAATTTGTGTGTTTCAGGCACCCAAGACGATAGCCTTGGTGTCATTTTACCGGCAAATTTGGGTGTTTCAGGCACCCAAGACTATAGCCTTGGTGTCATTTTACCGGCAAATTTGGGTGTTTCAGGCACCCAAGAGTATAGCCTTGGTGTCATTTTACCGGCAAATTTGGGTGTTTCAGGCACCCAAGACTATAGCCTTGGTGTCATTTTACCGGAAATTTGGGTGTTTCAGGCACCCAAGACTATAGCCTTGGTGTCATTATACAGGCAAATTTGGGTGTTTCAGGCACCCAAGACTATAGCCTTGGTGTCATTATACAGGCAAATTTGGGTGTTTCAGGCACCCAAGACTATAGCCTTGGTGTCATTTTACCGACAAATTTGGGTGTTTCAGGCACCCAAGACTATAGCCTTGGTGTCATTATACAGGCAAATTTGGGTGTTTCAGGCACCCAAGACTATAGCCTTGGTGTCATTATACAGGCAAATTTGTGTGTTTCAGGCACCCAAGACTATAGCCTTGGTGTCATTATTCAGGCAAATTTGGGTGTTTCAGGCACCCAAGACTATAGCCTTGGTGTCATTATACAGGCAAATTTGTGTGTTTCAGGCACCCAAGACTATAGCCTTGGTGTCATTATACAGGCAAATTTGGGTGTTTCAGGCACCCAAGACTATAGCCTTGGTGTCATTATACAGGCAAATTTGTGTGTTTCAGGCACCCAAGACTATAGCCTTGGTGTCATTTTACAGGCAAATTTGGGTGTTTCAGGCACCCAAGACTATAGCCTTGGTGTCATTATACAGGCAAATTTGGGTGTTTCAGGCACCCAAGACGATAGCCTTGGTATCATTTATTTGGCAAATTTGGGTGTTTCAGGCACCCAAGACTATAGCCTTGGTGTCATTTTACCGGCAAATTTGGGTGTTTCAGGCACCCAAGACTATAGCCTTGGTGTCATTATATAGGCAAATTTGTGTGTTTCAGGCACCCAAGACTATAGCCTTGGTGTAATTATATAGGCAAATTTGGGTGTTTCAGGCACCCAAGACTATAGCCTTGGTGTTATTATAAAGACAAATTAGGGTGTTTGAGGCACCCAAGACTATAGCCTTGGTGTAATTATATAGGCAAATTTGTGTGTTTCAGGCACCCAAGACTATAGCCTTGGTGTTATTATAAAGACAAATTAGGGTGTTTGAGGCACCCAAGACTATAGCCTTGGTGTAATTATATAGGCAAATTTGTGTGTTTCAGGCACCCAAGACTATAGCCTTGGTGTTATTATATAGGCAAATTTGTGTGTTTCAGGCACCCAAGACTATAGCCTTGGTGTAATTATATAGGCAAATTTGTGTGTTTCAGGCACCCAAGACTATAGCCTTGGTGTAATTATATAGGCAAATTTGTGTGTTTCAGGCACCCAAGACTATAGCCTTGGTGTAATTATATAGGCAAATTTGTGTGTTTCAGGCACCCAAGACTATAGCCTTGGTGTTATTATATAGGCAAATTTGTGTGTTTCAGGCACCCAAGACTATAGCCTTGGTATAATTATATCGGGAAATTTGTGTGTTTCAGGCACCCAAGACGATAGCCTTGGTGTCATTTTACCGGCAAATTTGGGTGTTTCAGGCACCCAAGACTATAGCCTTGGTGTCATTTTACCGGCAAATTTGGGTGTTTCAGGCACCCAAGACTATAGCCTTGGTGTCATTATATAGGCAAATTTGGGTGTTTCAGGCACCCAAGACTATAGCCTTGGTGTCATTTTACAGGCAAATTTGGGTGTTTCAGGCACCCAAGAGTATAGCCTTGGTGTAATTATATAGGCAAATTTGTGTGTTTCAGGCACCCAAGACTATAGCCTTGGTGTTATTATATAGGCAAATTTGTGTGTTTCAGGCACCCAAGACTATAGCCTTGGTGTATTATTAGGCAAATTTGGGTGTTTCAGGCACCCAAGACTATAGCCTTGGTGTCATTATACAGGCAAATTTGTGTGTTTCAGGCACCCAAGACTATAGCCTTGGTGTCATTTTACCGGCAAATTTGGGTGTTTCAGGCACCCAAGACTATAGCCTTGGTGTAATTATATAGGCAAATTTGTGTGTTTCAGGCACCCAAGACTATAGCCTTGGTGTAATTATATAGACAAATTTGGGTGTTTCAGGCACCCAAGACGATAGCCTTGGTGTCATTTTAGCGGCAAATTTGGGTGTTTCAGGCACCCAAGACTATAGCCTTGGTGTCATTTTACCGGCAAATTTGGGTGTTTCAGGCACCCAAGACTATAGCCTTGGTGTCATTATATAGGCAAATTTGGGTGTTTCAGGCACCCAAGACTATAGCCTTGGTGTCATTTTACCGGCAAATTTGGGTGTTTCAGGCACCCAAGAGTATAGCCTTGGTGTAATTATATAGGCAAATTTGTGTGTTTCAGGCACCCAAGACTATAGCCTTGGTGTTATTATATAGGCAAATTTGCGTGTTTCAGGCACCCAAGACTATAGCATTGGTGTAATTTTACCGGAAAATTTGGGTGTTTCAGGCACCTAAGACTATAGCCTTGGTGTAATTATATAGGCAAATTTGTGTGTTTCAGGCACCCAAGACTATAGCCTTGGTGTTATTATATAGGCAAATTTGTGTGTTTCAGGCACCCAAGACTATAGCCTTGGTATAATTATATCGGGAAATTTGTGTGTTTCAGGCACCCAAGACGATAGCCTTGGTGTCATTTTACCGGCAAATTTGGGTGTTTCAGGCACCCAAGACTATAGCCTTGGTGTCATTTTACAGGCAAATTTGGGTGTTTCAGGCACCCAAGACTATAGCCTTGGTGTCATTTTACCGGCAAATTTGGGTGTTTCAGGCACCCAAGACTATAGCCTTGGTGTCATTATACCGGCAAATTTGGGTGTTTCAGGCACCCAAGACTATAGCCTTGGTGTCATTTTACCGGCAAATTTGGGTGTTTCAGGCACCCAAGACTATAGCCTTGGTGTCATTATATAGGCAAATTTGTGTGTTTCAGGCACCCAAGACTATAGCCTTGGTGTTATTATATAGGCAAATTTGTGTGTTTCAGGCACCCAAGACTATAGCCTTGGTGTCATTTTACCGGCAAATTTGGGTGTTTCAGGCACCCAAGACTATAGCCTTGGTGTCATTTTACCGGCAAATTTGGGTGTTTCAGGCACCCAAGACTATAGCCTTGGTGTCATTTTACCGGCAAATTTGGGTGTTTCAGGCACCCAAGACTATAGCCTTGGTGTAATTATATAGGCAAATTTGTGTGTTTCAGGCACCCAAGACTATAGCCTTGGTGTTATTATATAGGCAAATTTGTGTGTTTCAGGCACCCAAGACTATAGCCTTGGTGTTATTATAAAGACAAATTAGGGTGTTTGAGGCACCCAAGACTATAGCCTTGGTGTAATTATATAGGCAAATTTGTGTGTTTCAGGCACCCAAGACTATAGCCTTGGTGTTATTATATAGGCAAATTTGTGTGTTTCAGGCACCCAAGACTATAGCCTTGGTTTAATTATATCGGGAAATTTGTGTGTTTCAGGCACCCAAGACGATAGCCTTGGTGTCATTTTACCGGCAAATTTGGGTGTTTCAGGCACCCAAGACTATAGCCTTGGTGTCATTTTACCGGCAAATTTGGGTGTTTCAGGCACCCAAGACTATAGCCTTGGTGTCATTATATAGGCAAATTTGGGTGTTTGAGGCACCCAAGACTATAGCCTTGGTGTCATTTTACCGGCAAATTTGGGTGTTTCAGGCACCCAAGACTATAGCCTTGGTGTCATTATACAGGCAAATTTGGGTGTTTCAGGCACCCAAGACTATAGCCTTGGTGTCATTATACAGGCAAATTTGTGTGTTTCAGGCACCCAAGACTATAGCCTTGGTGTCATTTTACAGGCAAATTTGGGTGTTTCAGGCACCCAAGACTATAGCCTTGGTGTCATTATACAGGCAAATTTGGGTGTTTCAGGCACCCAAGACTATAGCCTTGGTGTCATTTTACAGGCAAATTTGTGTGTTTCAGGCACCCAAGACTATAGCCTTGGTGTTATTATATAGGCAAATTTGTGTGTTTCAGGCACCCAAGACTATAGCCTTGGTGTCATTTTACCGGCAAATTTGGGTGTTTCAGGCACCAAGACTATAGCCTTGGTGTAATTATATAGGCAAATTTGTGTGTTTCAGGCACCCAAGACTATAGCCTTGGTGTTATTATATAGGCAAATTTGTGTGTTTCAGGCACCCAAGACTATAGCCTTGGTATAATTATATCGGGAAATTTGTGTGTTTCAGGCACCCAAGACGATAGCCTTGGTGTCATTTTACAGGCAAATTTGGGTGTTTCAGGCACCCAAGACTATAGCCTTGGTGTCATTTTACCGGCAAATTTGGGTGTTTCAGGCACCCAAGACTATAGCCTTGGTGTCATTATATAGGCAAATTTGGGTGTTTGAGGCACCCAAGACTATAGCCTTGGTGTAATTATAAAGGCAAATTTGGGTGTTTCAGGCACCCAAGACTATAGCCTTGGTGTAATTATATTGGCAAATTTGTGTGTTTTCAGGCACCCAAGACTATAGCCTTGGTGTCATTTTACCGGCAAATTTGGGTGTTTCAGGCACCCAAGACTATAGCCTTGGTGTCATTTTACCGGCAAATTTGGGTGTTTCAGGCACCCAAGACTATAGCCTTGGTGTCATTATACAGGCAAATTTGGGTGTTTCAGGCACCCAAGACTATAGCCTTGGTGTCATTATACAGGCAAATTTGTGTGTTTCAGGCACCCAAGACTATAGCCTTGGTGTAATTATACAGGCAAATTTGGGTGTTTGAGGCACCCAAGACTATAGCCTTGGTGTCAGTTTACAGTCAAATTTGTGTGTTTCAGGCACCCAAGACTATAGCCTTGGTGTCATTATATAGGCAAATTTGTGTGTTTCAGGCACCCAAGACTATAGCCTTGGTGTCATTTTACCGGCAAATTTGGGTGTTTCAGGCACCCAAGACTATAGCCTTGGTGTAATTATATAGGCAAATTTGTGTGTTTCAGGCACCCAAGACTATAGCCTTGGTGTTATTATATAGGCAAATTTGTGTGTTTCAGGCACCCAAGACTATAGCCTTGGTGTAATTATATAGGCAAATTTGTGTGTTTCAGGCACCCAAGACTATAGCCTTGGTGTTATTATATAGGCAAATTTGTGTGTTTCAGGCACCCAAGACTATAGCCTTGGTGTCATTTTACCGGCAAATTTGGGTGTTTCAGGCACCTAAGACTATAGCCTTGGTGTCATTTTACCGGCAAATTTGGGTGTTTCAGGCACCCAAGACTATAGCCTTGGTGTAATTATATAGGCAAATTTGTGTGTTTCAGGCACCCAAGACTATAGCCTTGGTGTTATTATATAGGCAAATTTGTGTGTTTCAGGCACCCAAGACTATAGCCTTGGTGTTATTATATAGGCAAATTTGGGTGTTTCAGGCACCCAAGACTATAGCCTTGGTGTAATTATATAGGCAAATTTGGGTGTTTCAGGCACCCAAGACTATAGCCTTGGTGTCATTATATAGGCAAATTTGGGTGTTTCAGGCACCCAAGACTATAGCCTTGGTGTAATTATAAAGGCAAATTTGTGTGTTTCAGGCACCCAAGACTATAGCCTTGGTGTTATTATTAAGACAAATTGGGTGTTTGAGGCACCCAAGACTATAGCCTTGGTGTAATTATATAGGCAAATTTGTGTGTTTCAGGCACCCAAGACTATAGCCTTGGTGTTATTATATAGGCAAATTTGTGTGTTTCAGGCACCCAAGACTATAGCCTTGGTGTCATTATACAGGCAAATTTGTGTGTTTCAGGCACCCAAGACTATAGCCTTGGTGCCATTTTACCAGGAAATTTGGGTGTTTCAGGCACCCAAGAGTATAGCCTTGGTGTCATTATACAGGCAAATTTGGGTGTTTCAGGAACCCAAGACGATAGGCTTGGTGTCATTATACACGCAAATTTGGGTGTTTCAGGCACCCAAGATATAGCCTTGGTGTCATTTTACCAGCAAATTTGTGTGTTTCAGGCACCCAAGACTATAGCCTTGGTGTCATTTTACCGGAAAATTTGGGTGTTTCAGGCACCCAGGACTATAGCCTTGGTGTAATTGTATAGGTAAATTTGTGTGTTTCAGGCACCCAAGACTATAGCCTTGGTGTAATTATATAGGCAAATTTAGGTGTTTCAGGCACCCAAGACTATAGACCTGGTGTCATTTTACCAGGAAATTTGGGTGTTTCAGGCACCCAAGACTATAGCCTTGGTGTCATTATACAGGCAAATTTGTGTGTTTCAGGCACCCAAGACTATAGCCTTGGTGCCATTTTACCAGGAAATTTGGGTGTTTCAGGCACCCAAGACTATAGCCTTGGTGTCATTTTACCAGGAAATTTGGGTGTTTCAGGCACCCAAGACTATAGCCTTGGTGTAATTATATAGACAAATTTGTGTGTTTCAGGCACCCAAGACTATAGCCTTGGTGTTATTATAAAGACAAATTAGGGTGTTTGAGGCACCCAAGACTATAGCCTTGGTGTAATTAAATAGGCAAATTTGGGTGTTTCAGGCACCCAAGTTACCGGCAAATTTGGGTGTTTCAGGCACCTAAGACTATAGCATTGGTGTCATTTTACCGGCAAATTTGGGTGTTTCAGGCACCCAAGACTATAGCCTTGGTGTAATTAAATAGGCAAATTTGTGTGTTTCAGGCACCCAAGACTATAGCCTTGGTGTTATTATAAAGACAAATTAGGGTGCTTCAGGCACCCAAGAGTATAGCCTTGGTGTCATTTTACCGGCAAATTTGGGTGTTTCAGGCACCCAAGACTATAGCCTTGGTGTCATTATATAGGCAAATTTGGGTGTTTGAGGCACCCAAGACTATAGCCTTGGTGTCATTTTACCGGCAAATTTGGGTATTTCAGGCACCCAAGAGTATAGCCTTGGTGTAATTATATAGGCAAATTTGTGTGTTTCAGGCACCCAAGACTATAGCCTTGGTGTTATTATATAGGCAAATTTGTGTGTTTCAGGCACCCAAGACTATAGCCTTGGTGTTATTATAAAGACAAATTAGGGTGTTTGAGGCACCCAAGACTATAGCCTTGGTGTAATTATATAGGCAAATTTGTGTGTTTCAGGCACCCAAGACTATAGCCTTGGTGTTATTATATAGGCAAATTTGTGTGTTTCAGGCACCCCAAGACCATAGCCTTGGTATAATTATATCGGGAAATTTGTGTGTTTCAGGCACCCAAGACGATAGCCTTGGTGTCATTTTACCGGCAAATTTGGGTGTTTCAGGCACCCAAGAGTATATAGCCTTGGTGTAATTATATAGGCAAATTTGTGTGTTTCAGGCACCCAAGACTATAGCCTTGGTGTTATTATATAGGCAAATTTGTGTGTTTCAGGCACCCAAGACTATAGCCTTGGTGTCATTTTACCGGCAAATTTGGGTGTTTCAGGCACCCAAGACTATAGCCTTGGTGTCACTTTACCGGCAAATTTGGGTGTTTCAGGCACCCAAGACTATAGCCTTGGTGTAATTATATAGGCAAATTTGTGTGTTTCAGGCACCCAAGACTATAGCCTTGGTATAATTATATCGGGAAATTTGTGTGTTTCAGGCACCCAAGACGATAGCCTTGGTGTCATTTTACCGGCAAATTTGGGTGTTTCAGGCACCCAAGACTATAGCCTTGGTGTCATTATACCGGCAAATTTGGGTGTTTCAGGCACCTAAGACTATAGCCTTGGTGTCATTTTACCAGGCAAATTTGGGTGTTTCAGGCACCCAAGACTATAGCCTTGGTGTCATTATATAGGCAAATTTGGGTGTTTGAGGCACCCAAGACTATAACCTTGGTGTCATTTTACCGGCAAATTTGGGTGTTTCAGGCACCCAAGACTATAGCCTTGGTGTCATTTTACCGGCAAATTTGGGTGTTTCAGGCACCCAAGACTATAGCCTTGGTGTCATTTTACCGGCAAATTTGGGTGTTTCAGGCACCCAAGACTATAGCCTTGGTGTCATTTTACCGGCAAATTTGGGTGTTTCAGGCACCCAAGACTATAGCCTTGGTGTCAATATACAGGCAAATTTGGGTGTTTCAGGCACCCAAGACTATAGCCTTGGTGTCATTATACAGGCAAATTTGTGTGTTTCAGGCACCCAAGACTATAGCCTTGGTGCCATTTTACCAGGAAATTTGGGTGTTTCAGGCACCCAAGGGTATAGCCTTGGTGTCATTATACAGGCAAATTTGGGTGTTTCAGGCACCCAAGACGATAGCCTTGGTGTCATTTTACCAGCAAATTTGTGTGTTTCAGGCACCCAAGACTATAGTCTTGGTGTTATTATATAGGCAAATTTGCGTGTTTCAGGCACCCAAGCTTATAGCCTTGGTGTCATTTTACCGGCAAATTTGGGTGTTTCAGGCACCTAAGACTATAGCCTTGGTGTAATTATATAGGCAAATTTGTGTGTTTCAGGCACCCAAGACTATAGCCTTGGTGTTATTATATAGGCAAATTTGTGTGTTTCAGGCACCCCAAGACTATAGCCTTGGTATAATTATATCGGGAAATTTGTGTGTTTCAGGCACCCAAGACGATAGCCTTGGTGTCATTTTACAGGCAAATTTGGGTGTTTCAGGCACCCAAGAGTATAGCCTTGGTGTCATTTTACCGGCAAATTTGGGTGTTTCAGGCACCCAAGACTATAGCCTTGGTGTCATTATATAGGCAAATTTGGGTGTTTGAGGCACCCAAGACTATAGCCTTGGTGTTAATATAAAGACAAATTAGGGTGTTTGAGGCACCCAAGACTATAGCCTTGGTGTAATTATATTGGCAAATTTGTGTTTTTCAGGCACCCAAGACTATAGCCTTGGTGTCATTTTACCGGCAAATTTGGGTGTTTTCAGGCACCCAAGAGTATAGCCTTGGTGTCATTTTACCGGCAAATTTGGGTGTTTCAGGCACCCAAGACTATAGCCTTGGTGTCATTATACAGGCAAATTTGGGTGTTTCAGGCACCCAAGACTATAGCCTTGGTGTCATTATACAGGCAAATTTGTGTGTTTCAGGCACCCAAGACTATAGCCTTGGTGCCATTTTACCAGGAAATTTGGGTGTTTCAGGCACCCAAGACGATAGCCTTGGTGTCATTTTACCAGCAAATTTGTGTGTTTCAGGCACCCAAGACTATAGTCTTGGTGTTATTATATAGGCAAATTTGCGTGTTTCAGGCACGCAAGACTATAGCCTTGGTGTCATTTTACCGGCAAATTTGGGTGTTTCAGGCACCTAAGACTATAGCCTTGGTGTAATTATATAGGCAAATTTGTGTGTTTCAGGCACCCAAGACTATAGCCTTGGTGTTATTATATAGGCAAATTTGTGTGTTTCAGGCACCCCAAGACTATAGCCTTGGTGTAATTATATAGGCAAATTTGTGTGTTTCAGGCACCCAATACTATAGCCGTGGTTTTATTATATAGGCAAATTTGTGTGTTTCAGGCACCCAAGACTATAGCCTTGGTGTCATTTTACCGGCAAATTTGGGTGTTTCAGGCACCTAAGACTATAACCTTGGTGTCATTTTACCGGCAAATTTGGGTGTTTCAGGCACCCAAGAGTATAGCCTTGGTGTAATTATATAAGCAAATTTGTGTGTTTCAGGCACCCAAGACTATAGCCTTGGTGTTATTATATAGGCAAATTTGTGTGTTTCAGGCACCCAAGACTATAGCCTTGGTGTTATTATAAAGACAAATTAGGGTGTTTGAGGCACCCAAGACTATAGCCTTGGTGTAATTATATAGGCAAATTTGTGTTTTTCAGGCACCCAAGACTATAGCCTTGGTGTTATTATATAGGCAAATTTGTGTGTTTCAGGCACCCAAGACTATAGCCTTGGTGTCATTATATAGGCAAATTTGGGTGTTTGAGGCACCCAAGACTATAGCCTTGGTGTTATTATATAGGCAAATTTGTGTGTTTCAGGCACCCAAGAATATAGCCTTGGTGTTATTATAAAGACAAATTAGGGTGTTTGAGGCACCCAAGACTATAGCCTTGGTGTAATTATATTGGCAAATTTGTGTTTTTCAGGCACCCAAGACTATAGCCTTGGTGTTATTATATAGGCAAATTTGTGTGTTTCAGGCACCCAAGACTATAGCCTTGGTATAATTATATCGGAAAATTTGTGTGTTTCAGGCACCCAAGAGTATAGCCTAGGTGTCATTATACAGGCAAATTTGGGTGTTTCAGGCACCCAAGACGTTAGCCTTGGTGTCATTATACAGGTAAATTTGGGTGTTTCAGGCACCCAAGACCATAGCCTTGGTGCCATTTTACCAGGAAATTTGGGTGTTTCAGGCACCCAAGATTATAGCCTTGGTGTCATTATACAGGCAAATTTATGTGTTTCAGGCACCCAAGACTATAGCCTTGGTGTCATTTTACCGACAAATTTGGGTGTTTCAGGCACCCAAGACTATAGCCTTGGTGTCATTATACAGGCAAATTTGTGTGTTTCAGGCACCCAAGACTATAGCCTTGGTGCCATTTTACCAGGAAATTTGGGTGTTTCAGGCACCCAAGAGTATAGCCTTGGTGTCATTATACAGGCAAATTTGGGTGTTTCAGGAACCCAAGACGATAGGCTTGGTGTCATTATACAGGCAAATTTGGGTGTTTCAGGCACCCAAGATATAGCCTTGGTGTCATTTTACCAGCAAATTTGTGTGTTTCAGGCACCCAAGACTATAAGCCTTGGTGTCATTTTACCGGAAAATTTGGGTGTTTCAGGCACCCAGGACTATAGCCTTGGTGTAATTGTATAGGTAAATTTGTGTGTTTCAGGCACCCAAGACTATAGCCTTATTGTAATTATATAGGCAAATTTAGGTGTTTCAGGCACCCAAGACTATAGACCTGGTGTCATTTTACCAGGAAATTTGGGTGTTTCAGGCACCCAAGACTATAGCCTTGGTGTCATTATACAGGCAAATTTGTGTGTTTCAGGCACCCAAGACTATAGCCTTGGTGCCATTTTACCAGGAAATTTGGGTGTTTCAGGCACCCAAGACTATAGCCCTGGTGTCATTTTACCAGGAAATTTGGGTGTTTCAGGCACCCAAGACTATAGCCTTGGTGTAATTATATAGACAAATTTGTGTGTTTCAGGCACCCAAAACTATCGCCTTGGTGTTATTATAAAGACAAATTAGGGTGTTTGAGGCACCCAAGACTATAGCCTTGGTGTAATTAAATAGGCAAATTTGTGTGTCTCAGGCACCCAAGACTATAATAGCCTTGGTGTCATTTTACCGGAAAATTTGGGTGTTTCAGGCACCCAGGACTATAGCCTTGGTGTAATTGTATAGGTAAATTTGTGTGTTTCAGGCACCCAAGACTATAGCCTTATTGTAATTATATAGGCAAATTTAGGTGTTTCAGGCACCCAAGACTATAGACCTGGTGTCATTTTACCAGGAAATTTGGGTGTTTCAGGCACCCAAGACTATAGCCTTGGTGTCATTATACAGGCAAATTTGTGTGTTTCAGGCACCCAAGACTATAGCCTTGGTGCCATTTTACCAGGAAATTTGGGTGTTTCAGGCACCCAAGACTATAGCCCTGGTGTCATTTTACCAGGAAATTTGGGTGTTTCAGGCACCCAAGACTATAGCCTTGGTGTAATTATATAGACAAATTTGTGTGTTTCAGGCACCCAAAACTATCGCCTTGGTGTTATTATAAAGACAAATTAGGGTGTTTGAGGCACCCAAGACTATAGCCTTGGTGTAATTAAATAGGCAAATTTGGGTGTTTCAGGCACCCAAGTTACCGGCAAATTTGGGTGTTTCAGGCACCTAAGACTATAGCATTGGTGTCATTTTACCGGCAAATTTGGGTGTTTCAGGCACCCAAGACTATAGCCTTGGTGTAATTAAATAGGCAAATTTGTGTGTTTCAGGCACCCAAGACTATAGCCTTGGTGTTATTATAAAGACAAATTAGGGTGCTTCAGGCACCCAAGAGTATAGCCTTGGTGTCATTTTACCGGCAAATTTGGGTGTTTCAGGCACCCAAGACTATAGCCTTGGTGTCATTATATAGGCAAATTTGGGTGTTTGAGGCACCCAAGACTATAGCCTTGGTCTCCTTTTACCGGCAAATTTGGGTATTTCAGGCACCCAAGAGTATAGCCTTGGTGTAATTATATAGGCAAATTTTTGTGTTTCAGGCACCCAAGACTATAGCCTTGGTATAATTATATCGGGAAATTTGTGTGTTTCAGGCACCCAAGACGATAGCCTTGGTGTCATTTTACCGGCAAATTTGGGTGTTTCAGGCACCCAAGACTATAGCCTTGGTGTCATTATATAGGCAAATTTGGGTGTTTGAGGCACCCAAGACTATAGCCTTGGTGTCATTTTACCGGCAAATTTGGGTGTTTCAGGCACCCAAGACTATATCCTTGGTGTCATTTTACCGGCAAATTTGGGTGTTTCAGTCACCTAAGACTATATATAGCCTTGGTGTCATTTTACCGGCAAATTTGGGTGTTTCAGGCACCTAAGACTATAGCCTTGGTTTTATTTTACCGGCAAATTTGGGTGTTTCAGGCACCTAAGACTATAGCCTTGGTGTCATTATATAGGCAAATTTGGGTGTTTGAGGCACCCAAGACTATAGCCTTGGTGTAATTATATAGGCAAATTTGGGTGTTTGAGGCACCCAAGACTATAGTCTTGGTGTCTTTTTACCGGCAAATTTGGGTGTTTCAGGCACCCAAAACTATAGCCTTGGTGTATTTATATAGGCAAATTTGGGTGTTTGAGGCACCCAAGACTATAGCCTTGGTGTTATTATATAGGCAAATTTGGGTGTTTCAGGCACCCAAGACTATAGCCTTGGTGTCATTATATAGGCAAATTTGGGTGTTTGAGGCACCCAAGACTATAGCCTTGGTGTCATTTTACCGGCAAATTTGGGTGTTTCAGGCACCGAAGACTATAGCCTTGGTGTTATTATATAGGCAAATTTGTGTGTTTGAGGCACCCAAAACTATAGCCTTGGTGTAATTATATAGGCAAATTTGGGTGTTTGAGGCACCCAAGACTATAGTCTTGGTGTCTTTTTACCGGCAAATTTGGGTGTTTCAGGCACCCAAAACTATAGCCTTGGTGTATTTATATAGGCAAATTTGGGTGTTTGAGGCACCCAAGACTATAGCCTTGGTGTAATTATATAGGCAAATTTGTGTGTTTCAGGCACCCAAGACTATAGCCTTGGTGTTATTATATAGGCAAATTTGTGTGTTTCAGGCACCCAAGACTATAGCCTTGGTGTCATTATACAGGCAAATTTTGGTGTCTCAGTGTAAGTGTGCAAAGTGATATGTTTAGCGTTTCTAACACTACTAGTGACTAAATTATATATTTTTATGAGGTAAATCGAAATATGGCTTCGAAATCTGGATTTGACCACTCCCAGCTACTTATATTTTGAGTGGAAAATTAGGAAAAATTCGTTTTTGCATATTTTTATTGTTTACAACGACATTTTATCAGACAGACAGATTATCAGAAAGGTTTCTTGAAGTTTACGAAGGTGGCCATGTCTTCCTCGCTCCTGTTCTTGGACACGAGTTCCCTACTGGCCACCTGGACCCTGATGCATGCCTCCTTCCTCTCTTTGGAGTGAAGATGTTGTGCTGCTTCAGTTGTCATCCTCACACACCTCTCTGCTGACTGTGTGTGTGTGAGGGCCAGGCAGGAACTTCCTTCTTGCATCTGCAGTCAATGTGAACCTCACTGTTGCAGACTAGGTTACACCCAGGCTCAATGCAACTTCTCAGCATACAGTGACATATCAGAATGTCCTGCAATTTGTCCAATTTTATCATCAACCTATGTTTGACCTCTAGCTTCACTTTGCCCATGGACACCTTCACTGCTTGTCTCATTCCAGTGCCTTCACTTTAGCCCTGATCCTAACCTCAGTGTTGATTACAGGTCCTGTGAATAGAGTATTGGCCTTTCTCCACTGGGCCAGTAGCCCAGGAACAATGTCGTTGTTAATCAGGTGATCAACTGGGTAATTCCTTCTGTCTGCCTCACTCATTTCTCTTCTCAACAAATCATACTTCAGCAGATCTCTGGCTGTGGGCAGCTCAGCAGGGGGAAGTTCCCTACCAGTACCCACCAAATGATTTAGGTGACAACTTGATCTGCTTCGGGTTCTGATTTCTTTCCGACTCATACTGTGTACCTGCGAACAAAACAAATGTCATTAAAATTTGGATGGGCTTACTGATTCCCATTACACAAAATTAAGCTCGTTGGAATTCTTAATACCTCCTTGGAATTATTGTAACCATTGGAATTCGTAAAACCTGACCTTAAAGGTATCCTCCTTTAAGCTCAGTTTTGGCTATAGTAGGTTGTGCAAAGATTAATTGTTGTTTAAACTAAATTGTTTCGCTGAAGATATGTAAAGTAGTAAAACGCAAGATAGTTGCAATTAGAAACCTACGTTTGTTATCACGAACTCGATCTGCAGGGTTGACACCAATTGATTCAGGTGTTTTTTTGTAATATATGTTAAATTTTCTCTTCTATCAACCCAGCAAGTGGATCAAAATAATAACAATTTCATATATCTATCTTATCAAAATACACAAGTAGTTTGGCTTACACATAACATTTCAAATAATTTGTAGTGCACATTTACACAATATTTATAATACTAAGTAACCACAATTGTCAAAAATGAGGGAGAACACATGTATTGACAATCAAAACTCAAGCATCTGTGACTACAGTATGTAAAGCCCAAAACCGCGCACCAAAAATCACCAGAGTTGACCACACATATCAATGACACAGTGGTATACAATGATAGCCATATAGGTTGTATATCAAAACTTTGTGGCGAAATATAATTAGGTAAATGGCCTTATATAAAATGGCATTATTTGAGTAACACTAGTTTATTAATTGTTGACTTTACTAAAATTGACACACCCTCACTGTTTCAGGCAAATTTGGGTGTTTCTGATACTCAAGACTATAGCCTGAAATACCCAAATTTGCTTGTAAAATGATACCAAGGATATAACAGTCTTTCCTTACTAGGAGCTGGCAATGGCTCATACAGGCTGTACTAAACAGGTTACGGCTCATGCAGGTTGTGCTAGGACCAGATTACGGCTCATGCAGACTTCGGCTCATGCAAGCTGTACTAGGACCAGGTTACGGCTCATGCAGGCTGTACTAGGAGCAGGCTACTGCTCATGCAGGCTGTACTAGGACCAGGTTACGGCTCATGCAGACTGTACTAGGACCAGGTTACGGCTCATGCAGGCTGAACTAGGAGCAGGCTACGGCTCATGCAGGCTGAACTAGGAGCAGTCTGTGGCTTCAGTAGGCTCTACCAGGGTCCAGACATCACTAAGACAAAACTACCAGTACCCCCCACCCCCTCACTCCTTAGGGCACTTGCCATGTTGCAAATTTATCAGCGTGAGGTGTGCAATTGCTGTCTTCGCCCTGGGCTTGAAGACAGAGACGGGTGTTTTGCCTCCCCCCCCCCCTCCTACTCCTTCTCCTCCTTTCTCGTGTGTGTGTGTTAATGCTAATATTTCCATAAATATAACATTTATAAACTCTATTACCTTCAAACCTAATGTTAATGAACGCTATTATTTCCTGTCCTAATATATAAAAGCGATATTATCCCCAAAGACCTCCAGAGATATACAATGATGCCTCTATTATCTCCAAAGACCTCCAGAGATATACAATGATGCCTCTATTATCTCCAAAGACCTCCAGAGATATACAATGATGCCTCTATTATCTCCAAAGACCTCCAGAGATTTACAATGAGGCCTCTATAACGCCATACACTGAGATATACACAATCACGTTAAAAGCGTGGTGGTCATCAGGTATGGGCGTGGTGGTGATCAGGTATGGGCGTGGTAGTGATGGGGTACGGGCGTGATGGTAATCAGGTATGGGCGTGGTGGTGATCAGGTATGGGCGTGGAAGTGATTAGGTACGGGCGTGGTGGTGATCAGGTATGGGCGTGGTAGTGATCAGGCACGGGCCTGGTCGGTGGCCGGGGGTGGTCGCTCACCCTAGTATTACACAGTAGTGAGACAAGGAGAAGTATTTCCTTCAGGCGATCAACTTCTGGGAAACTTCTCACCTCCATGGGCTGTGCGTGTGTATGCGTGTGTGTGTGTCTGTGTGTGTGTGTGTGTGTGTGTGTAAGGAGAACAAACACACCACACACACACACACACACACACACACACACACACACACACACACCTGGCCATAAATGCTTTCACTCTTTCTGTTCCTCAAATCGACTGCCAAAACATTGACTTTAAATATAATGGACAACAGCTATAAAATATTTCCTATGCATAGCTTATGTGTTCACAGCAAGACGAGAAGTGGGGTGGGAGGGATGGGGGAGTGGGTGTAGATGTGGAAGTGGGTGTAGAGGGAGGGAGTGGATGTAGGGGAAGGGAGTGGGTGTAGGGGGAGGGAGTGGGTGTAGGGGTAGGGAGTGGATGTAGGGGTAGGGAGTGGATGTAGGGGGAGGGAGTGGGTGTAGGGGGAGGAAGTGTGTGTGTGTAGGGGGAGGGAGTGGGTGTAAGGGGAGGGAGTGGATGTCGGGGGAGGGAGTGGGTGTAGAGGGAGGGAGTGGGTGTAGAGGGAGGGAGTGGGTGTAGAGGGAGGGAGTTGGTGTAGGGGGAGGGAGTGGGTGTAGGGGGAGGGAGTGGGTGTAGGGGAGGGAGTGGGTGTAGGGGGAGGGAGTGAATGTAGGGGGAGGGAGTGGGTGTAGGGGGAAGGAGTGTGTGTGTAGGGGGAGGGAGTGGGTGTAGAGGGAGAGAGTGGATGTAGGGGGAGGGAGTGGGTGTAGGGGGAGGGAGTGGGTGTAGGGGGAGGGATTGGGTTTAGGGGGAGGGAGTGGATGTAGGGGGAGGGAGTGGGTGTAGGGGGAGGGATTGGGTTTAGGGGGAGGGAGTGGGTGTAGGGGGAGGGAGTGGGTGTAGGGGGAGGGAGTGGGTGTAGGGGGAGGGAGTGGATGTAGGGGGAGGGAGTGGATGTAGGGGGAGGGATTGGGTTTAGGGGGAGGGAGTGGATGTAGGGGGAGGGAGTGGTTGTAGGGGGAGGGATTGAGTTTAGGGGGAGGGAGTGGATGTAGGGGGAGGGATTGGGTTTAGGGGGAGGGAGTGGATGTAGGGGGAGGGAGTGGGTATAGGGGGAGGGAGTGGGTGTAGGGGGAGGGAGTGGATGTAGGGGGAGGGAGTGGATGTAGGGGGAGGGATTGGGTTTAGGGGGAGGGAGTGGGTGTAGGGGGAGGGAGTGGGTGTAGGGGGAGGGAGTGGATGTAGGGGGAGGGATTGGGTTTAGGGGGAGGGAGTGGATGTAGGGGGAGGGAGTGGGTGTAGGTGGAGGGAGTGGGTGTAGAGGGAGAGAGTGGATGTAGGGGGAGGGAGTGGATGTAGGGGGAGGGATTGGATTTAGGGGGAGGGAGTGGGTGTAGGGGGAGGGAGTGGGTGTAGGGGGAGGGAGTGGATGTAGGGGGAGGGACTGGGTTTACGGGGAGGGAGTGGATGTAGGGGGAGGGAGTGGATATAGGGGGAGGGATTGGGTTTAGGGGGAGGGAGTGGATGTAGGGGTAGGGAGTGGATGTAGTGGGAGGGAGTGGGTGTAGGGGGAGGGAGTGGGTGTAGGGGGAGGGAGTGGGTGTGGAGGAAGGGAGTGGATGTAGGGGGAAGGAGTGGATGCAGGGAGAGGGAGCGGGTGTAGGGGGAGGGAGTGGATGTAGAGGGAGGGAGTGGGTGTAGAGGGAGGGAGTGGATGTAGGGGGAGGGAGTGGGTGTAGGGGGAGGGAGTGGATGTAGGGGGAGGGAGTGGGTGTAGGGGGAGGGAGTGGGTGTAGGGGGAGGGAGTGGATGTAGGGGGAGGGAGTGGGTGTGGAGGGAGGGAGTGGTGTGTAGGGGGAGGGAGTGGATGTAGGGGGAGGGAGTGGGTGTGGAGGGAGGGAGTGGTGTGTAGGGGAGGGAGTGGATGTAGGGGGAGGGAGTGGGTGTGGAGGGAGGGAGTGGTGTGTAGGGGGAGGGAGTGGTGTGTAGGGGGAGGGAGTGGATGTAGGGGGAGGGAGTGGGTGTGGAGGGAGGGAGTGGTGTGTAGGGGGAGGGAGTGGATGTAGGGGGAGGGAGTGGATGTAGGGGGAGGGAGTGGATGTAGGGGGAAGGAGTGGATGTAGGGGGAAGGAGTGGATGTAGGGGGAGGGAGTGGGTGTAGGGGGAAGGAGTGGATGTAGGGGGAGGGAGTGGGTGTGGAGGGAAGGAGTGGATGTAGGGGGAGGGAGTGGATGTAGAGGGGAGGGAGTGGATGTAGGGGGAGGGGGTGGATGTAGGGGGAGGGTGTGGGTGTGGTGGGTGGGAGTGGGTGTGGAGGGAGGGAGTGGTGTGTAGGGGGAGGGAGTGGATGTAGGGGGAGGGAGTGGGTGTGGAGGGAAGGAGTGGATGTAGCGGGAGGGATTGGGTTTAGGGGGAGGGAGTGGATGTAGGGGGAGGGATTGGGTTTAGGGGGAGGGAGTGGGTGTAGGGGGAGGAAGTGGATGTAGTGGGAGGGATTGGGTTTAGGGGGATGGAGTGGATGTAGGGGGAGGGAGTGGATGTAGGAGGAGGGAGTGGATGTAGGGGGAGGGATTGGGTTTAGGGGGAGGGAGTGGATGTAGGGGGAGGGATTGGGTTTAGGGGGAGGGAGTGGATGTAGGGGGAGGGAGTGGATGTAGGGGGAGGGGGTGGATGTAGCGGGAGGGATTGGGTTTAGGGGGAGGGAGTGGGTGTAGGGGGAGGGATTGGGTTTAGGGGGAGGGAGTGGGTGTAGGGGGAGGGAATAGATGTAGTGGGAGGGATTGGGTTTAGGGGGATGGAGTGGATGTAGGGGGAGGGAGTGGATGTAGGGGGAGGGAGTGGATGTAGGGGGAGGGATTGGGTTTAGGGGGAGGGAGTGGATGTAGGGGGAGGGAGTGGATGTAGGGGGAGGGAGTGGGTGTAGGGGGAGGGAGTGGATGTAGGGGGAGGGAGTGGATGTAGGGGGAGGGAGTGGATGTAGGGGGATGGAGTGGATGTAGGGGGAGGGATTGGGTTTAGGGGGAGGGAGTGGGTGTTGGGGGAGGGAGTGGATGTAGGGGGAGGGAGTGGATGTAGGGGGAGGGATTGGGTTTAGGGGGAGGGAGTGGATATAGGGGGAGGGAGTGGATGTAGGGGGAGGGAGTGGATGTAGGGGGAGGGAGTGGATGTAGGGGGAGGAGTGGGTGTAGGGGGAGGGAGTGGGTGTAGGGGGAGGGAATGGATGTAGGGGGAGGGAATGGATGTAGGGGGAGGGAGTGGATGTAGTGGGAGGGATTGGGTGTAGGGGAGGGAGTGGGTGTAGAGGGAGGGAGTGGATGTAGGGGGAGGGAGTGGGTGTAGGGGGAGGGATTGGGTTTAGGGGGAGGGAGTGGGTGTAGGGGGAGTGAGTGGATGTAGGGGGAGGGAGTGGATGTAGGGGGAGGGAGTGGATGTAGGGGGAGGGATTGGGTTTAGGGGGAGGGAGTGGATGTAGGGGGAGGGAGTGGATGTAGGGGGAGGGATTGGGTTTAGGGGGAGGGAATGGATGTAGGGGGAGGGAGTGGATGTAGGGGGAGGGATTGGGTTTAGGGGGAGGGAGTGGGTGTAGGGGGAGGGAGTGGGTGTAGGGGGAGGGAGTGGATGTAGGGGAGGGAGTGGGTGTGGAGGAAGGGAGTGGATGTAGGGGGAGGGAGTGGATGCAGGGGGAGGGAGCGGGTGTAGGGGGAGGGAGTGGGTGTAGGGGGAGGGAGTGGATGTAGGGGGAGGGAGTGGGTGTAGGGGGAGGGAGTGGGTGTAGGGGGAGGGAGTGGATGTAGGGGAGGGAGTGGGTGTGGAGGGAGGGAGTGGTGTGTAGGGGGAGGGAGTGGATGTAGGGGGAGGGAGTGGATGTAGGGGGAGGGAGTGGGTGTGGAGGGAGGGAGTGGTGTGTAGGGGGAGGGAGTGGATGTAGGGGGAGGGAGTGGGTGTGGAGGGAGGGAGTGGATGTAGGGGGAGGGAGTGGATGTAGGGGGAGGGAGTGGTGTGTAGGGGAGGGAGTGGATGTAGGGGGAGGGAGTGGATGTAGGGGGAAGGAGTGGATGTCGGGGGAGGGAGTGGGTGTAGGGGGAAGGAGTGGATGTAGGGGGAGGGAGTGGGTGTAGGGGGAAGGAGTGGATGTAGGGGGAGGGAGTGGGTGTGGAGGGAAGGAGTGGATGTAGGGGGAAAGAGTGGATGTAGGGGGAGGGAGTGGATGTAGGGGGAGGGAGTGGGTGTGGAGGGAGGGAGTGGGTGTGGAGGGAGGGAGTGGTGTGTAGGGGAGGGAGTGGATGTAGGGGGAGGGAGTGGGTGTGGAGGGAAGGAGTGGATGTAGGGGGAGGGATTGGGTTTAGGGGGAAGGAGTGGATGTAGGGGGAGGGATTGGGTTTAGGGGGAGGGAGTGGGTGTAGGGGGAGGGAGTGGATGTAGTGGGAGGGATTGGGTTTAGGGGGAGGGAGTGGATGTAAGGGGAGGGAGTGGGTGTAGGGGGAGGGAGTGGATGTAGGGGGAGGGAGTGGGTGTAGGGGGAGGGAGTGGATGTAGGGGGAGGGAGTTGGTGTAGGGGGAGGGAGTGGATGTACGGGGTGGGAGTGGGTGTGGAGGGAGGGAGTGGATGTAGGGGGAGGGAGTGGGTGTAGGGGGAGGGAGTGGGTGTAGGGGGAGGGAGTGGGTGTGGAGGGAGGGAGTGGATGTAGAGGGAAGGAGAGGGTGTAGGGGAGGGAGTGGGTGTAGGGGGAGGTAGTGGGTGTAGGGGGAAGGAGTGGATGTACGGGGAGGGAGTGGGTGTGGAGGGAGGGAGTGGGTGTAGGGGGAGGGAGTGGGTGTAGGGGGAGGGAGTGGGTGTGGAGGGAGGGAGGGAGTGGGTGTAGAGGGAAGGAGAGGGTGTAGGGGAGGGAGAGGGTGTAGGGGAGGGAGTGGGTGTAGGGGGAAGAAGTAGCTGTAGGGAGAACAAAACGTATTTTTACTCCCTCCCTCTTTCCATCCCTCTCTCCCTCCCTCCCTATCTCCCTTTCGTTGTTGCAACTCAAAATACTCCAAAGAAAATCAACAAACACAATAATGATCATAAATAAACACATGTAGTATAAAAAAAGACCCAAACACCCAAAAATACCAAAAAAAATACAAAAAAAAAATAGTATCCAATTTTTAAAGGAATTTTCTAATCATTGTAGACCTCAATTATTACATATATGTCAACAAGATCTCAAATTCAGTAATAGATTCTTCACTATAAAATGTCCCCCCTCCCCCCACCTTCATTTTTATTACTACACTATTGTTACTAAATCACTAAACTATTGCATTACCTTCTGACGTGTGTTAAGTCGATAGAAATCTAATATGAATGAACCTATTAAGAATCACACTGACAAATATTTACCGTTCATAACACGAGTTGGCAAGAGGTGAAATAAAAGGCTTCTTATAATGACGGATACGAGAGTCAACAACACACAATAAGCAACACAAAGAATGTAATGTAACACCTTCTATGAAAACTACAAATGAATCATACTGAAGATTATAATAACGAATTTGAGTCATAAGAACACAAAGAATAACAAGAATACTAAAAGAATATTGTTACAGATAACCTGGAATTTCTATCTAAAGGACATATTGCTATTCTATAAGGCTATTATTTCTACTTGGTGAGAATGTGAATAATTCTTGATATCTGATTGAGGAATGTTTCTACACGCTGCTAGTGATTATGTCAATATAATACTACATATTTCTTTATTATTCATGATAAGATTACAGACAAATAAAGTTGACGAAAATAAGTGTGATTTTTTTCATTAATTCCCTTGAGTACTGTGGATTAACTACTTGAGTGTGATATATTAACTCTTTCATTACACTGATTTAACCCTTTGAGTACACTGATAACCATCTGAGTACATTGACTTAACCCCTTGAGTACTATGAATTAACCTAGTGTGTACGATATTTTAACCTCTGAGTACACTGATAACCATCTGAGTACATTGACTTAACCCCTTGAGTACTATGAATTAACCGACTGTGTAACATATCTTAACCCTTGAGTACAATGATAACCATTTGAGTACATTGACTTAACTCCTTGATCACAATGTTAACTATTTAAGTACAATAACATTCCACTGAGTACAAGGAGTTAAATCCTTGAGTACGATCTTTTGCCCTTTAAATACGATGACGTATTCCTTGAGCGTACGATGACATTATCCTCTATGTGGTCAAAGTCATCATACTCAAGGTTTAAGTTATCATACCCCAAGGTTTAAGTTATCATACTCAAGGGTTAAGTCATCATGCTGAAGGGTTAAATCATCATACTCCAAGGTTTAAGTCATCATACTCAAGGGTTTAAATCATCGTACTAAGGGTTTAAATCATCATGCACAAGGTCTTAAGTCATCGTACTCAAGGGTTTAAATCATCATACTAAGGGTTTAAATCATCATGCACAAGGTCTTAAGTAATCGTACTCAAGGGTTTAAGTCATCATACTTCAAGGTTTAAGTTATCATACTCACTATTTTAAGTCATCGTACTCATGGCTTTATCTTCCTTTACTATTCATTCATGACAGAAGTGATGATGAAAACTACAAAATCATTTATCAATTTCATTATCAATTCATGGCAAGTTTTACACTACTGATTGACATGAATAGTGAATAACCCCGTTTTAGTTATGAGTTAACCGCCACATCGTTTACACCGACTGACAGAAGTGATGAAAAATCTTGAATAATTTATTGATATATTATTAATGACAATTACGATTTAATAATATATTTATAAGCAATAAGTTTTATAAGGAAATTCATATATTAACGAGAACTTATGATTTATCCCTCAAATTATACTTGATAAATTATTACGATTCATTGATTGTATACAGTATATTATCATCCTGTGAAATCGTTTACAAGATTTATATCAATTTTATTCATTCATGACAAAGTGAATGACACAATTGCCTGACATTTCCACCAAATCTTTACCATTATTCAATATGTTCATTTTTGTTAGGCATATAAAAGAGTGTAAGCCATTCCGAGTGATGTTTACGCTCTGTACGATGGAAAATCTGGTGAAAATTTCCCATTGAGAATACGTCTCGTTAACCATGGGTAGTAGCTAACGAGGCCAGATCACCTCGTTAACCTAGGGCAGCAGGTAGAGGTAGTGAGCTCAGGGTATCTCGTTAACTTAAAGTAATAACTAACGAGACCAGAACATCTCGTTAAACTAGGGCAACAGGTACAGATAGTGAGATCAGAGCACCTCGTTAACTACAAGCAATAACTAACGAAACTTGGATATCTCGTTAACCAAAGACACTAACTAGCAAGAATATAACATTATCGTTAAACTAGGCACAAGAACGAACGAAACCACAATACCTTGTTAACGTAGAGCATTAAGCAGTGATTTCAGAAGACATCATACAGACGAGTATGGTCGTGTTCAGGTGAGTATATAAAATTTAGATATCTCTTCACATCTCCAATTAGGGAGAGAAATTTTAAAGTACTAATATTTCATAAATCTTGTATAACCAGCTGGCCTTACTAACACGAAAACATACTTTCAACTGATGAAAAACTCCGGACAATTAATAATGCTGAAAAAAAAAGAAAAAAAATCTAATTCTGGGTGAGTTAGTAAGCACAGCCATACGTATACGATAATATTTCTAAATGTTACAGATATTACTAAATTTACGAGTGGTGTGCGTCCGTTTACCTGATGCCCTGAAAATTAGACATCTAGTGAGGATTGGGTCGAAAAAAAGCGTTCAATTACGGGATAGACGGCTTCATAAACGTACCCATATTTAGACGATAATGCCTCTTAAATGCTGTAGGTATTGCCAAATTTGTGGTTAGTTGGTGTGGGTTCGTTCAGCAGGTGGATGGAAAATTCAGATATCTAATGGGTATCGGTCGACTCTAGCCACTGTTTTCGGGAGTGTCTACTGAACGCACACCACATACACACTAATACCTGTTATTATGATTTAGTTGGGCGACAGGTGTAAGGTGATGACACTGGGATGAGGGAGGGAGGGAGGCTGAAAGGGAGACAGAGAGGGGGAGAAGCGCGGGTGGGAGAGAGGGTGAGGGTGTTGCTTAAAGAGATTGAAAGGGAGAGAGAGAGAGGTAGGGAGAGGGGAGGATTGAAAGGGATTGTGAGGGTGTGGGTGAGAGGGAGAGTGTGTATGTGATAGAGAGGGGTGTTTGTGAATGAGAGGGAGGAAGGGAGAGGGTGAGAGGGAAAAAGAGTGTGTTCGAATGATAGGGAGAGGGATGATTGTTAATGAGAGGAAGGGTGTGGATGTGAGAGGGAAGAAGTGGATAAGGGGGAGATTGCGAGTGAGAGGGAAGGAGAGGGTGAGAGTGTAGTCGAGAGGGGGCTTTAAAGTGGGAGTGTATATTAGAGTGCGTGTAAAATAAGAGAAAAGGAAGAATTGAGAGATAGACAGAAAGACAGACATTCAGACAGAGCAGGGATGTACATGTATAAGTTATTAGATTAAAGACGTTTGTGAAAGTAAGAGGGCTTGAGTGAGTGAGAGTGAAGTAGTACTTGAGTGAGAAGGATCCTACTACCTCAAGGAATGACAGGTGAGAGAAAACATGCAGGTGAGAAATATTAGTAAGGAGGAGTCTGGAGAAGTGAGTGAATGTGTTGAACTAGGATATTTTTCATACATACATACATACATACATACATTCATTCATACATACATACATACATACATACATAAATACTGTATTACCGAGCAACTCACAACAATACCTCTAACTGACTGCATCAATCTGTAGAGGAGTCAATCTGAAGTCCATTTTTCATCATAATTCTCTACTTGTTTGTTATATTTGTTACGTGGGAAAAGTATTTATGTGTTGTAATTAATAACAACATGATGGCGTGTGTATGTAAATAAGACAGGTGAACTAATACTATCTAGAAGTGTTGTAATCAAGTTGTGATTTTATTTTCCAAGTCTCATGCTGGTGGTGTTATTTTGGTGGTGGCGGTGGTTGTTGTTGTTATGGCGGTGGATGTTGTTGTTGTTGATATCTTTGACATATTACATTAAATTATTCAACAAGATTAACCCTACGTAAACTTCATCTTAAAACATACAAAGAATAAATAAAAAACTAAATTAAAATTATCACCAGGGCACTACCATCCTCCAGACCCGTGATAAAGGTACATAAACAATAATATCAAGTACATGTGTATTGTTATCCTACACTGCAGTATAAAACTTTAAGCTACTCAGGTAAAACAGCGTCACAGCGAGATGAATTGGGTCAGGTGAACAGCATGTTCCTCCCAATGGGAAAATAATAACTAAAATCGGAATTGAATGAGATACAACAGTCAATGGTGTGTGTGTGTGTGTGTGTGTGAGGTACTACTACCACAAATAATAATAATTATAATAATGACCATAATAATATTAATCCTTATAATACTAATAATAACAATAATATTAATAATAACAAAACAACAACAATAGAAATAATAATAATAATAATAAAATAAGACTGAGAAATAAAATACCAAAATAGTTCTTTTATAACATAGAAACATTACACAGAGGATTGATGATCGCCTGTAGTGTTCAATCATATATTTTGGTTCGATGAGTACTGAGTAGTCTTAAGTGACGTGAATAGTGTTTATGTGTCGAGTGTGCAGTGAGTAACAAGGCGTTGATACTGTGAATTACCGCGCATCTCTACCGAACATTACTTTTACTTTACTTAATGAAAACCCACTTCTCTACGTCCAGCGAATGTTAAGATTTCAAGAGGATTTTAGGTAACTTGAATAGTTATTTTCAAGATATAATACAAGTTTTCTGTATTTTTTCCTTCCTTGTACCTTCGATGTTGTGTATAGTGCCTTGGGTGTCCGCCATACAGACTTAACATTCCTCTATATTACAAATGTATCACGCGAGAACCTGAACTATTTACCACGATATATAATAACTCTTTTCCCATTTGATTTACTTGCTATGTGTTTTCTATAAGCAGTCCAGGAAAATACTGAGTTAATATGTATATCCTAAATGGTTTAACATGTATAGAGAGCTGCGTTGTACAGGGTAAGACGTAGGTGCCTCTATTGTTTGTTTTAACGAGAATTTCTGAGGGGAAAGAATCATATTTACGAATCTGGCATCCCCTTCAAGTCAATATAAAAATGAAACAGCTCTGGTGAAACTATCAACAATTAGATCATCTACAAATTTTATGGAAACGGATGCATTCCTGGGAAGTTCATTAATAATAGGGAGAAAAAAAGGAACATAAGTGGACCCAGTCGACAGCCCTGCAGCATTCCACGAATAATAAGGATCTGACCTGACAACATATTTTGATACTTGACGTGACGGCGACCCGAGTGGAGGTTTTAATTGGAGGAAAGTAATGGTGAGCGACAAATACCGAGCCAGAAAGAGTTTGCATATATGTATGTTTGTATGATAAGGCAGTGTTTGTGTTGATGTTTGCATGCATTAATAAGAGATTGAAATAGAGTTAATGATTGTGTGTGTGTGAGACAAGATTAGCGTTGGTGTGTGTGTGTGTGTGTGTGTGTGTGTGTGTCGCGTGCGTGTGAGACAAGACCAGCAGCAGTGAGTCAGCATCGTCTTAATCTCATGGTTGCTGTAGCTCCCGAGGCGCTCCGAGATGGCAGATAAAGACTACTGTATATACACATACCACTTTCATTCTACACAGGAGTCGAAATCAATTAACCTACCTACCTGTCTACCTACCATTCTAACTACCGATCTAATTACCTCTCAACCTACCGTCTACCTACCTGCCTAATTTCTTGTCTATCTACCTGTCAACCTATCTGTCTACCTAACTGTCTATCTACCTGTCAACCTATCTGTCTACCTAACTGTCTTTCTACCTGTCAACCTTACTGTCTAATTTCCTACCTGTCTCTAATTACCTGTCTATCTACCTGTCAACCTACCTGTCTAATTATCTGTCAACCTACCTATCTACCTACCAGGTCTCCTATCAATATAAACAACTCCCAAAATAAAGAAAAATTTACACAGTACAACAAATAAGTAAATACAACCTCAAATAACCCAGTATAACATATCTAGCTAATTCTTCAAGTCATCTGTAACCTTTAAGAAATACGTAAACAAAAGAACTAGTAGCTAAAAGTATTCTATATATGTGATTATGTTGTGTATATGTGTGTGTATATTTAGCTTATATGTATGTTTCTATCGGCAGGTTGTCGGACGAGTGGAGAGAGAGAGAGAGAGGAGGGAGAGTTGAAAACGGTAAAGCAAGAAGCGCTGGTCACCCCTACTGTGAGACCTTCAGGATTACAATGACTACCGCTTGTATCAGACTCTACCACCACTACTACCAGATTCCTTGTCCTGTTGTTGTCATGTATCTCCCAGGAAAATTGGAACTAGTTTACGTGTGTTTATTTTTCATGGTTATTAACAGGGAAAAAGGAAAATGTAATAATTCCTAGTCTTTTGTTTATTTCTGATAGGACTTTTGTTTGTATTTTCAATGTTTTTAGTTCATACGGGGAAGAAATATACATTAAGCCTGATATTTTTTCTTTTTTTTTTACCATATGTAGGAAAATATAGTAATCTATTCCTTTTTTTTCTTAGCTTCTAGGAAAAAATACAGTTATTACTTTCCTATTTTTGAACAAGCAAGAAAATATTACCACTAGCCTTAAGGAGTAAAATTCGGAACTAATTCTATTTTCCTCTTTTCTGCTCCTTGACAGGAAAATATGTTCTACTAGAACTGTATTTTCCTGTCGTATATTCACCAGCAGAAAAATCGAATCTATTGTCACTATTTTCCTCTTATATCATAGCTAAAACTAGTAAATGTTGAGCATTAATAGTTTCTGTTCTTTCTATCTATCTATCTCCCAAAAATAACATTTCCTATAAGAAGATCAATTCTGTAGCCCAATATACTATAATCTCATATATATAAATTTTTCATTTATAACCTGTACTTACTATTATATGATAGACCATAACTAATATTAGGAAAAAATAATCCGTCATCAGATTTTTATGCAATGAAATTCAGATTTATAGGAGAGTCAGATTAAAGGTATTTTTTGGTCAGATTTGCCATTATTTCTCAGTTCATCTCAAGGAAATCAGATTTGTCAGATTTCTTACTGAAAATCGGTATTGAGCAAAGTTTTAAAATACCTTATAGCCAAATGTCTCCTGTAACGCTTATTTATATTTATTAAACCAATGTATATATATTTACTACAAAGACTATATTTCCACCCTCAAAAAGACTAAGAAAAAATTGTGTAAAAAGTGGTTTGTGTTTGTTAGAAAAGATATATTTCTAACTTGGGGAAAAATATTATATACTTTCGTTTGTATTTATTACTAATATATATATATATATATATATATATATATATATATATATATATATATATATATATATATATATTTTATGAAAATCCACAATGAAAACGTGGATAAGATAAATCTTGATAAAATCACACGGGAAAATGGTACTCCGTTGTTTCCATTTTCCCGTGTGATTTTATCAAGATACATATATATATATATATATATATATATATATATATATATATATATATTCCTCAGACAAAGTATATTTCTAAACTTAAGAAAATAAATCCTTAGACAAAATAAATGCGCCAAAGTATATTTCTAATCTGAAAACTCAATGAAAAATATTACGTACTTTTGTTTATTAGATAAGAAATTTATTCGTCATACAGAATATATTTCTAACCTGATATGAACCAAAGTATGAATTCAAAACTATATAAATTGGAAAGTTTAATCAATCTATATACATTAATTACGGCTCACGACACAGGGCTTTCGTTTCTAAGTCAAATTCATATACATTTTGACCTTTATTTCGACTCAAAGATAAATATTGAACTATATACAGTACACCTATAACGGACTTACCTCTCCATATAATCCGCTAGATGGAGGGTTCATATCTAACGGACACTCGATATAATGGACTTTCCTATCTACATAATCCGTTAGATGGAGGGTTCGTAACTAACGGACCCTACATAAAACGGACTTTCTTCTGCATTTAGTTCGTTAGATGGAGGTTTTACGGTAATCTATTTCGTATTTGCTGTAATATTTTTCCTTAATCTATCTCGTCTTGTAAACTGTTTCGTAACTGTTGCACTAAGTTATTTCGTAGTAGCTGTAATTTATGCTGTATTTGCTGCAATCTCTTTCTTAGTTACTGTAATCGACTTCATACTTGTTGTAATTAATTTTATACTTGCTGTAATCTACCACGTACACGTTCTATCTTGTATTCGCTCTAATCTATATTTTTAATTCGCTCTAATCACTTTGTACTCGCTCTAACTACCTTACATAGTCTCTAACCTACCTGTACTCGCTCTAACCTACCTGTACTCGTCCTAACCTACCTGTACTCGCTCTAACCTACCTGTACTCGCTCTAACCTACCTGTACTCGCTCTAACCTATCTCACACCATTCCGTACATGAAAATTCACTTCATCAGTTACTTAACCAAAGGACACAAATCTAATGTTCCTTTGTGTTACCTGAAGTTGTCGATAGCTATAACCATAAAGTATATCACAATTACAACAGGATAAATTAAGTGGTTATATTTCGTTTTAGATATTCTTGATATAATAGTATACTCATGTACAGCAGTTTGATATTAATTGTTGGTATATTTTTATCTTGTTTAAAACGGCCTCAAGTTTCAGCTAGCTATCGAAATTTCATAGAGTTTCAAGTTTCATTTTGTCTCGTATTGACGTTAGTTTTGTAGTTTGGGGATATCATATTATCCTGTAGTTTCATTTGGTATAGGATAGCATATAGTTATTAAGTCTGAAGCCTAGGTTAGGATATCATGTCTCAATGTAACCTGAAGATGCGTTCACTTTGGGAGAAAAACAATAAAATGGAATATGTATGTGTGTATGTGTGTGTGTGTGTGTGTGTGTGTGTGTGTGTGTATATGTATGTATGTATGTATGTATGTATGTATGTATGTGTGTGTGTGTGTGTGTGTGTGTGTATATGTATGTATGTATGTATGTATGTATGTGTGTGTTATGTATGTATGTATGTATGTATGTATGTATGCATGTATGTATGTATGTATGTGTGTGTGTGTGTGTGTGTGAATATATGTATGTATGTATTCCAATACTTCATCCCTCCTCCCACACACACACACACACACAACACCTTGTCACCGCTGTACACCTGAGCCAACCCCTTAATTATTTCTGTTGCTTATGAACCTAATATTTCAGGTGTGTCTTTTCACTGTTGGAAATTTTACCTGGTCTTAGTATGAACTATTATCAAAGCTTAATATCAAAACCGTGACGTAGAATAATAATAGGGACTTTTTTTTATGCTTTCGGTTTTCTTACTTTAGTTAATGGAGTCAAATTCCTTCAAGTTTAATATCATTCGTTTATATCTTATCCTCAGTAATAATAATAATAATAATAATAATAATAATTATAATAATAATAATAATAGTGTATCTTGATAATGCAACTTATAGTAGTATTAGTAAGAGCGAGTTAACCCATAATTATAAGAGTTCTTCTCACAAGATTCGACATTTTTACTCAACAACAATGACGAAAATCAGGTGAATAATTCTGAATAATCAACTACCTGAATAAAACCGTAGGCCTCTTACATATCCATGTTTTTTAATCGTCAGCATAGGCCAAGGGAACACAAAACATACATTGTGCTGACTCTTGTCAGCACAATGATGTCAGCTCTGATTAGTTTCACTGTCAGCTTGGTAATTCGTGACTGATTTAGGATTCTTTTGTCAGTTTAATCATTCTTGGTCTGATATTTACCTGTCAGATTATTAATTATTGGTGGGTATTTCATAGTCAGATCAATAATTTAAGTCGGGTCTGTTCTGTAATTATTGTTGAGAATTTTTTTTTTGTGTAGATCAATGATAATAATTCTTCCCCGGTCAAAAATTCTTATAAGACTAAAAAAATTCCTTTTCGACTCGCAATTCCTATCGGGAGAGAGAGAGAGAGAGAGAGAGAGAGAGAGAGAGAGAGAGAGAGAGAGAGAGAGAGAGAGAGAGCAATAACAGAATAGAGATATGAAAATGAAATACTGAAATTTGAGTAAGAGAGAGAGAGAGAGAGAGGTATAGAGAAAGATGAAAGAATAAACAAAAATAAAAATAGAGAAAAGTATCAAAACGGAGAAAGACAGAGAGACAGACATACAGACCGACAGAGAAATTAAGAAGCCATCATGACCCTGGCAGACCAATCAGACCGTATAAGACCATCACCAACATTAACCCACCATCACTTATGCTTAACATGGTCTCCACATTGCCCTCATTACCGCTTTATAGACGCTCATATATCACACCCTGGTTAGTTGCAACGTCTGGTATGTCGTGGGCAAGGGGGCAAGGCTCTTATTAAGTAGTGGGGTAGTGGGCAAGGGCGCTCTGAGATGTTATGGTTTCAAGGGCAATGGGTGGAATGTTTGTGAGTACAGGAGCAAGAACGTACTACTAGCTTTACAAATAGAGAGAGAAAGAGAAAAAATTTTAAAATAATAATAGTAGTAGTAGTAGTAGTAGTAGTAGTAGTAGTAGTAACAGAGTAGTTGTATTAGTAATAGTAGTAGTGGCGAAGGTGTGGCCATTGAGGGGGGTTGCAGGCCGCGTTTGAAAAAAAAATAGTAGTAGTAGTAGTAGTAGTAATAGTAGAGTAGTAGTAGTAGCCGCAATGATAGTAGTAGTGATTTAAGTATGTGTTTTTTATCAAGAGGAGAACGAAGAGTAATAATACCAATAAAAAAAAAACGGGGAGGAATTAAACAATTTCCCCTAGGCTTCGAGTTCGCTGAATATTTTTTCCCCAAAACACGGGTTTAACCACACAAAAAATGCTATTTTTCCCCGTCAAAAACTCTGATTGGTTGATTTTTACATGATGTCATTGTTCCCTGACGTCGATGTTGAGTCTACCACTACCACCATGCTGGTTAGAATATTCTATCCACTCGTCTGCAGAGAGAGAACCTATCCACATTAGGTAAACTTCAGGGACGGGTGTGGTTAGGTTAAGGTGAAATGTGATAGGCTGGGTTAGTACTGCCTTTTTCATTGGTTGTTTCTGCTCCCAGCGAACAGGGAAAAAAGGGGATATTTTCGCTCCGATGGGACTTTCCCCGCCGATGCTACGAAGACCCGTCATGCGGATCGACTAATCAGAGAGTTTCGGGCCACGACGTCATACACTCCACCAATTACAGTGCTTTTCGTTGATGACGTGGCATAGTGACGTCAGGTGGATAAACCAATTAGGAAATTTTTGGGGATAATGACATCATGTTGATCGACCAATGGGAACACCGAATGGCAATGTTACGTTTCCTCTCTCTTTCTCACTACAACTATTATACAAAACGACAATTGGTCTGACGACAATCAACCTTATGTGAATTATCTTTCCTTTCCTCTGTGACTCTGATGAATATGTTGTATACAGTCGATAGATATTTAATAATAATATCCATCTAATACAGTTCCATCCCCTTTTTTCCCCTTGAGACATACATACACACATAAAAACAGACAGACAGACATTACATACATACAGACAGATAGACAGACATATACAAATCTGTTCTATACTGTATATCTGTCTAGTATGTTCATCATTGTGTTACATAACGTTCATTTTTGGTTTCTCTTTGTTCCCCTGCGTTCTCTACTTGTTCACTATATCATCTATGGTCTGTAAAACGTTCTTTACTCCTTATTTAATCCATTGTGGTTTTCTAACTGATTTCTTCATATGTTCTTAAAATGTATACACTATAAGTCGTTCTTTACCTGTTATCTAAGCCAATAGGTTCCATAAGCTGGTTCTATAGATCACATTTGTTCTCTAAACGTGTTCTCTATACCACCTGTGCCTTTTAATATGTTCTCTAAACCACTAATGCTCTCCGCTTTGCTCTTCACCCGTACTGTAAACTACCCATGTTCTCCACTTTGTTCTCTAACGTGTTCTCTAAACCATCCATGTTCTCCTCCGTGTTCTCTAAGCCTCTACACCGGTTCTCTAACATGCTATGGCGTTTCCACTATATTTTCTCACGATTTTTATTGCTATCTTTTTTTATATCTCACTTTATGTATGTTCCGCGTTTATTGGGTTTTCTTCGGGATTTATCGCCTTTCTTCTTTACTGTCACGTTTTTCGGGGAGAGAGAGAGAGAGAGGAAGAGAGATAGAGAAGGAGAACAGGAATTATAGAGACAGAGAGAACATACATACATACATACATACATACATACATACATACATACAGAGACAGAGAGACATAATTATATTAAAGGATAGGCAATCAAGTCTTTTATTTACCATTTGAAAAGTTATGAATTACGTCACAAGTCCATTACGTCACAAGTCCATTACGTCACAAGTCCATTACGTCACAAGTCCATTACGTAACAAGTCCATTACGTCACAAGTCCATTACGTCACAAGTCCATTACGTCACAAGTCCATTACGTCACAAGACCATTTCGTCACAAGACCATTTCGTCACAAGTCCATTACGTCACAAGTCCATTACGTCACAAGACCATTACGTAACAAGTCCATTACGTCACAAGTCCATTACGTCACAAGTCCATTACGTCACAAGACCATTTCGTCACAAGACCATTTCGTCACAAGTCCATTACGTCACAAGACCATTACGTAACAAGTCCATTACGTCACAAGTCCATTACGTCACAAGTCCATTACGTCACAAGACCATTACGTCACAAGTCCATTACGTCACAAGACCATTTCGTCACAAGTCCATTACGTCACAAGACCATTACGTCACAAGTCCATTACGTCACAAGTCCATTACGTCACAAGTCCATTACGTCACAAGACCATTACGTCACAAGTTTCTTAGTTATATCCATGGAGATTATTCCTTATACAAATAATCCATCAGTATATTTATCTTATCAATTAATCCGTCAATCCATCATCATCAATCCATCAATCTCTTGTCATTTAATTCAAGTTTAAACTCATCAATTCTTCTCTTTATCAACATTATTTTATTTAGTTTTATTATATTTTTTAAAGTATTTCATCTATATTTTTCTTATCTATTCTATCATCAATTTCTTGTCGTTTTATTGTTATTCATTCCTTTAAGTTTTATCAAGTATCTTATTTATTCATTCTGTTCTAATTCTATATTTTATCAATTACCCATTCCATTCTTTTTATTCTTGTATTTCACCAATTATATAGTTATCAAATCTACTATAAACATAACCATGTATTAATTATGTATACTCTATTCACCCTTCTATTACCATTACGAAATACATATTATACATACATATACATACATATACATTATTATTTCCTGTATTGTCAAGTTAAAAAAATATTTATTATTATTATTTTTATTATTTTCCTATTACTATAAGGTCTCTTTCACTGTCTTACTAAGGTGTTAAAAGAGAAGGCTTGTGTGGAAAATAATCTATCGATCTATCTATTTATCTATCTAACTATCTATCTAACTATACTGAACAACTAGATGAAATAATAATAATAAATGCCTATACAAACACCATATACATCTATAGTTAATTAAATACTATATATAGATACATACCCCTATACATATATCTATACATGCTATGTTTTCTAAAATTTTGGATTATTTTTGTTTTGGAGGGGGGGGGGAGGGGCATCACTCAAAAACTCATTAAAAGTAAATATCGGTGACTTTATTCGTATTATTTATCGGTAATCGGATTAGCTTTTGTGTAATGGACTCTTGTTCTCCGTGAAAATTTGGAAATATTCGAAATATTAATAGTGGATTTTTTTTTTAATTGAACTCTACGAGGTTAATCTATTTATTATTATATTGCTCTGGCTAGTTATTGAGCGTGTGAAAGGGACAAAAAAAATAATGGTTTTGTTTTAGTTTTTAGTTAAATTTGTATTATTATTATTAGTAGTAGTGAGAAATATTACACTACTGATATCTCAACTTCTCATGGTTTTATTAGATAGTGTTGATGTCGTGTCGTAACCCAACACTACAGTCATTGTGGTGTGTTACTGACTTCAAGGGAGTTCATGCGGTGTTGTGTCCTTTCCTCACACCATAGAGGGTTGTAATATGTGTCTTAAGTTCACGGCACGACAGTAGAAGTTTTGTTGTGTTGTAAGATCACACCAAGGGAAGATTTGAGGAGTTGGTGTGTCGTAAGATCATACCAAGGGAAGATTTGTTGTGTCGTGGTGTAAAGGCATAGCACAATATCGAGTAGATAGACACTCGTCCCTTGTCCTAAAACTCACTAGTTCCATCACGGGTCACCCCTAGGCCACCCAGCTGTAAATGGGTACCTAACTCTTCACCTGGGGAAATGAAGGCAGTCAGGTGCAGTACCGGCCATGCTGCGTCCTTGCATACCAAAGAGCTCAGTATACATTGTGCTGTACGTATCCACACTGTCCCTAACGGTCAGTCATGCGTACAGAACCCCCACTTACACTTTCAACCTCCTACCACGAGAAGAAGGTGGGATTCTCTATGTCGTCAAATCATTACACTAGAGAGGTTACTTGTGTCCTAGGCTCACACTACTGCAGAGGGTTACAAGTGTTCTAACCTTACACCATCAAGGGGGGAGGGGGGGGTGTTCTGAACTCACACCATCGAGAGGGGACAGGAGGGTCAGGGGGTAGAGGTGAGGGTGAGGGGTAGTGGAGGGTGAGGGGTAGTGGGGGTTGTGGTGGGAGTGGGGGGGTGGTTAAGGTGACTGCTGCAGTGGGGTCGTGGCCTGGGCTGCCAGCAGAGATGCAACGAGGATTATAAACGGGAATGCAACACGCAAGCACCAGCCCAGGGCGAGGCTGGCAATGCACCTTGCAACCAAGACGAGGTTTCCAGTGCATTTTCGCAACCGTACAAGGCTTCCAGTGTACCTTGCAACCACGGTAGGGTTTCCAAGAGTATTATACAAACAAGGATAAGGTTTCCAATGCACTATGCGTGAGGTTTCCACTGCATATTGAAGAAAGGATAAATACTTTTAATACAATATGCAACCATTATAAGCATTCCACCACACGTTGCAGCCAGGATAAGTTTTGTAGCGTAGATGCATCGACCACACTAGAACGAGGTGCCCAACTGCATCCACCACACTAGAACGAGGTGCCCAACTGCATCCACCACACTAGAACGAGGTGCCCAACTGCATCCACCACACCAGTTAGTAGCTTCTAGTTGCAGCCATCATTGCACACTCTGACCCACCTTGCAACGTAAGCTTCCCCATCTACATACGGGTCCTTCCATTGCAATATTATTTTACATTAATACAATTTTCTTTTCTATCCATTCATAATAAATAAAATAATACCATTTGTACCTTTAACATTATTGTGTATCTAGCCGGAAAAAACACATATAAAATTATTTATATTATTATATTTTTTGAAGCAGAAAAAATCTGGAATTCCTATCATGCGCATAAATCAATTGACATAACTTGACCACGTATTAACTTCAGGAATGCAGGGAATTTTATCTCCTTTTTTTTTTTTAGGGGAGAAAAAAATCAAATTATTGGTTCGTAAACGTGACGTATGTTTATGAGGACCAGAATTCCTCTCTATAATGGATGATAGATGGATCACTCTCATCATCCATCTCTATCACTGTCTCCTATAACACAAAGAATGATAGAAGTATTAAAAAAAAGCCAATAATGATGAAGTCATAGAGAAATGACCACTACGAAATATTACCAATAATTCTCTTATTATAACCAATGGTTCTCCCTCTTAATAATAGATGATAGATGGTTCAATTTTATCATTTGTGTCTATCATTCTATTCTAGGGTATAATATGTAGTAAAAGTAGGTAAAGAGGAGGGGGATAATTAGAGAGATGAAGAGGTAAGGACACGAGCGGTAGGGAAGGAAAGGGAAGAGCAGAATTGCCCTCAGACTGTAGATGGCAGCACCTCCCAGACCCGTGTTTCTCTCTCTCTCTCTCTCTCTCTCTCTCTCTCTCTCTCTCTCTCTCTCTTTCTTTCCATACTCACCATACTCGTCAAATTCATCATACCCATAATACTTATCTCCTTTAAATATATCACTATACTCAGTTCCAGTCATTGTCACATTTATTATAATCAAGATGTGTTTTTTTTCATCATACTCTTATTCATTATGTTTATCATCTCTTTATCATCTGCAAATTGATCATATTCAATATTGTTTTTATTAATGCGTTCCAACACACCTGACTACACCAATACACCTGACTACACCAACACAACTGACTACACCAACACCTGGACAGCTTCCTAAATAATCACAATACACAAGCACATAAACAGACATACACACATACATACATACACACATACATACATACACACACACGCAAGCACTTTTACACGGACATACACACATACACAAGCACATATATATTCATGTACCCCCCCCCCCCCACACACACACACACCCATCGAACGCCCTCAAGATACAGTGAAGTTTACAGTAACAAGCTTCTGTATCTCACTATCGTATTTGTAATTTTGCTGTAATACTGTACGACCGCTGGCTGATGAAGCTGACCAGAGCCTCACCTCAAGATATTAACACACACACACACACACACACACACCCTGTAGGCTCAATTAGACTCTCAGCAGCCGTCGTCAATACACCTAGTTGATAGCTGGGTGTTGGAGGTCTGGGTAGTACACCATCATGACCTCCGTAGTGAAGGTTAGGTAAGATTAGGTAAAGTTAGGTAAGGTCAGGTTAGGTTAGGTAAAGTTAGGTTAGGTTAGGTTAGGTTAGATTAGGTTAGGTTTGGCTAGGTTAGGTTAGGTTAGTGCCGTGCGTCACCATCATCTCCGGTCATTCACACTGTCAATTAAAACCTTCGACGATGACAATATTTTTTCGCCCTTTGCGTTTTGGTGTGGGTGTGGGGGAGGGGGGAGGGGGTGTGGGGGAGGGGTGTGGCGGTGTGTGGGGGTGTGAGGGAGGGGTGTGGCGGCGTGTGGGGGTGTGGGGGAGGGGTGTGGCGGTGTGTGGGGGTGTGGCGGTGTGTGGGGGTGTGGGGGAGGGGTGTGGCGGTGTGTGGGGGTGTGGGGGAGGGGTGTGGCGGTGTGTGGGGGTGTGGGGGAGGGGTGTGGAGGTGTGTGGGGGTGTGGGGAGGGGTGTGGCGGTGTGTGGGGGTGTAGGGGAGGGGTGTGGCGGTGTGTGGGGGTGTGGGGGAGGGGTGTGGCGGTGGGGGAGGGGTGTGGCGGTGGGTGTGGGGGAGGGGTGTGGCGGTGGGTGTGGGGGAGGGGTGTGGCGGTGGGTGTGGGGGAGGGGTGTGGCGGTGTGGAGGAGGGGGTGGGGGTGTGGCGGTGTGTGTGAGTGTGGAGGAGGGATGTGGTGGTGTGTGGGGGTGTGGGGAAGGGGTGTGGTGGTGTGTGGGAGGTGTGTGGCGGTGTGTGGAAGGGGGTGGGGGTATTGTGGGGAGGTTGAGTTTGTATAGGAGGGTTGTTGTGTTGTAGGTATGTGTGGGGGGGCGTCTTGGGGTGTGGGAGGGGGTTGTGAGGGTGGATGTGGAGGGGTGTGTGGGGGTGTGTAGGAGGAGGTGTAGGAAGGAGTGTTTGTTTCGGAAACTTGTCGTGTTGTGAGTATGTGGGGGAGGATAGTTATGTTGGGGTGATATGTGGTGCAGATGTGTGTGTGTGTGTGTGTGTGTGTGTGTTGGGGAGGATATGTATAATGACAGTGTATGAGGGTGAAAGAGTTTGTGAGGTAGAGGGATTTTGAGCGAGGGAGGTAGAATGAGTGAGTCTGTGAGGCAGGTGTAGTGAGGGAGGGTATTGAAGGAGACAAGAATAGGGAGGGGAAGAATGTGAGAAGAGCAAGGGATAAAGGAAGAGGACAAGGGAGAGAATAGGGAGTGTGTGTGAGGGAGGGGCGAGGGAGTGTGTGTGAGGGTGGGTGAAGAGTGTGTGTGAGGGTGGGTGAAGAGTGTGTTTGAGGGTGGGTGAAGAGTGTGTGTGACGGAGGGGTGAGGGAGTGTGTGTGAGGGAGGGGTGAGGGAGTGTGTGTGAGGGTGGGTGAAGAGTGTGTGTGAGGGTGGGTGAGGGAGTGTGTGTGTGAGGGTGGGTGAAGAGTGTGTTTGAGGGTGGGTGAAGAGTGTGTGTGACGGAGGGGTGAGGGAGTGTGTGTGAGGGAGGGGTGAGGGAGTGTGTGTGAGGGTGGGTGAAGAGTGTGTGTGAGGGTGGGTGAAGAGTGTGTGTGAGGGTGGGTGAAGAGTGTGTGTGTGAGGGTGGATGAAGAGTGTGTGTGAGGGTGGATGAAGAGTGTGTGTGAGGGTGGGTGAAGAGTGTGTGTGAGGGTGGGTGAAGAGTGTGTGTGAGGGTGGGTGAAGAGTGTGTGTGAGGGAGGGGGAGTGTGTGTGTGTGAGGGAGGGTGAGGGAGTGTGTTTGAGGGAGGGGTGGGGGAGTGTGTGTGAGGGAGGGTGAGGGAGTGTGTGTGAGGGAGGGGTGAGGGAGTGTGTGTGAGGGAGGGGTGAGGGAGTGTGTGTGAGGGAGGGGTGAGGAGTGTGTGTGAGGGAGGGGTGAGGAGTGTGTGTGAGGGAGGGGTGAGGAGTGTGTGTGAGGGAGGGGTGAGGAGTGTGTGTGAGGGTGGGGTGGGGTGGGGGAGTGTGTGTGAGGGTGGGTGAAGAGTGTGTGTGAGGGTGGGTGAAGAGTGTGTGTGAGGGAGGGGTGAGGAGTGTGAGGGAGGGGTGAGGAGTGTGAGGGAGGGGTGAGGAGTGTGTGTGAGGGAGGGGTGAGGGAGTGTGTGTGAGGGAGGGGTGAGGGAGTGTGTGTGAGGGTGGGGTGAGGGAGTGTGTGTGTGAGGGAGGGGTGAGGGAGTGTGTGTGAGGGAGGGGTGAGGAGTGTGTGTGAGGGAGGGTTGAGGAGTGTGTGTGAGGGAGGGGTGAGGAGTGTGTGTGAGGGAGGGTTGAGGAGTGTGTGTGTGAGAGTGGGGTGGGGGAGTGTGTGTGAGGGAGGGGTGGGGGAGTGTGTGTGAGGGAGGGGTGAGGGAGTGTGTGTGAGGGAGGGTGGGGGAGTGCGTGTGAGGGTGGGGGAGTGTGTGTGAGGGTGGGGGAGTGTGTGTGAGGGTGGGTGAAGAGTGTGTGTGTGAGGGTGGGGTGGGGGAGTGTGTGTGAGGGAGGGGTGAGGGAGTGTGTGTGAAGGAGGGGTGAGGGAGTGTGTGTGAGGGTGGGGGAGTGTGTGTGAGGGTGGGTGAAGAGTGTGTGTGTGAGGGTGGGGTGGGGGAGTGTGTGTGAGGGAGGGGTGAGGGAGTGTGTGTGAGGGAGGGTGGGGGAGTGTGTATGAGGGTGGGGGAGTGTGTGTGAGGGTGGGTGAAGAGTGTGTGTGTGAGGGTGGGGTGGGGGAGTGTGTGTGAGGGAGGGGTGAAGGAATGTGTGTGAAGGAGGGGTGAGGGAGTGTGTGTGAGGGTGAGGGAGTGTGTGTGAGGGAGGGTGAGGGAGTGTGTGTGAGGGTGGGGGAGTGTGTGTGAGGGTGGGTGAAGAGTGTGAGGGTGGGTGAAGAGTGTGAGGGTGGGTGAAGTGTGTGTGTGAGGGTGGAGGTACAAACATGAATGTGTGTGTGTGTGTGTGTGTGTTTTATAATCATGGATGACGTTTCTTAAGAAAGTAAATCTTATATTATTTTTTAATTAATCTGTTTATATTAGTAGTAGTAGTAGTAGTCTCTTCTCTCATCTAATACTCCTTTCGTTCAGGTGAATTTCTACATAAAAATTATCCTTATCTTTCTCTTATTCTCTTATTCTCTCTATGGAGATATTTGGAGAGAACACAATAAAACACCACATAAGAGATAATTCTAGTCTCATTCTCTCAAGTTCTTCATCCACCATCTTTATTTGCCGGTGTTTTTATTCTGTTTATTATTATGAAGTTTATTCTTTTGTTTTTATCATTGAATATCTTTATTTCTTCCCCTCCCTCCACCCCAGAAATACCTTATGGATAGTTATGTAAATGGAAATAATAGTAATAATTGAAATAATTATAATAATAATAATAATAATATTTATAATAATAATAATAGCTTCAATACCAACCACAGAAATTAGTAGCAATCAATAAAATATCAATAGTAGAAATTATAAATAGTAATAATTCTGATAATAATAATAAAATATCAAATAAATTCCATATAAAAGACAAAATTCTATATTATCCTCATCATTTTTCTATATATCCTTTTTTTTTAACTCCTCTATGTAAGCCTAGAACCGAAAATTTAAATAAAGTACATATGCATAGAGAGACGACTGGACAAACATTAGGTAAATCAAGATAACATGTAATATTTTATAAAGCTGTGCTAAGGTCCAGTAACGCCATAAGTCCGGTCCGATACAGTACGGTTTGGTGTCCCTCAGGTGATTGTACTGTACTGTCCCGTAACTTTCATCTAGAATAGACCTATGTACCCTAACTAGGCCTATATGTATTCTAAGTTCGCATTATTTACGTATCAAGACACAGACATTTTTGGATTTTCAGTAATTTTGTAAAGTTCATGAAAATGTATTCAGCAACTCTAAAGGGATTTGTGTATAATATATTCTCTACTCTCTACGTCATACAGGTATATTGTCTGTTATTATTCATATTATTCAAAATATTCTATATTTATCACACTTCACTAAAATCATAAGTCATTCTCCAAGATATATTAAAAAAAAAATCCTAAGTTGAATTTTCCTCATAAATGGAGGTGTCATAATTTAACAAACTATTTAACTTCAACTAATAAACCTTAAACTAACACACACAATTAACATTAGAATTGCACTGAGGCGATACATTAACTAGAGACATTAACTTAACACCAATTACGAGAAAAAATTCACATATATACAGAATTCGGGGCCAAGATTATATATATAGTTTAAGATTAACTTGTAACTGGTGCTGTATGAACGTCTGTAGTTGAGTCTCAGTGTAATATTTGGGTATTTTTGTTTATTTTTTTTGTTATTTATTTTGTATTTCTTGTGTAATTTTTGTATTTTTTTTTGTTTCACTTAATTAGTTTTATTCTTAATTCTTCCCTTACGAGGATTTCTTAACCTAACCTAACCAAACATAATCAAATCTATCTATCTATACTGAATTAAAACTTACCCATACTAACAATACATTCAGTGTTTAAAGGTTACACACAAACCCTTTTATAAATAACAGACGCCATTATACTCAACCAACGCCTCTATAATCAACGAACATTATCAACGCGTTCCTAATGGAGAAAATAATTAGTACCAATGTCTTGATAATCGACACGTACATATAATAAGGGTTATAAAATGAGAGAAATTATCCACGGTGAAATTATAGTTAGTTACCATCCATTCCCCCATAGTAAGGATGAGTGTGTGTGTGTGTGTGTGTGTATGTGTATTTGTGTATGTATATGTATGTGTTGTCTAGTTATTGGCCAATGCTTAAAAACCACAACAATACCATTACAGCACCATAACCACCATCACAGCACCATAACATCACTAACACAGCACCAACATATCACTATCACAACACCATCACAGCACTATCACAACACCATAACAGCACCAATACGTCACTACCACAGCACCATAACTACCATCACAGTAACATAACACCATAACAGCACCATGAAAACACCATTACAGCACCATAACAGCACCATTGCAGTACCAACCAGTTTTTACTCACTAACTAATGAAAAGATTCGCTATTTTCTTCCTAAACGACATACCTAGCATATTTCTACTATATACCTGGTACATTCAGCATAATAAGTATACCCGCCTTAGTAGACCCAAGTATATTCACCCTTATTTAGTATATCTGACCCAGTATAATGAGTATGATGTTTATACCTAGCATATTCAGTATAGCATAAATACTCAACATATCAGTATATTCACTTATTTTTTTTAACCCAGTAAAGTAAATTTGTACTTTATTTAAACTCATCTAAATAAAGTAAGTTATCTTTTTTTTATAACTTAATTAAAACTTTACGTATTCAAACTTATACCAGGTTGATCCAAGTTATTACTCAATGATCTTGTAAAGTATCACTCCAATCAGTTCACTTGTTCTTGTGTTATTAAAGCGGATGTATAGTAACAAGGCGGGTTATCTATCTGGTAACACTGTCGAAGGTAAGTCATAGTTCACACCTTTTGTCAACATCTTTACAGGTACAACCCAACCTGACCCACCTCCTCCACCACCACCACAACAACCCATCATCATCACTACCACACCTCCTCCTCCTCCTCCTCCTCCGCCACATTCCATAATTATTTACCACCTACCGTTCTTCCTTCATTATCGTTTCCTTTGTTTTAGTTTTCTTCACAACGATCCTCGTCATTTACTCTCCATGACGAGATGTACTCCCCCCCTTCCCCCCTACCTGTTCATGCTAACTAACAGTCCTTCCTTCCTCCCTCCCTCCCTGTTATCGCTAGCTAGCACCCCGTCCCTCCATCCCTCCCTCCGTCCGTCCGTCCCTCCTTCCCTCCCGGCGGCGGTGGCAGCAGCAGTAGTTAGCACCACCATCATCATCACCCCCTCCATCAACACCTGCCCGCCTGGCTGCTCACCACCGCTACAAATAACAGTTGTTGTGTGTGTGTGCTGGCCCGGACCTGTGTGTGTGTCTCTCTACCTGACCCACCACAGTAATTACCACCCTAACAACATCTCGCCCTCCAGAGAGAGACACGGCGGCGATGAGGCGTCTCTGGGGGAGGTGGTGAGGCCGCGTCATCCCCAGCCCTGAATTCTAATTGCGTTACTTAAGGCCTTAAAAGAAAGCTTCATCCTCGATCACCACAAGGTGTACTGAAGGAAGCTCATTGGCTTAGCAAGATGCGATTGCCCGTTTCGCATTGGTAGACGGAGGAAGCAAGGATGCATAGATTACTTCCTCATTGGTCCGTGAAGACTGAGTTCTTGGAGAGGTTTCATTTCAGCGCTAGGAGGAAGATTTTTAATAGAAAATTTTTGCCCGGTTCTCAGCCATGAGGGATAATTAAAAATGACAGAGCAGGAGAACACCTGTTGTTCCTGCAGGCGAGTCTCCACCGCCATTATTGCCTCTCCTCCAAGTCTGTAAACACTGCCTTCCTTCCTCCCCCCCTCTTTGTTCCTCTCTCCCTCTCCCTTCCTTTGTTTCTCTTCACTCATTCCCTCTCTCTCTCTCTCTCTCTCTCTCTCTCTCTCTCTCTCTCTCTCTCTCTTTCACTCATCTTCGCCTCCCTCTTCATCCTCCTCCGCCTCCTCCAAAACAGGTATTGTCTTCTCTCTTCCATATTTGCAAAAGGAGGATCTTAACTGTGTGTATCTGAATGAAGGCCTCCCCATTACCCTCAACCACCACCACTATCACCCCCACCACCACCACCATCCCCTACCACCACCACTATCACCCCCACCATCTCCACCACTCCCCGCACCACCACCACTATCACCCCCACCATCTCCACCACTCCCCCACCACCACCACCATCCCCTACCACCACCACTATCACCCCCACCATCTCCACCACTCCCCGCACCACCACCACTATCACCCCCACCACCACCACCATCCCCTACCACCACCACTATCACCCCACCATCTCCACCACACCACCACCATCATCCCCTACCACCACCACTATCACCCCCACCATCTCCACCACTCCCCCCACCACCACCACCATCCCCTACCACCACCACTATCACCCCCACCATCTCCACCACTCCCCGCACCACCACCACTATCACCCCCACCATCTCCACCACTCCCCGCACCACCACCACCATCCCCTACCACCACCACTATCACCCCCACCATCTCCACCACTCCCCGCACCACCACCACCATCCCCTACAACCACCACTATCACCCCCACCATCTCCACCACTCCCCGCACCACCACCACCATCCCCTACCACCACCACTATCACCCCCACCATCTCCACCACTCCCCGCACCACCACCATCATCCCCTACTACCACCACTATCACCCCCACCATCTCCACCACACCACCACCATCATCCCCTACCACCACCGCATTCACCCACCACCACCAAACCATCAACTCCACCAGCCCTCCACCACCACACCATCCCCCACCAATCTACCATCACCCCACCAACCCCCCACGTCCACCACACACACATACATACACACATATACATACATACATACACACACGCATACACACTACTGAATATACCAACAGGAAGAACCTGAGTGACAGATGACGTCACATCAGGAATACTGCATCACCCGACACACACACACACACACACAGCCCACCCTAACTGTGACGGGCATCGGCAGTGCTAATATAATCATTCACTGTAACTCCTGGCAGTGACGCTGGTTTTGTGGGCAGTGATGTGGTGTTTGAGTGGTCAAGAGCTGTGTTCAGACAGATACACGTCACTCAGATTCAGTAAACATCATAACAGAGTGTATACATTTGTCCTAAACATCAACTAGTCAGATTTTAAAACATTCATTCAGAAACATTAATAGAATTGTGTATGTGTTTTTTCTCAATAAACATCCAGAGTATGATGTTATATGTGTTAAGAATCAGTGTTTTTTTTCAAGGCACCAACATAATGTTAAGGTAAATATTCAATAATAAATATCATTGTCTCTCGGATGTTCCTCCTCCATGCTCCCCCCCCCCCCCTACAGGCCAAATTTTATAAAGAAACCTCAAAGAAAAATGAAATGAAAGTTAGATTATGATTAGAGGATAGACAAAAGATAATGACATATTATCGACTTGAAAGATGCCTAACCTAACCTAACCTAAACTAACCTAACTAACCTAACCTAACCATATTTTTTCCTTCTTTTGGTCTTCAAATCAAATAAATTGGTTTAAAAAAAAAAAGTCGTGATATTAATCCTGTTCTTGTTTATCATTAGCGTAGTTAACTGTTATTATTTGGCGTTTTTTTTTGTAATTATTGGAGTGATTTTAATTAACTATTGTTATTAATACTATAATTTGACGTGATTTATATTCCCTGCTATAGTGATTTAGTATTATTTTTGGCGTGATATAAATTCAAGATTAATTGGCGTGATTTTAATTGTGTTTTAGTATTAATCATCGTTATTTATCGTGATTGAAAGCATCATTATTGTTATCAGTTATTATTAATGTGCGTTATTTAACTTTAATATCATTGTCTTTATTATAATTACAGTACTTGGTATGATTTACATTTTGGAATATTAGTATAGTAGTAGTAGTAGTAGTAGTAGTAGTAGTAGTAGTAGTAGTATGGAATCACCTTCACACAAACATTTATTGATTATATTAATGATTTTTATTGTCTATTTTTTTCACAGATACTCGAGACAGGTGTGTGTGTGTGTGTGTGTGTGTGTGTGAGTGTGTAGACTATGACACAACCAGGGGTGAAGGCCGTCACTTCTCTGCACCTGTACATCTCTCAGTGAGGGTGAGAGGGAGAGAGAGGGGGAGAGAGGGAGAGGGGGAGAGAGGGAGAGAGAGAGAGAGAGAGAGAGAGAGAGAGAGAGAGAGAGAGAGAGTTGCAGGGGGGGTGTGACTGTGGGAGAGCTGGGGGGGATAAGGAGGGGGAGATAGAAAGAGGAGGGTGGGGAGATGGTAGGAAAAGGGGTGAATGACAGGAGGGGGAGGGGAGGAGGGTAGGGAGAGGCAATAGGGAGGAGACTCAGTAAAGAGGAGGAGCAAAGAGAGAGAGAGGAGGGAGGTGAGGGAGAGTGGTTTGGGGGAGGGCAATGGGGGTAGGTGAGGTGGGGTGGTAGATAGATAGCCGAGGGGGGAAGGAGGGGAGGAGAAGTACTGTGGGGGGGGGATGAAAGGGAGTGGGGGGGTAGAGGTTGTCAATGCAGGGGGTCGGCTCGGGATGGGAATGTAGAGGAAGGGAGAGAGGGGGAAGGGAGGGGACAGGGGGGAAGGGGGGGGGAGGGGGAAGGGAGGAGGGGGGAGATTGTCGTGAAGGGGTGGAGGGGAGGAAACCGGTGCATCATGACGTCATCACAATAAACAACATGTCCTAACCTCCCCCACCCCCCTCCCCACTCCCCCTCCCCACTCCCCCACCCCCCTCCCCTCCCAAACACATGACAAATAAAACGTCCATTACTAAATTCTTAAAAAAAACAGAAAAACACAGAAAAAACATTACCTTTAACATAACTAAAAACATTATATTATCTAAAGAAAAAAAAAACACAAAAATCATCGTATAAAAGTTTGAGAATAATGAATGGTTTCTAGTTTACGCTGAGACTCTACCTTAACTCTTAGCCTTTAGTTAAGGGAATAAATAAACAAATAAAATAAATACGTAAGATCGTTTGAGAATTGTGATAAAAGAGGGAGTGGTTGTCGAGTGTTCTATATATAGCGAACTCCTTTATATAACGATAGTGTAGACCGCCCCACCTCTCTCTCTCTCTCTCTCTCTCTCTCTCTCTCTCTCTCTCTCAGTATATAATGAAGCTGAAGATGTACACGAGTCGCAATCCGTTATATAACATAATTACGTTTGCGATATAACGAAGGTGATTATCCCCTATATTGAGTGTCCGGTGTACTGAGTGTACGGTATACTGAGTGTACTGTACACTGAATGTACGGTATACTGAATGTCCGGTATACTGAGTGTCCGATATACTGAGTGTCCGATATTGAGTGTCCGGTATACTGAGTGTCCGGTATACTGAGTGTACGGTACACTGAATGTACGGTATACTGAGTGTACGGTATACTGAGTATCCGATATACTGAGTGTCCAATATTGAGTGTCCGGTATACTGAGTGTCCGGTATACTGAGTGACCGGTATACTGAGTGTCCGGTATACGAGTGACCGGTATACGAGTGACCATTAGCAGTGACTAACAAACATACAGCCACGACACAATACACGCGCGGGTTCAAAGGTGGAATAAATTTAATTGACCTGACGTGATGTTTTTAGTCTGACCTATCCTGAACTACCCTGAACTATCCTAGACTATCCTGGACTATCCTGAACTACCCTGAACTATCCTGGACTATCCTGAACTACCCTGAACTATCCTGAACTATCCTGGACTATCCTGGACTATCCTGAACTATCCTGAACTACCCTGAACTACTCTGAACTATCCTGGACTATCTTGAACTATCCTGGACTATCCTGGACTATCCTGAACTACCCTGAACTATCCTAGACTATCCTGGACTATCCTGAACTACCCTGAACTATCCTGAACTATCCTGAACTATCCTGGTGTACCTTGAACTATACTGACCTATCCTGAATTATCTTTGGTTATCTGTATGTAAATATATTTTTTTTCATTTTTTTTCTTCGTCGATTCAATATTTCTTTCTAATTATCATCACAGTTTTATTGTTTCCACCTCTTTTGTTTATATTTTTCATCTTTTTTTTTCCATATTTTTTGACCAAGTGTAATTGTTTGAAACTTTTGTGGATCTATTTCGCCTTTTTCACATCTGTTTCATAATAATTTGATATATTTTAGGGGCTTTTGTAACTTTTTTTTTTTTTTTACTTTTTAAGGATTTTCGTGTTTGATATTTTCATAATTTTAACCATTTATTCTTTTTTTTTTTTTTTTTTACTTTTTTTCACTTGTTTTATTATTATCCATTTTTTTTTTTAATATGTTCCACCTAACACAAATCAATTCATAAATTTTAATATTTTCACCCATTATTGATATTTACTTCAAAATCGTATTTAAATTTCCTATAACATTGATTCATATATAATTTCACAGACATTGATATACCTTATAACCACAGGATATATATATATGATAATGCAATCCAATATATATATCATGGAATACCGAGTTATCATTATATATCGAACATCATTTCAATTATAATGATATCAAAATGCACATTAAGATAACAGAAATATTCTAGTATATCCGTATATCTTTTTATCATTTTTTTTTATATTGATTTTTATTTTATAATTGGGGTATATACATGTTTCCTGTGTCTAAGTAAATTATTGATTTATTTGTGTTCTCTCTCTCTCTCTCTCTCTCTCTCTCTCTCTCTCGTCGCCGTGTGCTGGTCATCAGTCTCTCTCTAAAATGAAGCGAAATTTCACGTTAACTTAAAGCCGACCGATGAACCGAAATCTGTTCCACCTGTAATCTGTTCTTGTTTAATCTGTTCTTGTTCTGTCTGTTGTTCTGTAATCTGTTCATGTTCTGTCTTGTTCTGTAATCTGTTGTTCTGTAATCTGTTCATGTTCTGTCTGTTGTTCTGTAATCTAGTCTTGTTTTGTTTGTTGTTCTCTAAGGTGTTCTTATTTAATCCGTTCTTTTGTAATAAGTGTTCTTGTGTAATGGGATGTTCTTCTGTAATGTGTTCATATGTTCACCGATATCGTACGTTCATCTCCACGCCTTTATCGAATTGGGTTCCAAACACTCATAGAATATAATACACAAATATAACACCATATAACTAACCACTAAGCATTACGGTTCATTATATGTATTCTACTATGACAAAAAAATATAATATTCACCCGATGATTATTAATTATTACCAAATATATAGAAAATTATACCAGAAATTATAAAAAATTTTATAGAATTTTTTTAACTAATTTTAAAACTTCCCAAATACCTTAAATGCCAAATTGTTTCTTAATATAATCAATTATTACTTCAACACCTGAAAAAACAGTAATTATTATTCGAAAATTATCATTATAAATTCACATAAAGAGATATTTACATACCTTTACCCTTCAATTATTTAGATATTCGATTATTATTCATTGTAATCTATCTATCCATCAATCTATTTATCTATCTATCTATCTATCTATCTATCTATCTATCTACTAAAACCCACAAAACACTCAATAATTATCGCATCCTCAAAAAAAAAAAATAAAAAAAAAAATTCTGGCCCCAAATTCTCCTAAACTCTTAAGTTGATGTATTCATTCTCCATCTAACTTACGATAATAAACACAATTTAGAAAGAAGTAGAGTCATTTACCGGTGTTAGTGTTGGTAAAATTTGCATAATTTATATTACCTATGTATATTACTGTGAAAATTTGTATTGAAAGTATGCCCAATGTTTTTTAAAGTGGAATTTGTATGGGAAATATATCTCCATGTGTTAGAAAATGTCAGGAAGGTATTAGGAATATATTTCATCGTCAGAAAATATAATAATGTGTTTGAAATATATCTAAGCAGCTGGAACAAAAAAAAACAAAAACAGTTTATAAACAAAATACATCTTAATGGAACTAGAAAAATATACATCAGAAATAAATCAGTATGGTAGAAAAAGAAAATATATAACCCAAATATATCTTACCAGATCAGAAAAGGTAAAATATACATTGAAAATCATCTACAATGCCGATAATAACATCACTAATAGTACAACTAATCACCTTTGGACTTTGAATACTTTACAGTGACGTCATAGTTTATCTTCGACTGAATCAACCAATAATATCACCATAATAAAATAATATTTGAACCAATTACTAACTACGTCAACAATAAAGTAAGTTATATATTGTTATTTTTCAATTCAATTAGAGTTTAAGTTAAAAAACAAGACTTGTAATGCAGTCTTTCTTTATCGAATTCCTAGCATATCCCAGCACATTTCTAGAATATATTAGTACATCTTAGTACACCCCAGCACATTCCTAGCACATCCCAGCAGTTGTTTTAGAAACCCCTTATTTAATACTTTATTCTACAGAAACATTTAATATCTCTCTCTCTCTCATTTCTCCTTCTATGTTGCTTAATTTCCTTCCTTCCTTCCTTCACACTATCTTCAATCCTGACCCTCCTTCTAAGTCAACTCACTCACTCTGAACCAGGGAACTCAAGAGAGGAAGGCCAACACGGACTAAAATTACCTCACACAAAAACCAGTGTCATTACAAGCCAGTATCGTCAGATGAAATTGGGAGTCCTCACCTAGGTAGCTACTTGAGGTAATTGTTCCAGACACCAGGTACATAATCTTAGCTAGGTAATATTTCATTAATCTTTACACAGCACCATGTCCTTCTCCTACGACACTATAGAGACATAAACATAATGTCATCGTTCACATTTATATTTCGTTCTACATGATAGCTTTACCTCTTAGCTTTACCTCATAGCTTTACCTCCCCTTTCACAGCTGATGTAGAAATCTCTGTGAAAATTGAGCTTGTAATGCTGCTTCTTAGGGACTATTTCTGTCTTGTTATTTAGTCGGGGAGGTGTCGTAAATTGCTGTGTTAAGTGATGTGTTGCTATGTGATGATAAGGGATGTGCTGTTAAGTGATGTGTTGATAAGTGATGTGTTGTTAAGTGATGTGCTGTTAAGTGATGTGTTGTTATGTGGTGTATTGGTAAGTGATGTGTTGTTAAGTGATGTGCTGTTAAGTGATGTGTTGCTATGTGATGATAAGGGATGTGCTGTTAAGTGATGTGTTGATAAGTGATGTGTTGTTAAGTGATGTGCTGTTAAGTGATGTGTTGTTATGTGGTGTATTGGTAAGTGATGTGTTGCTAAGTGATGTGTCGTCAGGTGATGTGTCGTAGCATCTTGTGTCATCAGGTGTTGTGTCGTCAAGTGTTATGTCGTCAGGTGATGTGTCGTCAGGTGATGTGTCGTCAGGTGTTATGTCGTCAGGTGATGTGTCGTCAGGTGATGTGTCGTCAGGTGTTGTGTCGTCAGGTGATGTGTTACCAGGTGTTATACTCGTGTGTGTGTCTCTCGCTCCTGTCACCCTCAGTCTTAAGCCTCTCTACCAATGTCTAGTCTGGCTTGGTGTATCTTTCTTTACAAGCTAAACGTTTATAACCTCCACTCACAAGCTAAACGTTTATAACCTCTACTCACAAGCTAAACGGTTATAACCTCCACTCACAAGCTAAACTGCATTTTTTTTCACTCACAAGTCAAACCTTATTCACACTCATAAGTCAAAGCTTATTTTTACTCACAAGTCAAAGCTTATTTTCACTCACAAGTCAAAGCTTAATATGCCGCCATACTGTTCGTTAGGTCATGTCGGTGTCTAACTCAACCAGTTTTACCTCGCATTGCCATTCAACACACTCAGTCAGCCAAGTCCCTCATGCTTTGGTTAATAATGCTGACGAGTTCATTATGTATTTATCCAGCTGTGTCACACAATACGTCATGCTGATACTGAAGGAGGACAGCATAGAAATCCTTCATCTGCAGTGACCTCACACAACACAGCGAAGTCAACCACATCCCTGACGCTACTGGAGGTGAAAATTACTGTGGGTCTTAGGGGAGGGGGGGGGGGGGGTTCTTTTCCTATTGTCTGTAGGTGTTTGGTTCAAGTCTTACCTACCATCTGTACTGCCTCACCAACACGAACATCTTGTCATTAATATTTACTTTTCCATAATGTAAACACAATAACAAGGTTCTTCCATCCACTCTCCATCTAAATTTCATTCCATTTGCCACGTCCATGAGACAGAATGTAAAAAAAAATGTAATTTTTATTGTTTTCCTTCCTTGATTTTCACAATTAAAAACCTTCAGGTGATGGTTTGTCCCCAGTTTGTGTCACCTGATGATTTAACACCCTAACGCCTACCTGTGGGTGTTAGGTTAGGTCAGGTTAGGAAGATCGAAACAAATTTTTCGAATGGTCTGAAAAATGGCAGATAAAATTTAACGTGGACAAATGCAAAGTACTCAGTATAGGAAATGTAAACAGGGAAACCAGATATCAGATGAACAACGATGTTATTGATAAATCCGACTGCGAGAGAGATTTAGGAGTAATGATAAGTAGGAATCTTAAATTAACAATGTGTATTTGCTCGAAACATAGCTAATAAAGTACTTGGGTTCATACAAAGTAGTGTTAGTTACAAGACTAGGGAGGTCATCTTAAAACTGTATCTTGCTCTTGTGAGACCACACCTGGATTACGCAGTTCAATTCTGGTCACCGTATTACAGAATGGATATAGAATCCTTGGAAAGAATCCAGAGGAGAATGACAAGACTAATCCCGGGCATTAGAAACCTTGAGTACAGAAACAAGTTAAAGAATCTTAATTTGCACTCCCTCGAGAGACGTAGAGCGAGGGGCGACATGATCGAGGTGTATAAATGGAAGTCAGGGCTAAACAAAGGGGACATTACAAAGGTACTCAAACTATCCAACCAGGAGCGAACTCGTAACAATGGTTTTAAATTAGACAAATTTAGATTTAGGCGCGAAATAGGTAAACATTGGTTTGTAAATAGAGAAGTGGACGACTGGAACAAGTTACCAAATATCATCATTAACTCGAATACGCTGGATAGCTACAAACATAGGTTGGATGGAAATATGAGCAATAGGGGTTGGGTATAAATGGGACTGCCCAGTATGGGCCAATAGGCCCGCTGCAGTTTCCTCCATTCTTATGTTCTTACATCAGGTTAGGTAGGGCTAGGTTAGAGTTTTTTTTAGCTCAGGTTAGGTTATATTAGCTTTGGTTCGGTTAGGTTAGATTAGCGTTAGGGTGTTTAATCATCGGGTGAAATAAACTAGGGGGTTAGGTTAGCGTTAAGGTGTTTAATCATCAGGTAATGTCACAAAGCATTAGTAAGTCTCCTTCAAACACTTACAAATGAACCCTCAAACACATCACTCAAAGAGCTTCTACATCACAACACATAATCAATCTAAACTCGCTATCAACACAGTCAAAAACAATTTCCTTTTTTAAACATCAAAACGCTCACTAATCTAATTGCAAACGAAAAAAAAGTATTAACTTTACTACCAGGTAAAAATTCCCTCTTACCACAAATTTTACAGCTGTACCTTCCCTCGCCTGGATTTTTTTGACAGAATTTTATAAGATCAACAACACATTTAATATAACCTAACCTAACCTAACTTAACTTAACCTAACTTAACCTAACTCAACTTTATTAAACTAACCCGTGTTTATGTTCTCCTCCCGCACTCCTCCCCCACTCCTCCCTCACTCCTCCCCCACTCCTCCCTCAGTAATATCTACCTTTGTTGTTGTGTTATGTATTCCGATCCATCAACGACCAGGGTCTTTAAGAACCTGGTGTCATACCGACGTAATTTGGGTAATTACTTCCCCCGATGACCATTGGAAAACTGTTATTCCTCCTCCATCCGTAATTACTCGCGTCCTGTAATTTTTTATACATGTTTTCGTTGTGTTTTTGTTATTCCGAATGTACTAAAATTCACAAAAAAACAAGTAACCCCTAATGACAAAAACAATACAAATAAACAAAGGTTAATCACCACAATTCCAACTTCTTTTTTGTTTTTGTTTTTGTTGTTTTTGAACATTGTGAGTATATCCAGCATACCTCAATAGACTACTTTCCTTATTTCGCTGATTTAAATACTTATTTCACGGAGTTCTTCGATATATGAAGTTACCTGTTTTATAAGATACTATAGTTATCATACATTAAGTTAAAATTATAGAGGGAAATAATTATATATAAGACGTATATTATAGGGTTCACATAGATATTTACGAATAGATATAAATTTACATCCCCCCCCCCCCCGAAAAAAATTCATATAAATAAGAATTCAGCATATACCTAGATCACGCGCACCTACAGTGATTTACTTGCATATATCTAAAAGTATTCATGCACACTTAGTTTGTTAATTTCCTCTTCATGTTTTATGGAAATTCATACTAATAACACTTACATAACAATACGACAGTGATCTCAGTATTCCTACATCAACAGTGCAATCATTTGAGTTTGCAATTTCCTCAGAGGGCAATACTTTTTATTGCAATTGATGCAGTCATTAGGCAACAGAAGCGAAACAACAGTATAGATGAACATGAGAATAAATACAACAGAGTTTGTTTGTGATAGTGAGGTGTTGTTATTATTGTTATTGTTTGTATTCTCCTTCTTCCTCTTTGTCATTAACGTTATTATCGTTGTTGTTTTTATCATTATCGTTATTATCGCTGTTGTTTTTATCATTATTATCGTTGTTGTTTTTTTCATTATCATTATTATCGTTGTTTTTATTATTATCACTATTATTGTTGTTGTTTTTTATCATTATCATTATTATCGTTGTTGTATTTATCATTATCGTTATTATCGTTGTTTTTTCATCATTATCGTTATTGTTTTCATCACTATCGTTATTATCGTTCTTTTTATCATTACTAGCATCATTAGTATCATTATTATTGACTTAATTAACTGTGAAGGTTTATAATCCGGTAATATGTTATTTAGGAAGATATACCATGTTACGATTAAGGATATATTCAGTAGTATATCTTAACAACCTATGTGGTATAGAAAGAGTTGATATATAGGTAAGGCATATAGGTATTTGCATATAGGTGTATTTGATTTGTACTCACCAACATGGCAGCATACTATACACACACACACACACACACACACACACGCAGATATATACACAAACACCTGTAGATCATCACATAAACGGACATACTGTATACTGTATATACAAACATATACACATACACAGGTGAATAGTCCTTCTCACTGTCACACACACACACACACACACACAGGTGCACAATCTCTCACAGGAGGAAAAGGTGACGTGTGGATCTGAAATTGTTTTAGTACAATTTCTGCTTCAGCCTCTACCTATGTTTTTATTACGTGTGCACCTAACCTAACCTAACCTAACCTAACCTAACCTAACGTAACCACGGCCACAATTTTAGTATGATAATTCATGTCTTGTCCCAGGTTTGACATATTATTCCACACTAATTATGATGGACAGGTGACAAGCGCTGAGCAGGTAAATGGTTAGAAATGATTAATACCTTTAAGAATAGTATTTGGCATAATTTCCCTGAATCATTGCGTTTTAGGGGATTTTTTTTAATAATTTCCCTGAATCATTGAGTTTTAGGGGATTTTTTTTAATAATTTCCCTGAATCATTGAGTTTTAGGGGATTTTTTTTAATAATTTCCCTGAATCATTGCGTTTTAGGGGATTTTTTTTAATAATTTCCCTGAATCATTGAGTTTTAGGGGATTTTTTTTAATAATTTCCCTATATTAGTACCTTTCGGAACCAATCTTTAGCATAAGTTCCTATAGAAGTAATATATTGCGGAATTTACCTTAAAACTCAACCTTTTATACCTTTAAAAGTACAAGGAATAATTTACATAATATTCCCCGAATTCAGGTAACCACTTCACCACTCACCTCTTAGCCTCTTCCTTCCCCTCCACCTCCTCCTCCTTTAGCGCCTCCTTCACCTCCTCCTCCTCCACCCCCACTTCTTTTTTCACCTCCTTTACCTCCACTCCCTCCTCCAACCTCACCTCCTCCTCCCTCACTTTCTCCACCACCTCCTCCTCCTCCCTCACTTTCTCCACCACCTCCTCCTCCTCCCTCACTTTCTCCACCACCTCCTCCTCCTCCCTCACTTTCTCCACCACCTCCTCCTCCTCCCTCACTTTCTCCACCACCTCCTCCTCCTCCCTCACTTTCTCCACCACCTCCTCCTCCTCCCTCACTTTCTCCACCTCCTCCTCCTCCCTCACTTTCTCCACCACCTCCTCCTCCTCCCTCACTTTCTCCACCACCTCCTCCTCCTCCCTCACTTTCTCCACCACCTCCTCCTCCTCCCTCACTTTCTCCACCACCTCCTCCTCCTCCCTCACTTTCTCCACCACCTCCTCTTCCAAGGCTATGATTATCGCCACCATTAATGGGTAAATTACAGTTGTTAATGAGAACACTTGGCGTGGCGGTGTTTTGTGTTTGTGTTGTAGAGTTGAAGGTTAAACTAGTGGGTAATAGCCTTCGTTAACTGGTGACCTGACCGTATTGTTGTTACCATTGAGGAATTGTAGTGACACGTCTCTCTCTCTCTCTCTCTCTCTCTCTCTCTCTCTCTCTCTCTCTCTCTCTCTCAGACACTATCCCAGGTAATTGCAGGTACAAGTAGTAGTTTCATTATAAGGATTTTTTTTTCAGATCTTGTAAATAATGCTTTTGAAAGTGAACTAATTTTCGTTATCTAAAATCATAAGACTGAAAATACATTCATTATGTGTGTGTGTGTGTGTGTGTGTGTGTGTGTGTAAACCTTCTAAGCACCATTAAAACCTAAATAACTATAAGTAAATAAATGAGTATCAAAATCCAATATATCATGTCACTTATATTTCCCAAAGACGTCATCACTTTATTTTTTTTACCCTATCCACCTCAATTGTAATATATCAGATGGAACGCTTTCAAGAGTTACAGAATACAGTGTGAGGACCTTCTGGCTGGCCGGATGCAGCTCATTCTTGTGGCCAGTTTTCCGGAGCACCACACCGGCAAGACTCGGCTCACACACACACACACACACACACACACACACACACACTAAGAACGTTCACCTCTGGTATTGTAAGGAGAAGGGCATCTGAGACCCCCATGTATGTATGTATGTATGTATGTATGTATGTATGTATGCATGTATGTATGTATGTTACTCTCACACAAAACAGGTTCACGGAAGTCGGATACCTTGACACATAGAAATACCTGACCTTAGCATCCCAGAGTTAATTATATAAAATACCTTGACCCCTCTTTATTATACCTGGCAGAGACGTGTGTGTGTGTGTGTGTGTGTTTTGACCTGACCATTTAAAGTTATTTTTTTAAGCTTTGGGCAATTGTGTGTTATTGTTCATTGGTGAGGGACACTCAAGAACAGGTTTAGAGAGTCGAGTTTTAGCGGTCAGACGGTATAACAATGCCGACTGGGAACTGAAGAAGAGAAGAAGAAGAAAAAAACACAACAGCGAGAGAGTCTACCTTGTTCCCCTTATCTCCTGATTCAACACAAGAGTCAAATTGTCAGACCAGAGACACAATCCCCCCCTCCCCCACTCCTTCTCCTCCTCCCCCCTCCCCCCCCCCCCCAACATGTAACTTTCCTGAAAAATAACAAATTCCTAAGAGATAAGAAACTTGTTTAATTCCTCATTTTATTTATATTAACATTCAAAAACCTTAAAAAAAATTAAAACAAACTAAAAAAAATTAAAAAAATTACTGTGTATATATAATATATTTCAAGGCTACGATAACTAAGGTCTTTAAAGAGGTATTCTAGATTAGTAAATTACATGAATCATCAATATGATAAAATATACAAGAGATAACGTGGGATTTACTGACTCTTCTGCCACTCAAGTACTCCAAACCGGCTGTGCAAGTATCTCTCAGGCAGCTCGGAGTAATGTCTTGTGTTCACCAAAAGAAACATTTATATCCATTAACGAATCTTTTAATCCAAGTATGTCAATTTAATACATTTTCTATCTGTTCATCAAAAAGGTTCGTTGTTTTATAGATGTATGTTAACTTATGAAATGTTAAACCCTAAAGATGCAACATGTATTAAACCTCTTAGGTCGATGGTTTAACGGGTTGATGGTTTAACGCTTCTCGGATAATGGTTTGATTAAGAATGATGACTTAACCTTTTTTGTGCATGATGGCTTAACCTTTGAGAATGGTGTTTAACCCTTAAGAATGATGGTTTAACCCCTGAAAATAATAATTTAACCCCTGAGAATAATGATTTAACCCCTGAGAATAATGACTTAACACTCAAGAACAATAATTTAAACCCATCATCCTAAAATATAAATAAAATAAAATCATCTCTCACTCCCTTAACATTTCTCAGTATTTACAGTCAATATACAACGGCGGTCTATTTTGTCAAATTTTACATCAAGCGTCCTATTGACCTTGGAGGGAATTGAGCTGTTAAGACGCGGTTCACAGCTCACGGTGCATATCGTTCTACACACACAACCTGAAAATCACTTCTATTTTATCACTTCTTAGTTCAGTGGATGAGATTATGACTCTAGTAGTTGATTTCGTGTACAATGGCCCCATTTTTTTTTTTTTAAATTACCTACTTTGTTTATGAATCTTTATATCAGTGTTCAGTCAATTTTATACTTCACCTGAACACTATGACTTAAGATAACCTGTATGTTAGTTATTGTGTTATTCCTATTTATCTATCATATCTTTTTTTTTTCAAATATAACTCTTCAATTTTTTTATCTTCTAATCTTTCTTCGTATTTTACTGTCCTTGGTTTTTTCTCTTGCTATTACCAAGACATAATCAACACACAACGCCAAAAACTACAACCACAAAAAACACTACAACAATACACGGATGCATAAACAAAATACAAGGCCCAAAACAAACAACCACAACCTGAATAAACAATACAAGGACTTATAAACAACTTCACTGATCTTTGATAATCACAAAATAACAACAAAATCTTATAATCACAAATAAATGTTTATGTCCATCCAAACACCCCATGTACAGTAGTCTCTCTCGCAACACTTGTGAACAGGGACGTGTGAACCTAAGCAGAAATACAGCATCTGCATTATATACAAATGTCTCGTTTAACATTGATCTGGAGTAATTACAATGACTGGTTTTGATAATTTAAGTGCGCGCGCGCGCGTGTGTGTGTGTGTGTGTGTGTGTGTGTAAATAACACTTATACCGTACAATACGTCAGAGTGCTTGCGGTTTAAATACAGAATACGTCTCTACTTATTAACAATGCGTATATAACGATTTTAGTGTCAAGCACACATGCACAGTATTACCTGCGTCAGTTTGCATCACCCCATGTTTGTGTAAGTAAGTGTGTGTGTGTGTGTGTGTGTGTGTGTGTGTGTGTGTGTGCAAGAAATCCACTTTAATTATTGAGGCTGAGCGGGTAACGTACAATGCGTCCCAGCCCCCTCCACACACACAACCTGTATCAACTCATATAGGTTTCAGCGCAAAATTTATATGAATTACTATGACTGAGGGTACACAAAAGCATGTAGTATCGGACAGGTGGTGTATAATACAAGGCAGAAGGTACATGGGTCTCACGTCAGCGTACATGTATGCTGATGGCTGCTGCATGGTGTTTACAAAGAGTGGGCGAGGCACACCCAGTCAGCCAATACTCTGGGCACCAACACCCCGCCTGCCAGCATTGATTTCTCCTCTCTCTCCTTACCTCCTCCCTCACTCCTCATCTCCCTCGTTTCTTTTCTTCCCTCTTCTTTTTTTTGTCTATCAATTATTTTTTCATACGTTTTCTTCTGTTTTTCTTTGTATATTTCGTGTTTACAATATGAGTGGTCACCGATACGCCTTCGTTTTACCAATCGCTTTCTTTCTATTTGCTAATAATGACCAAAATTACCAAAAACGCCTCTAATCATATAAGTTAAGGTACAATTATTAACACCTGTAATAACTAGCTTTAACAGGACTAAAATACATTATAATACTTTAACCACGTGATACTTCATGTACCTGTCCCTTATGTAATCTCACCTGTAATTCTACCTCTATTTCTGAATACAAATTTTGAATCCCAATCTGAAATTGAATATAGTATTTTCTCTTGCATGAATAATCGATACTGTACTGTACATCGTCTTTCAAGTAATACAAATCTAGACCATCTATATTAAGCAGGTTTTAAAAATGTATTCATAAATCCCATTCCCAATACATGTATCGATTAGAATTATTAACCCTTTGAGCACGATGATTTAACCCTTTGAGCACGATGATTTAACCCTTTGAGCACGATGATTTAACCCTTTGATCACAATAATAAAAAAAAACATCAACACAAGACCTGATTGAGGAAAATTGTATTCAGAAATAACTGTACAGGTAGATATTAATTTGAAGTTTATTAGAGAAATCAAAATTAGTAAAGTTGTGAAGGTAGTATTAAAGAATTCATACTTGAACGTAAATGTGATAAAACGCTGCAAAAAGAAGTAATAATAATAATAATAATAATAATAATAATAATAATAATAATAACAGTACTATTAATAGGAATAATAGTAATAATTATAGTCTTAAAATAATAACAACAATTCTGATCTTTCGTTCAGTCAGATCAATCACACAATTCTCAATATACAAATGAACCCAAAATAATGAAGGAAAGAAGAGAATTTATCAAAAACTTCTTTCATACTTTTAAAATATAATCCGAAAATAAATACCACACTAGAGTTATAGAAATTACAGAATTAGAATTAGTTTTACAAGAAGGGTAATTCTCTTCACTAGTATTTATCACGTATCTCTAATCCTAAAAAATCTTGAATTCTACAAAATGATCCGAGAATTTTGAATTGATGAATAATTTTTGAGTAAATATCAAATCAAGAAAATAATTCACTCGCCCCTGATATATAAATGTCCTTACACACAAAATCATCTGTAAATTTCGACCCATAACAAAAACAATAAATTTCTTCATTATAAAAACAAAAACAAAAAAATCATTCAAAATTACGAAACATCCGAAAACAAAAACAAAATCACAAACTAAGGAACAAAATGAAAAATAAATACAAAAAAAAAAAAGAAAAAACAAATAATATCAGTAATTTATATGCACAAACTAAACAGTGAAAATCAACTCATAAACAACAAATCAAGGTGAGAGAAACGCCGCATAAAAATAACTATAAAAAATAAACAAGAATTATTCGCACTTTGGGGCAGATTAGTTGACAATATAATCCTTCTATGACTGATGATAATTAGCGAGAAATTACGAGAAGGGAAGTACAATTATAATTAAGTATATCTAAGTGTAATGGTGATTAATGATGATGAATGAATTAAATGGCAAATAATGAAAAAATTAGGCTTAATGAACACAGGAAATGAAGGTGTAAGGTGTGTGTTGCATATGAATGACCAGATGCTTACCTGAACACGTGAGCCAGTTCATAGTTGAACAGTGGTGGAGTGACTGAACTAGTGAACATGTGTACAGTTACAAGGCATAGTGAACAGTGATATAGGCTGAAGATATGAACAGTTCACTGAAGTATAAGTGTTTGAACATCATCCTGAAGAAGTAATAGATAAACACATAAGGTAATACTCGTATAATTCTTCAGTCCCTTCGTCAAGCAGGTGATCAGTTACCACAATATATTCCTTCCTCTTCTCTTTGTTCTCAAACGGAACTCAAGATATGATTAACAACTCCTTAAAACTAACTAATGACCCTATTATATCATGTTAATAATACGACGAGTTATATGTTGAATTATATAACAACTTTCTGGATCTATTATTATTATTCCTATCGTATGTTAAGTCGTCTGGTTAAAGATTATATTGTTTTTAACTTTAGAGACATATTATGGGTATCTAGTTAAATATTGTATTTCATTTAATCTTCGGGGCATAATATTCCTATTTAGTTACATATTATATTTATCCTATTTATTTACTCTGAAGAAATAAACAGTTTCTTTTATATCCGGGTAAACAAACTCAGCCATAACAAGAGGTGACCCTGTGTCCCTCTCACCCATAACAAGAGGCGGATCTATCACTCAGCCATAAAGACTTTTATCCAACGAGACTATCACGCCACAAGACCCTTACATCATCACCAAAACATGATCTACAACTAACACTCAACATGGTATATCTATCCCCCCCATCGACTCGTTTCACTCGTTAGTATAAAAGTCACGCAACTCAATGAATGTTTTAGTAAAGATTCTAAATATCAAATATCTTTTAGCTAAGGTTGAAGTGTCAGAGGGAACAAAATTTTTCTCCTCCTGTTAACTTGGTATTGGTTTCAGCTCAATGTGTTTTTAAATAGTGTCCAAGGAGGTTTTAAATGGATTCCTCGTTGATAAAAGACTATCTGAATCCATCTCAAACCATTAAATGCTACTGTTCCTCCCCTGGTTATTCGAGTTTGATATCAGTAAGAGTAGTATTAGAAGAAAGGTTATTTAAGTGTTTTAATTAGTAATTCACTTTCTGAGGCTCATCCAACGCCTTTGAATGTGTTAGCGATAAGTGATGACTAGATAGGAAAGTGTGATCTGTGGTTATTGTAATATAGCATCTGGTGTTTACAAGAAATATACCTCATTTACATAATATACCAAAACGATAAGACTAGCAAAGTAAGTGAGAGAACAACAGCAGCTAAGAACGCATTGTTTTAGTGAGAGAAATTGAAAAAAAGAACATCATTTCCTCCCTCAGTTCGTTACCTCACTTAAGCTATAGAAGGAAATTTTTTTTCTTTCCTTCATTTCCCTTTTTTTTGTAATTACGAGTGAGTTTTGTCTCTACAGAAGATCATCCAAAAGGTAAAAATTACATAGACAAAAACATAGGTTAAATATAATACGAAGACAAGGAAGATCACCTGTTTCCAGTCACTCTCTGAATAGTTTGTTGACCTTAACTTCTCCTCAGCTTATGACGCTTCAGCTACACAAACACAGAGGAAACTTAACTCAATAATTATAGAACTAAAGAGCCTTCATAAACCTAGTAAATAAACAGTGATAAAGGAACGCATTGAAGCCCATCCCATAAGACAACAGGTAATATAAACTGTTAATTAAAAGGCTCAGGTGTTCAATGTTATCATCAATTATCAGAAGAACACCTTGAGGAATTATTGTACTGACACACACATACACAACCTTGAGATAGGAAGAGAGAGAGAGAGAGAATAAGAAAATTAGAGAGAGGGAGAGAGATAAAGAATGAGAATTAGAGATAAAGAGAGAGATAGAAAGAAGACGAAGAAAGAGAAAGTAAGAGATTCAAACGTACAGATAAAGACGAAAAAAATGAACAATGAGAAAAAAGAGAGAGAGAGAGAGACAGAGAAGAAACAAAGAAATGGGAATAGGAGAAATAGAGAGAGAGAGAGAGAAGGAAAAACAATAGGAAAAGAGAAGGAAGAAGAGAGTATAATGAAGTGAAAGATAATGAGCACAAATAGGTAACAGGAGACTCAAAGACAGGTAAAATCAGCCCCTCCACCACACACACACACTATCATATCCACGTGTTTATTCATCAGTAACACACAAAATCCTTCTATTCTTCATATCTTTGTATAATCTTATCCAACAATGAATCACAATGCACCTTTAGATACCACCAAACAAATGCCTAAACTTAATACAATGTTTTAGTCGATAATATTAATGTTTAGTAAAGTTTAGATAATGTTTTAACCAATGTAAAGAATATAATTATTACTCTTATATAAACATTACAAAGGATGAATAAACTGACTAATTCTCAAGTTCATAAGGTGTTGAAAATTGTCTGTCCTAATCATTGTGTCGTTTACTTATAATAAATTGATATTCTAACCAACACAAACAAGGCTGATCGAGGACAAGGTATTGGATGGGTGGGGGGGGAAAAAAAAACTTGCTCTTAGGGGATAAAAGTTTTCAGTGAGGTTAGGTGAGACGAATTCAGGTTGTACTAACGCATGGGGTTGACATTATACTGTGTACTGTACAAGCTTAAGAGGACTATATTACCCCCCCCCCCTCTCTCTCTCTCTCTATCACATATAATATAACCTAAAAACTAAAACTATATATATTTTCAAAAGTATTCAGATCTATTTCTTTTATAGTCAGAAATATTATCCTAAGTATATCAAGAAATAGATCATTAAAATATACCTAACATTATCATTATTGTATTTTTCATGATTGTTTGTTTGTTTTTGTCATCTACATCAACAGAATCAAACTACAAAAAAATTATGTTGTAATCCTTAAGTAGACTTCAATTGAATACATATAAGTGATAAGTACATGTTAAGTGGGTTTTTTCTGTAGTGAAGTAATGGCATATATATCCGCTTTAAGTATCGTCTCTGAAGTGAACTTTTTACTTATATCTGTGTTAATTATTCGCTTTATCTTTGCTAACTTACGAATATTTTCATAAATACTCGTCATAAAAAATAATCTGATTTCCTTAGAGTATTTTAAGCCATAAATCCGGATTCAATATTTTTCTCTCCACGAACTTGCGTCACATATCCGTGTCAATGAACTTAATCGCCAATTCACATTCTATTTTTTCTTTTTCTCTCAATAGCGAACGTAGGTGTGAAACCTTCTTAATTAGCTGTACCTGGCAATTAAATCCGCGTTCATTCACTCACTTAGACATAATGAGGAAATTTCACCTGCACAAATTAGATCAAATGTTCACAGTATATCTCAATGATCTCCTTTCGTCTCACCAATTATGGAATTATCAACACTATATATATAATACTATTCTTAGTTAATCTCTACGATATAAAACTGTCATCTACTGTATCAATGATGTGGTGTTTGTGTTGTTAAGTGATCGAGGATTCCCTGCTTCTGTCTGGCCATAGGAGTAATGTGGCTTAATATGTAAGACGATTTGGAGGAGTCAAAAAATAAAAATAAAAAATGCTTTATGTGTTTCGATTCGGTGTTTCGTGGGTTTAGAGTTTCTTGTGTCCAGAGCTCCTTGTGTCCAGAGCTCCTTGTGTCCAGAGTTCCTTTAGTCCAGAGCTCCTTGTGTCCAGAGCCCCATGTGTCCAAGAGCCCCTTGTGTCCAGAGCCCCTTGTGTCCAGAGCTCCTATAGTCCAGAGCTCCTTGTGTCCAGAGCCCCTTGTGTCCAGAGCTCCTTGTGTCCAGAGCTCCTTGTGTCCAGTACCCCTTATGTCCAAAGCTCCAGAGGAACAATATAACCTGAAAGAATTGAACAGAGTGGACCAGAGATAGACAGATAGACAGAACAACAGAGTGAGATAGAGAGATAGAGACAGACAGAGACGGAAACAGAGACAGAGAGAGACAAAGATATATATAGAGAGAGCCAAGAAGACAGAACAAGAAGAGAGCTTTTATCTAAAGTAAATATTTGACCATTTTATAAAACCCACACACGATTTAAATACACTGAATCATCTCTCCTTTCTTACTTCTCTCTTTCCTTATCTCCTCTCCCTCCCTCTTTCCTACCTTCCTTCCTTCCCTCCCTCCTCCCTCCCTCCATCCCTTCCCCCCCCGCCAACCATCAGAAACTCAACCACCGAAACCTCCTATTGTAAACACATTGACGAGATTCTTACATAGTACCTGCAGCTGGTATCCATTTTCCGAGACATGGGAGGGGTGAGCAAACCTTGGTATGTTCTCGAGCAGTGTGTAGCCTTAAACACACACACTCGGTCAACACCCAGAGTTAACCCGCTATCACAGTGGCCGATGAGGCGTGTCCGGGGGCCGAAGGAAAGAGGATATTCATGGATTATTTGGACAACAGATCTCACATAGTTTGTTTTATCGGTTTTAATTACTGTTACTTGCTTGTTATTATCACCATCATTACCACTAATTACCACCACTATCATAGTCTTCTGTGTACATATCTGAATCATTCATCCACCCAAAATGGTAAATCGAGGTATAGTAAGGTGACTTGAGGTAATTTTCTCATGGTGTTAGTCGATGCAATTAGCTCACGTTCCGTAGTTTTATGAGGGTAGTTGTGATCTATACAGGTAGTTAATAATTATCGGTCATTTGCTCAACTTATTAACTATGGCAATTAGCTAACCATCTTCTAGTTTTCTTTCTATAAATCTATGCAGTTAGTTGTATATTGGTAATCTAGCTAAGGTGTTAGTTAGGGTAGATTAGTTAGCTGCAATTTTCAGAGGTTTTTAGTCTATATAATTAGTTGAATTTTTTTTATTTATTACAAGTTAGTACAATTTGCTGACATTCGAAAGTTGACTCCAGGTACTGTGTTAGTTAGGCCAATTAGCTGACATTCATTAACTTTTAGAGCCGTCAGCTGGGGCCTTAACTACCATAATAAGCTGTCAGCCGAGAATCCACTTAAAAAAGAGACTAGAATCGATCAACATTAAAAAAAACCCACAACTGACAACGATAAGAAAATAAAACATCTATTTCCCATAAAGTCTCAGCTCAAACCGCTGCCATATATAATTTCCAGGTGAGCAATAGGGAAGTTAAGTTTCAGGTGAGAACTGAGCATCATCATTACCATACCAAACATCATCATTAACTCGAACACGCTGGGTAGCTTCAAACATAGGTTGGATGGATATATGAGCGATAGGGGTTGGGTATAAACGGGACTGCCCAGTATGAGTCAATGAGCCCGCTGCAATTTCCTCCATTCTTAGATTCTTATGTAAGCACTTGGGGGTTAATCTTCATGTGAACACTTGGGGGGGTTAATCTTCATGTGAACACTTGGGGGGGTTAATCGTCAGGTGAACACTTGAGGGGTTAATCTTCATGTGACCACTTGAGGGGTTAATCTTCATGTGAACACTTGGGGGGGGGGGGTTAATCGTCAGGTGAACACTTGAGGGGTTAATCTCCAGGTGTTGGCATTTAGAACACCCTCGGGTTGAAGACCGTCTGTCGGGGGCTCTCTCTCCTCCTCCCGACAGGTTGATTGGTGGTCGGGTATCACGCTCGGGTCGGCTTGTTTAGGTGTTCAAGACCGTCTTGTATGACTCATAGACACTTGCTTGTTTTAGGTCCTGAAGCTGCTGCTGGTGGTGGTGGTGTTTGGTTTTTCCTTATCCATGGACACGAGTTTGCTCTGGTGCTGAAATTGATCTTTTGTTTGCGTGCTGTAGGTGTTGTTTAAGTGCTGATGATCTTGTTTGAGTGCTGTAGGTGTTGTTTAAGTGCTGATGATCTTGTTTGAGTGCTGAAGGTGTTGTTTAAGTGCTGATGATCTTGTTTGAGTGCTGAAGGTGTTGTTTAAGTGCTGATGATCTTGTTTGAGTGCTGAAGGTGTTGTTTAAGTGCTGATGATCTTGTTTGAGTGCTGAAGGTGTTGTTTAAGTGCTGATGATCTTGTTTGAGTGCTGAAGGTGTTGTTTAAGTGCTGATGATCTTGTTTGAGTGCTGAAGGTGTTGTTTAAGTGCTGATGATCTTGTTTGAGTGCTGAAGGTGTTGTTTAAGTGCTGATGATCTTGTTTGAGTGCTGAAGGTGTTGTTTAAGTGCTGATGATCTTGTTTGAGTGCTGAAGGTGTTGTTTAAGTGCTGATGATCTTGTTTGAGTGCTGTAGGTGTTGTTTAAGTGCTGATGATCTTGTTTGAGTGCTGAATGTGTTGCTTGAGTGCTGACACGTGTCTTACTTATCCTGAAGCTAACACTGATTTGCTTGGATGCTGAAACAAACACACGTAAAGATAACTGCCTTTAGACTGTTACTAGACTGGCAATAAACTGTTTGACTGGCGAAACTAACTTAATTAACTGTAACGGGAGTGTTTTTTGGGATGAACATACAAGATTTAACTATAATTGGGATATACTTGTTTATTGTACCGAGAAATAGTTACCTGATATGCAAATTAAGGATAATACAGGTAATTACAGGTATGTGTTCATATATATAGAAACAGATTTACTTTCTTAGTTCTTTCTTTCCCTCCTAGAATTATTTTCCATTATTCTCCACACACACACACACACACACACGAACATGTAGATTATAAACCCCTGTGCATTTCTCTATTTATGTATTTCAAATATTAACAATCTGTTCTGTTCGTTCTATTTGCTTTTAAACAGAAGGAATAAAAACAAAAAACAAATAAAAGCGAGTGAATATTTAAAGCAATATCGAACAGAGTCGCTTGAACATCGTGTGAATATTGATGCACAGGTGACAAGGTAGAGATTTTGTCGCTGGGAGGAGGGACAGACAGACAGACAGACATAGACAGACAGACACAGAGAGAGAGAGAGAGAGAGAGAGAGAGAGAGAGAGAGAGAGAGAGAGAGAGAGAGAGAGAGAGAGAGACAATCAGAAAGACAGAGATAGAAGGACAGACAGACAGATATACATACAGAGAGACAGATAAATATACAGAGATGATCCTATAAATCTTCAGATGTGTGTGTGTGTGTGTGTGTGTGTGTGTGTATGTATGTATGTGTGTGTGTGTACGTGTGTGTTCAAGACGGCCTGTGATGATACCCCCTTGTCATTCCTGCTTTTGAGTTATTGAATCCCGATCTTGTATAAGGCGTGAATTATTTCCCCTAAGTGTTAACCAATGTGTGGAGAATGAGGTTTAATGGCCAGGTACTAAAGACAGGTCACCTACCACCTACAATTACTGGGGAGGGTTTGATGGTTCTGTGGTCATGTTGAATTTTTTTTTTTTTTCAAACAAGGTGGGGGAGGGGGAGAGTCAAACGAGTCTATTTGGTGGTTCGCTCATTAGTGGGGGTATGTAATGGCTTCCCCTCCCCCCCCTCCCACCGAAATTGTGAAGGTGAAGTTGATTGATTTTTATGCCTTGTGTTGATAACCATGATGAGGAGTTTGAAGGCTCGACCGCCAGGGAGTGATTGGTTAACGGAGGTGTTCAGTGGGCAGACTTAAACACCACCTACCCCATACCAGAGGAAAAGAGAGGTGGAAACATCTATCAGTCAAGTCAGGAAGGTAGACACTAAAATGAACTTTGAGTAAAATATGAAAGATTAAAGTAGATCTCATAGGCTTGACTTCCCCTTACAAACACATCAACAATCTGGGTAAACTGGGGATGCCTGGGATCGAACTAATGACCCTTAGGACAGTAAATCAGCGTTGTATCCACTCTGCCACCGCACACCTATACCAAATAAACAACAAATAAAAGACTAAATAAACACAAACAAACAAAACGCTGTTGAAAGGTCGATGGGAAATACCTGGCAGCCAAAACATCAATAACACTCATTTCATTTACACTTTACTACACACTTACTATAGCATTTATCAAGTCCCTCTCTGATACACAATTAAAGATTATACACTTACTGAAATGTTGACTATACCCTTGAGATTACATAGAAGAGAATAAATAACCTATATAAAATAAACCATAGAAGGATACTTTAACAAAAGAATATCACTAGCAAACTATTAACTATTTTAGAAATGTCAAGAGTTATTAGGTGCTATTTAGGTTCACTATTAGAGTCTATTGAATGATGGAATGAATATATATATGTTTGAGAAATATATCAGATCAGTATAAATGAAACCTCCCACCTAGGTAGCCACACAGGTGAATGCTAATTGTTATTTTTTTCCAGGTGTTTAAGAATAAAGGTATTTTGGTTATTATTTAGAAGGTCTTTGTGTTATTGTAAAAGGGAAGGATTTAAAGAGAGAGAGAGAGAGAGAGAGAGAGAGAGAGAGAGAGAGAGAGAGAGAGAGAGAGAGAGAGAGAATCTTTATTAAGACTCTTCAACTCCTGGCGCTACGTGACCATCCAGGAGTCTTTTTTTTTGTGTGTGTACCAGAGACGATAAACAAACTAGTCTACACGAGGCTACAATTATTATCTCTTATAGCTGGGCTGTTCTCCTACACCCCACCTGGCTTACAAATATCTTCCTTCTCTTCTTCTCCTCCTCTTCCTTCTCCTCCTCCACCCTCCTTCTCTTCCTCCTCCTCCACACTTTCTCCTCCACCCCCCTCTAATCTCATCTTCCTCCTATTCTCCTTTCTCATCTCTTCTCTCCCCCTCTTCCTACTACACCCTTCCCCTCTACCCTTCTCTCATCTCATCTCATCTCACCTCTCCCTCATCCTCCTCTCCCTATAAACTCTACCCCTACCTCATCTCCCCCTCCCCCTCTTCCTCCTACACCCTTCCCCTCTACCCTCCTCTCATCTCACATCACCTCACCTCTCCCTCATCCTCCTCTCCCTATAAACTCTACCCCTACCTCACCTCTCCCTCCTCCTTCCCCCTTGACCGCATTGTTGTCCCTCACGCCTCGCCAGAATACCTTGTGGGATTTTATATTTTATTTTATTTTATTTTTTTCTGCGTCAGGTTATGGATTACACAGCCCCTCCTCCTCCTCCTCCTCTTCTTGTGTCTCTATAAAGTTTAGTTAGGGTACAGTTTTGTCTCTCTAGGTTAGGTTGGGGTGGGGTGGGGTGGGGTAGGCTGGGGTGGGGTGGGGTTGACGAACTATATAAAATACGTTAATATTTGACCTTTATAACACAACACTGTAGATCTGTTTTGTTACATTATTTCGTGTATTAGTTTGTATTTGGTTCTTTATTCTTCTCCTGAGAGCTTGTTGACAGTATAATGTGGTCTGTGGTCTACTGTGGTCTGTGGTCTACCCTCGCCTGTGGTCTGTGGTTTACCGTGATCTGTGACTTGTAGCTGAGAACTGAGATATAGTTCACAGGTAACCATCGCTCTAAGGAAGATCTTCTACCCCTTTGGACCCTTCAAGTGAGAGAAATATCTACCCCCTTCACCCCTTTCCCTCCATCTTCTACCCCTTTGGACCCTTCAAGTGAAAGAAATATCTACCCCCTTCACCCCTTTCCCTCCATCTTCTACCCCTTTGGACCCTTCAAGTGAAAGAAATATCTACCCCCTTCACCCCTTTTCCTCCATCTTCTACCCCTTTGGACCCTTCAAGTGAGAGAAATATCTACCCTCTTCACCCCTTTTCCTCCACCTTCTACCCCTTTGGACCCTTCAAGTGAAAGAAATATCTACCCCCTTCACCCCTTTCCCTCCATCTTCTACCCTTTGGACCCTTCAAGTGAGAGAAATATCTACCCCCTTCAACCCTTTCCCTCCACCTTCTACCCCCTTGGACCCTTCAAGTGAGAGAAATATCTACCCCCTTCACCCCTTTCCCTCCACCTTCTACCCCTTTGGACCCTTCAGGTGAGAGAAATGTCTACCCCCTTCACCCCTTTCCCTCCGCCTTCTACCCCTTTGGACCCTTCAAGTGAGAGAAATATCTACCCCCTTCACCCCTTTCCTTCCGCCTTCTACCCCTTTGGACCCTTCAAGTGAGAGAAATATCTACCCCCTTCACCCCTTTCCCTCCATCTTCTACCCCTTTGGACCCTTCAAGTGAGAGAAATATCTACCCCCTTCACCCCTTTCCCTCCACCTTCTACCCCTTTGGACCCTTCAAGTGAGAGAAATGTCTACCCCCTTCACCCCTTTCCCTCCGCCTTCTACCCCTTTGGACCCTTCAAGTAAGAGAAATATCTACCCCCTTCACCCCTTTCCCTCCACCTTCTACCCCTTTAGACCCTTCAGAGAGGTGACTGCTCCCTCCACCCCTTTTCCCTCCCTTCGTGTGTATTCACCTGAGTATAAGCCCCGACATACCCCATAATGGGTGCAAGTGTAGGCGTGGGTGTACCTCCATTGTGGGTGACCAAGACCAGCAATAATGGGGGTTGGGACGGCGGCAGGTGTCCCCTACTACACAACCCGACATTATCCCTGCAAGAGGACAGGACCGGTTTGTCCCCACCAGTCTTCAATGAGAACCACCACTACTACCACCCTCACTACTACCATCACCACCACCACTACTACCACCACCCTGACTACTACCATCATCCCCCACCACTATTACCAACACTACCACTCTCATCACTACTACCACCCTCACTACAAACACTACCACCCACCTCTACCCACACCCACCACCCCTCACCACCCCCCATCCACCACAACCAGAGTCTTAATGATTCGTACAAATATATATTTTTTCCTCTGTAACCGGAGATAAGAGACCGCATCTAGTTACGCTTGAGTGTAGGTACAACTCAGCCGGTATTCTGTTGAACCCTCGGCCAAAACGTGTTCGCTATCTTGACCCGTAGAGACTCCTTCAACTAGAGCGAGAATTCAATGCTTCGAATCTTTGAGACAACGAGACGAGACGTTCAGCCACACCTTGGGAAGCAGAAGCAATGCGTTGAATTTAAGAGGGAGAGGAGGGGGCGGGGTGGGTGGGGTGAGAGGGAAGGGAGGGGGAGAGGGAGAAGGGAGGGGGAGGGGGAGAAGGGAGGGGGAGGGGGAGAAGGGAGGGGGAGGGAGAGAAGGGAGGGGGAGAGACAGAGGAGAAAAGGAGGGAGGGGAGCCCAAGGAGAAGAGGAGGGACAGAGGCACAGGAGAAGAAAAGGGAGAGTGGCAATGAAGAGGAGGAGAAAGAGAGAGAGGCAATGAAGAGGAGGAGAAAGAGAGAGAGGCAGTGAAGAAGAGAACTGAGAGAGACAGTCAAGAAGGAGGGAAAGATGCAAAAGGGAAGAGGAGGGAGAGAGGCAATGAAAAGGAGGAGGAGGAACAGACAAAAAAATCTTGATCTGTAGATTAAGAAATTATACTCCAATGGGCCTTTGAGCTAAGAAGGTGAAAAGCAACCGCTTCCTCCCGGCCTGGTTACCTGGAGACGAATTACCGGGAGATAAGTACCTGGCAACATGGCAAGGGGCTCAGGTCTAACCCCTTACCCCTTTACCCCCTTGCAGGCATAGTTGAATGTCCCAAAGGGTGAAAGAAAACATCTCGACCGTCAGATGGTTTTGGGGACGTCCTCTCTCTCTCTCTCTCTCTCTCTCTCTCTCTCTCTCTCTCTCTCTCTCTCTCTCTCTCAGCCCCATATACAAGATAATAAGCAAAACAACTACAGCCCCTTCCAACAGGTAAACACAGGAAGACCTTAACATACCTGCCATAATGATTACCTGTCCTCAAAAACATTCACTTATCTCCCATATTTCCCAGACTCGATGGTGATAAGACGTCGAAGTCCAGATAAAAAAAAAATTTATGACTGGGAGTTGTTAAAATTGTTTTGGAAAATAATGAATAAGTTATATGGGTGAATAATGATGGGTCTTACAGGATATTGTTGGATAAATTTGGTGTTTGTATTTTATTCATTTTTAGTGGTATTTTAACGTCTACAACAAACAATAACAGCAAACCCGAATGTTCCTACAACAGGCCAAATACACTACAAAATCCCACACTACAACCTAAAACACTGTATATTATAAGCCACAACCACAAAACACACAACCCCTTCACAACATACAGTAAACACACTTACATGACGTACACACTTACATAACTTACACACTTACATGACTTACACACTTACATAACTTACACACTTACATGACTTACACACTTACATGACTTACACACTTACATGACTTACACACTTACATGACTTACACACTTACATGACTTACACACTTACATGACGTACACACTTACATGACTTACACACTTACATGACTTACACACTTACATGACTTACACACTTACATAACTTACACACCTACATAACTTACACACTTACATGACTTACACACTTACAATAAACACAGACTCTCTATTATACAGATGATTAGAAATGCATTTATTCCTAATTATAATTATTACAGAGGCTATAAATTAATTAGTAGGTAATTAACAAGAATTATAGGAGATACAATGTCATAGAGTTAATATGAAGCATTGTGGTTAAAATCCTTCGTCTATACTTGGTTAATTCTGTCATCTGAATGGTTAATGTTGTGTTTCATTATAAGTTATGTTAAAATGTTAAAATAATATATAATACACAATTACTATGACATGTGATGGGAAAATACACTTATTGTTTTGTATTTAAATGTACTATGTATACGCTTAGACATACATACATACATACATACATACATACATACATACAGGGGATAATCTACAGGTGAGCTCTTGAGGGGATAATCTACAGGTGAGCTCTTGGGGATAATTTACAGGTGAGATCTTCTATTATTATTTTTGGTATTTTATTTTCGTTCGATTTTATTTATTTATATTATTTTGGGGGAAACTATAATGTATTGTTATTATTGTTGATGTTTACTTAAGTTAGGTTTGTATGTCTCTCTCTCTCTCTCTCTCTCTCTCTCTCTCTCAAAACTCCTTAAGTGATGCTGAATCGTGATGCCTCTAACCTATTCTCTATTTTATTTCGATACCATCCAGCAAAATAATATTATTGATATTTTTTGCTTTGTTTTTTTACCCAGTATAGCAGAGTGAATCGCGTTTACTACCTTAATAACACATTCCCACATTCACGCTTTAGGAGATGGTCTCAACATTCACCCTGGAGGAGGGGGGGGGGGGGGAGATGATGTTGTAATTTGATCCAACGAGAGATAATGAGAAAAGTAATTTGTGTGATGGAATCGTGAGATGAATTGTTTGATAACTCGGTGGCGGTTCGTTCGGCCACCCACTCTCGTCTTACCTGTCTTGATTAAATTATTCTGATGGTGAATTTCCTTAAGGTGAGAGATTATGTTTGTTTGTTTTTTAATTATTTTTTTTTTTCTGTATATATGTGTAATTGAAGGTTGGAATGAGATGTTGACTATGATGTGTCTGTTAGTGGTTGGGGGAAGATTATAGATAAAGCAGGGTGTTTTACAGTATATATGAGAGAGAGAGAGAGAGAGAGAGAGAGAGAGAGAGAGAGAGAGAGAGAGAGAGAGAGAGAGAGAGAGAGAGAGAGAGAGAGAGAACAAATCCAATTTTCTTCCTTCACCAAAGAACCAATTACACTGCCTATTACACCCAAAGGAACCATCCCTCCATCCTCCATCTATCCTCCATCCATCCACCCTCCATCCTCCACCTCCATCCTCCATCCCCATCCTCTATCTATCCTCCATTCCCATCCTCCATCCCTATCCTTCTCCCCATCCTCCATCTCCAGCCTCAATCCTCCATCTCCATCCGCCATCCTCATCCTCCATCCTCATCCTCTATCCCCAGCTTCCACCTCCATCATCCATCTCCATCCTCCATTACATCATGAAAATCCTTAAGTGGTGGGCCATGGTCGCCAACCCTCAGACTAATTGACTGATTGATTGGTAAATATTAAATGATTGTAGGATTTTCAGTATTTTTTTTTTTATGGGTCAAAATCTGGTGGTAAGTTGTATGGGATGAATGATTGGAAGAGGTCTCGTAGGTGCAGGAAGAGACAAGATGATTAGAAGAGGTCTCGTAGGTGCAGGAAGAGACAAGATGATTGGAAGAGGTCTCGTAGGTGCAGGAAGAGACAAGATGATTGGAAGAGGTCTCGTAGGTGCAGGAAGAGACAAGATGATTAGAAGAGGTCTCGTAGGTGCAAGAAGAGACAAGATGATTGGAAGAGGTCTCGTAGGTGCAGGAAGAGACAAGATGATTGGAAGAGGTCTCGTAGGTGCAGGAAGAGACGAGATGATTGGAAGAGGTCTCGTAGGTGCAGGAAGAGACAATATGATTGGAAGAGGTCTCGTAGGTGCAGGAAGAGACGAGATGATTGGAAGAGGTCTCGTAGGTGCAGGAAGAGACAAAATGATTGGAAGAACTCTCGTAAGTACAGGGAAAGACAGGATTGGCAACTTGTATTAGATGTGTCCTAAGAGACTTATAACCGGGTTCAGTGTATTATAAACGCCAAGAGATTCGTCTATACCCTTATAATGGATCTTCACCTGACGAAAACAAAAGCTACATCCACACAGGTACACCAGGTAACATTCATAAAAGTCCCTATGTTAAAATTTCCTTCCTAATTACAGGTATAAAAGGTAATCTACACCAAAGTATAACATAATGGCATAAAATAATAATAATAATAAAACTCTACCTTATTCTGATACGTTCTTTTTAACATCATTTATAAGAAAGGAGTAATATATTTTAACATCCAGGGCCTCTGTTAATCTTATCAGAGCATTGAACCGTATGAGAATTATCTGTTATATGATATACTATGGTAACGCAAGAGTAAACGCACATAAAAAAACAACATTATCAAGCAAACACAAACAGAACATAAAACACTATCAAACAACCTGGAAAAAATACCCACACACCTTTACCTATTCATTCCGGGTTATGGGAGGGTGTTTTTAGAGAATGGACTCCCCCCCACCGAGAGAGGAGGTATATATATATCAACCATAAACTGAGATGGTCTATGTAGATAAGACCTCGACACAGAAATTACGGTTGTAAACAAATTTATTGAGGTAACGATCATAATGCTGAGGCAAATTATACAAACTTTTTTTTTTTGGTCATCATAATATTTTGCTTTGATTACCGAAGAATAATTATTACGTAAATAACATGACTTCAAGTATCTAGTTCATAATGTATAATGAAATAACTGTTTTACGTATTTATAGACTTTGGGAAAAATAATTAATAGTTTCTTTTATATGTTGTAATTTATATATACTCAGAATAGTGATAGTAAGTTCAATAATCTCCCCCTCCACAACCCCCCCCCCTCCCTCTCCCCCTTTTGTTGTATAATAAGTGAGAAAAACAAGTTGTAATAACATATGATGAAGGGATGTTGGTGCGGCACTCTACCGCCTCATGCTCACTATCGATCACTAGTCACTTGCACTGCGCTTATCAGCCACCTGCATGACGCTGCAGCTCGTGACGTATCGATGACGTGGCTGGCTGCGATTGGTTGGTCTCCGAATAGCAACATGCGCAATGTCGACCGTGTTATTACTCGACTCTGCGGCTCGTTACGCAGCTATGACGTGGCGGGTTGTCATTGGCTCATAGGAGGACGGTTTTGCAGTATTTTCTGAAGCCGAAGAATAATTCATTACAAGATGGAGCATTTTGGAAAGTTTCAGCCTCGCCTCAGGAATCATCTATGGTATATTTCTGTCTTATAATTATGAAGGTAGTGGAAATTATCGCTAAAAGTATCGTTCATTTTTGTTGTTGACTGAAGTTTTAGAGTTTGTGTATTTTAAGTTTGTACAGCAGCAGGGAACATCTGGGTATCGATTTGTATTGTAAGACAGAGACGAGAATTAGTGTGTGTGTGTGTGTGTGTGTGTGTGTGTTTTGATACACGGCTCTGTGTCTGAATGTATTATTAAACTCAGTACAGCACGTTTGTATACATGCATACATGAATGCATGCATACATACACAATGCATGTTAGATATACATACATACATACATACATACATACATACGGGTCTCAGGGCTGATATAAACAAGAACCTAGCCCCTTCGTAAAAGACACCAAGAGGGTATAGTCAGCCCCTCCCTCACCAGCCACTACAGCACCCGGTCCTCCTGAAGGTGTCTTCGGCCGGAACATCAGAGGAGTGTTCGGTGATCTCTATAGTAATTCCTCTCGTCCTATATGGCTTAAAAAGAGATATCTGGAGATGTCTAAAGCATGTCTTCCGGTTTTAGTATGGCTTGGATGGGTGTCTGGAGATGTCTACCTTAGTTTAATTGGTCAGATATGTGTCAAGAGGTTTATGGAAATGTCTCAGTATGGCTTGAATAGGTGGCTGAAGAATTTTTTTTTTTTTTGGGTAGGGGGGATTTTTTTTCTACTTTCATTTTAAAAAGTTCGAATGCACATATTGAGGTCTTTTAAAGTGATTTTCACAATAATAAAAAGCTCAAATATAATTTTTTTTTAATCATTAGACTTTGATTTTCATTATTCTAAAAAGTTTAAACACAGAACTTTTTTTTTCTACTCTAAATATAATATTAACTCTAAATAATATAAATTTCAACAAATATATTTTTTTTTTTTTTTTTTTTTGGGGGGGGGGGGGGGGGGGCCTTTTTAAATGTGGTTTTAATTCCCAAAGTTGATATTTACGTTCTTACAAATCTTTCCAAGTGATTAAGGAAGACGATGTGAGGGAACCGGTGAACTGTGATGGGTTATGAGGAGTGATGGGTAATGGAAGGGGTGGATGAGGAAGATGGGTAATGGAAGGGGTGGATGAGGGAGACGCAGATAGCAGAGAGAATGACAAAAAGGAAGATATAGGAGACAGAAGAGAGAAAGAATGATATCGTAAGAGAGAGTGAAAGTGGGGTTGAGAGAGAGAGAGAGAGAGAGAGAGAGAGATTAGGCATAAAATGACATGAGAAAGAGTGGCCATGAGATTACATACATACATACATACATACATACATACATACAGACAGACATAAAGTACTGCCTGCCACTCCCTGTCACTCTCCATCACCACACATGAAGTACTGCCTGTCACTTTCCGTCACTCTCCCCTCATCCCCCGCCACACACACACACACACACACACACATACGTCCACTAACCCCAGACATACAGACGACAGGTGAGATGAGGTCATGATTGATGTTGTGGCGATACGATAAAGCAACACGATATGTAGTCATGACACGAAGGAAGGTTAATGAGAGGGTAGAGGCATCGCCTGTTTGATTTTATCTATATGATGGGTAGGTTAACGTCGTCATGTTGTGAATTATCAAGTAGTGTGAAACGAGGAAGAGAAGGAGAGAATGTCACGAAGTAATGCTAGGAAGGACTTTCACTCATCCGGACCTCTCACTCATCCAGACGTTTCACTCATCCGGACCTCTCACTCATCCGGACCTCTCACTCATCCAGACGTTTCACTCATCCGGACCTCTCACTCATCCAGACGTTTCACTCATCCGGACCTCTCACTCATCCAGACGTTTCACTCATCCGGACCTCTCACTCATCCGGACCTCTCACTCATCCAGACGTTTCACTCATCCAGACGTTTCACTCATCCGGACCTCTCACTCATCCAGACCTTTCACTCATCCGGACCTCTCACTCATCCAGACCTTTCACTCATCCGGACCTCTCACTCATCCGGACCTCTCACTCATCCAGACCTTTCACTCATCCGGACCTCTCACTCATCCAGACGTTTCACTCATCCGGACCTCTCACTCATCCAGACCTTTCACTCATCCGGACCTCTCACTCATCCAGACCTTTCACTCATCCGGACCTCTCACTCATCCGGACCTCTCACTCATCCAGACGTTTCACTCATCCGGACCTCTCACTCATCCAGACGTTTCACTCATCCGGACTTCTCGATTATATGGATTGTTTGCTAATTCGGACCCTTTACATTTAGTATTTTCGCTTCTCTGAATCATTCACCTATCCACACTCTTCACTTATCCAGAACTTTCATTTATTCCAATACTTTCGCTTATCCGGACCATCGTATGTAACCTTAGTCCGGATTTGAGAGGTTGATAATGTTGTTAGTGTTAATCTGAATACAGTAAAATAGGATAACTTACACTAACGTCTCTAGTAACCAAACCAACCGACAACATCACAAGTACAGTACATCACCGCGTTAGGACTCAACTCCGCAAAAGAAGTGGGGGAAAAAAAAAAGGTGTCAAAAATATGATAACCTCAGCCACTATGCAGGTATACAGGTGTGAGATCAGTAGTCCAATAGTAACAAAAAAAAAATACTAGTCATTTAACCTCTTCATGTATCTATTTCGGCTAGTTAGTCAGATGTGGCTCTTCTGAATACGAGAAAATATACCAACATTATAATTACTTCTTTAAGCTGATAAACTTTCCAGGTGTGTACTTAAGTTACCCTTGGCTTTCATACCTGTAATTCTCCCACTGAAATAATCATTAATCAGTTTTTTGAGGACTTATATATATATATTTTTTGTGTCTCCTTAATGATGGTCAAGTATTGAGAAAGAATTGAAGGAATGGTTTAGGTTAGTTATCTCTTTATTTACATACAGTACACACACACACACACACACACAAAGGTAAATAAAAAAAGGTGTAATTAAACCACACACAATTACACCTTAACATCCTGGAAGTTTTACTGTCGACGGGAAATACCTCGAAATATATAACCCGGCTAAAGTGTGGGAGGCACTCGGCAACTCGCCATGGCGTGTCTTACCCTCACCAGAACTATTATGTACCAGGACAATAAGCCGAATGTAAATGATAACTGAGGGAGGTGAAAAACCCTACCATGAGATATTTATTGATTTGGTATATATACAAGAAATATTGTAAATGTAAAAAAGATTTAAGTTATAGTGGAATTTTACGTGACTAAAGAGACGATTTGAGACTGAGAGAAGTTAAGGAATGAAGAGAACAATTGGAAGAGATATATGCATAGTTCTCTCTCTGTCTCTCTCTCTGTTCAGGGAGAATATGACAACAGACATGCAAGAGACAGTACCAATTCCTAAAAATTATAGCACAGACGACCCAGAATTCAGTAAATGGATATTGCCTTGTAGCAATTATCAAGAGTGTCATTTAGAATACCCAATTAATGTAATTATCAGAGTGTTTAGGTTTATTTAGCGAGACATTGCTCCAATAAAGACACTTGAGAATTATATGAAGACTGAACCAAATTAAACAAAAATTATATTAAAAAAATAATTCCTTCAAGATTATCATTAGTAAATTCAACTCTAAGATCTAAATAATTTGGAATATCTAAAGATTAATGAAACAGGCGTCTGACGGGTGGGAATTACGGACCAGAAGAATCTATACTTATTTCTGAATTCTTTATTTCAGCTGAAAATTAACAGGAAATGGACTAGGAAATGGTGCTGAAGGAAATGAGCATAAAATATATGTCATTATACACACGAGGAATTACATACTTCATGATGAGTTATTACATATCCAGTATAATGTAACCATCAGTAGTTCCCCTGTGTTTGATATTAAATAAAACTGAACATTACTTTTGAACTAGAAAAATCAATTAAAACCTATGAAAAAAACATTCAAATTGGTTTAAAATAACTAAAAATGTTAATGTTAAAATCCTGTTAATGAATAGATTTTAGTACAGGTAGATATATTAATGAGGATTTTGATGACTTAGAAAAGGTAAATATCAGGTGTGAAATTATATTACAAGAAGAAGATTACCAGATGATTCGCCCCATCAGTATATTTCACCTGAATGATAATCACCTTAACCTTACCTGGGGGGTTAGGTTACGTTAGGTCACATTAAGTTAGGTTAAGGTAGGTAAGGTTAGGTCATGTTAGATTAGACAAGGTTGGGGTAATTAATCATCAGGTAAAAATACACTGGGACGGGGGGGGGGGGGGAGGGAGGGGGGGGGAGGGTGTTCGAAACTTCATATGATCCGAGACAGCTTCACATCCGTCTCAGTAGTGTGCAGCCGTACGAAACATTTACAAAGTTACCACAAGTCTCATGAAACTCACACACAAGGAAACAATGATGAAGATTCACTAAGAGAGATTGATAACAGTTGAGAATATCTCGAGGAGGATATCCGGGGTAATTTACTAATACTCTGACGGGGAAAAAAACAAAACAAAAGAAAGTGATCTTAATCCCACCCGAAACAAAAGTCTGAATTAGAAGAAAAAAAAAAAATCTTAGAAAATGGAAATAAAACAACCAAATTATAATGACACAAGGTGATATTTTGAAGGTTTCTACACAAGATGGAAAGATGATGTGGCTAAGGAAGAAAGGACGGGTAAAAGCCTGAAGGAGGAGCCTGGAGGAGGAGCCACATGTTCTTCAAAATGTTCCTAAGAAAAGTCATCAAGTGAAGGAGTTATGTCAAGAATATACAAGTTACTCTCACACACACACACACACACACACACACACACACACACAGGAAAGACACGCAAACATGCAATCACCGAGAGGGACAGGGAGAAGGGTGAGGAGGAGGGGACACACACACACACACACACACACACACAACGCCTCATCACGACCCAAGTCACGAACAACCAAGACAAAGACATCATCCCACACTTAAACACACACATGACCCCCCCCCTACACCACCCCCTATCCCTTACCCCCCCACCCCCCCTCCCCAAACACATAACACCTACTACAACCCACAACCCACAACCCATCCACAGTGTACCAGAAGTCGGCCCCATGTAACCACCTCTTCTCTCACCTCAAGAATATCAATCTGTAGCCACTCCATTTCAGGTAATATTGACGCACCTTTATCACCTGTCGGGGAAAACACGTTCGATAATTGAAAAGGACCGACCGATCCACTCCACCTTACACATCTGGGCAGTAAATCATCATCCGTATCGGTGTAATGGTGGTATTATACACACACACACACACACACATGATGGTTATATGCTTGTCTCCCATAGTTACGATGGTGTATGGGTGTGTATAGAGTGTGTGACCCTTTATGATGTACTATGCCCACCTCTCATCCACCCACGTACACACACACGCGCGCGCATACAAACGCAAATTCACACACACATAAACTCATACAAACACAAATACTGTACACACACACACACACACACACACACACATCCGCCCTCTTCATGTCTTCAGATGGTCACCATTTCCTCTTGTCGGGAGGGTCGTGAAATAATGGGTAAATACTTATTGTTATCATCCTAAACACATTACCATTCGTTCCAGTAAATTTGTGATCTGGGTATGAGTGGAACGTTTACCTGTCGTGTGTGTGTGTGTGTGTGTGTGTGTGTGTGTGTGGTCCGTCAGAATCTGTTGTTATCATCGTCATTATTTCTTGGACACTCGGTTATACATAGGCTTGACTGTCTTATCTTATTTTACTTTAATGAAGAGTAATAAGCATTCAGGTGACTTTAGAATAAACATTGATTCAAACTGGCAAGTGATTGGTCGCTCAGAAGGTTCTAAACACTACCAATGTCTTCTCAGTTGATTTAATGATTCGTCCAAATAATCCCGAAGATAATATTTATGTCACTTGGGATGAATCTATCTCTATCTCTATTCTCACCAAATATAAAAGTTGTGTCCCTCTATCGTCGTCATCGTAGACCAGGTCGCAGCTGTTTTGCCTGGAGGTTTAGTTCATTGACCTACAAGAAAAACATCCTGCTTGGTGCCGCCCTAAGGACCCAACTTCAGTGACGTCACACCGCAGGAAAAACTAGTTGACCTGACCCGGGACTAACTCGAGGTGATTAATTTCTTTTAGTGACACGAGAGGACGTAATAACATCAGCTGATACTTCTAACTACCTACCTCACCAACCTACCTACCTACCTAACTTAACCTAACTTAATCTAACCCTGAACAACACACACTGGAGGCAAGCTGTGTTCACGGTTACCCTCCAGGACCTGAATATCGACACACACTCTCACCAAATCGTTCACCAAGATTTCTATCATAATCCGACGCGCCCAATTAGCCAGTGGAGGAAATCCTTGAGAACAAATAAGGAATCTTCTGGTTTATAAGACTCTAATTAAACTCAGAGAAGCAGACAGAGAGATGAGCAATCCGCCCCAGTACCCGGACCAGCTCCTCACAATGGTTTATAAACAATTAAGTATTACAGTGACGCTTCAGGGAGTACCAACCTAAGAAGAATGTATTCGTTTTCAGGACAAAATTTCTACCCCCCATGTTAGAGACTTGCTCCTGACCACTACCCCCCTGATCACTCCCCTTACCATACCCCCCCCCTTATCATACCCCCTCGACCACCCCCTGATCACTCCCCTTACCATCCCCCCTTGACCACCCCCTGATCATACATCCTTGACCACCTCCCTGACCATTCCTCATAACCATCCACCTGATCATTTCCCTTACCATCCCTCCCTGAACACCCCCCCCCCTGACCATACCCCATCATACACTCACTTTAACCACCAAAACCAATACTGTGGCATGGACCTTAACCTCAGTACCTCATTGCCAAGGTTCACTAATCACAGTACTTTATCCCCAGCCAGGTAAACAGCCAATTAGTACAGGTATAAGAACATAAGAATGGAGGAAACTGCAGCGAGCCTACTAGCCCATACTGGGCAGTCCCGTTTACACCCACCCCCCATCGCTCATATACCCACCCAACTATGTTTGAAGCTGCCCAGCGTATTCGAGTTAATGATGATGTTTGGTAACTTGTTCCACTCATCCACTACCCTATTTCCAAACCAATGTTAACCTATCTCGCGCCTAAATCTAAATTTGTCTCATTTAAAACCATTGCTACGAGTTCGGTCCTGGTTGGATAGTTTGAGTACCTTTGTTATATCACCTTTGTTTAGCCCTGACATCCAGTTATACACCTAGAGGACACACGAGCTAAGAGACGAGTGACGTTATCAATGTGTCCAGCGACCGCCAGAAAGTGTACCTCCTCCCTCCTCTCATCAAGCCCAATGACTCTTGAAAGTCTGTGTGTGTGTGTGTGTGTGTGTGTCTGTATCTGCATGTGTCAGTGTAAGTCTGTATGTTTTTGTGTCCCATCCACCTACCATCCACCTACCTCCCACCTACCTCCCATCCACCATCCACCTACCTCCCATCCACCTACCTCCCACCTACCTCCCATCCACCTACCACCTACCTCCCATCCACCTACCTCCCACCTCCCATCCACCTACCTCCCATCCACCATCCACCTACCTACCATCCACCTACCATCCACCTCCCATCCACCTACCTCCCAATTACCTCAACATATTAGGATAGAGATGCTAACCATAAAACACCTTTGCTACAACTATACAGAATCTGAACACCTGGATCAATTAGTTACAGGTGAATCAGATTCTCTTCATCCCTCAGGTAAGAAAAAAAGTATAAGTAAGTTGATGTCGAGAAAAATTCAGGTATATATTGTAATTATATTGAGAGGACACACACACACACACACACACACACACACACACACACACAAACTCATTGAATAACTAAATAAACAAATAAACAAACAAACAAACAGGTCATTATATCCACTTCGTCTTGAGTCGGATGGATGAAAGGTTTGCATCATGACTCAGCAATAAGAACAAGGAGTAATTGTAACACTATCATGACCTGGTAAATACCTGGTAAGATCAGTATTTAACAAGCATTACCAACACACAGCCGTTCACCATTACCACACACAACCGTTCTGCCCACCATCATTACCACACACAGCCGTTCTGCCCACCATCATTACCACACACAGCCGTTCTGCCCACCATCATTACCACCACACAGCCGTTTTGCTCACCACCACTATCATCACAACTGTCATCACTATCATCATCACCACACAGCCGTTCTGCCCACCACCATCATCACCACCAATACACCACTACCACTCAATACCACCACCACTACACAGCACACCACCACCACACCGGCACCACCACACAGCACACCACCATACCGCCGCCACCACACAGCACACCTCCACCACTGCACAGCACACCTCCACCACACAGCACGATACAGCACACCACTACACACTACACCACCACCACATCTCCACCACCACACAGCACACCTCCACCACCACACACCACACCACCACACACAGTACACCTCCACCACACGACACACCACTACACACCACACCACCACCACACAGCACACCTCCACCACACACCACCACACGACACACCAGCACACCTCCACCACCAAGCAGCACACCACCACCACACTACCACCACACCAAACAGCACACCACCACCACCACACAGCACACCACCACCACACGACACACTACCACACCAACACACCTCCACCACCAAACAGCACACCACCACCACACAGCCCAGCACTTAACAGAATCTTGCTAACCCTCCCGAAGCTGTTCCGAGAAGCACAAGTGGCGGTCAGGTAATTTTTCAGGTGTGTAATAATTATGATAAATTGAGAATTTTTTCATGTCTCTCGCTCGTGTTCCTTGAATATAAAAAAGGTAAAATTTGTTATCTTAGACACTCGTAAATATTTTTCTCTCTATAATAAAACTTTAAATGAATGTAATATTTCTTAAGGAATATTAACACTAATATAGCCTATCAAAGTGAGATATTCTTCTATGTAATTTGAAAAACATAAATAATATTCCCAGGTTAGCAAATAAACTCAAACAAGTATTACCATAATTAACAACGTCTTTCAATATTATCTCAGACTTTACATAAATAATCCTACACAAGACATAATATTCTAAGTTAATATTCTAAAAGACATTCCCTAGGTTGATATAAATAGTAAATACTACGATATGTCTCTCTGATATTACTCCAGTTAATGAGGGATATTATAAGTCTTACCAGGTGTTAGTTTAAGTCTTATTAAGGATGATGAGTCTTATTAAGGCCTAAAAAATCCATTAAAATTTGGCCTAATAATTAAATACCCTCCTGCTTGGCAAATAAGGTTTAAATTGTCTTAAATGTCAGTTAAATATTCGCTTTATTTGCAAGAAACACGATATTTTAATATACATACATACATACATACATACATACATACATACACACATACATACATACATACATACATACATACATACATACTTCTCCCTCCCAGACCGAAAAAAAAAAATGATAATCCTCACCAAATTTACAAGTTCATCTCTCACTTTTTCATATATACCTCAACGTAATGTTTACTCAAGGGACAGTTTTTGCCCTGGAAACTAACTGGCCGGCAAATAATCCGTACGGGCAAAAACTCCGGATGATTGCCAAGGTCCATTTGAAGCCGTGGTCATTATGGTCTTGAGTTTTTGCCTCGCTGTCGACCACATCAGGCTGTGATGTTTTCAATTACCGGTGTTACCTGTGTGTGTGTGTGTGTGTGTGTTGTACCGTACGTGTCTGAGGTCTGCCTTGATTGTGATACATGTCTGTGTATTTCTTTAGAAGTGTATGTGTGTGTGTGTGTGTGTGTGTGTGTGTGTGTGTGTGTGTGTGTGAGAGAGAGAGAGAGAGAGAGAGAGAAAATATTAAGTGAGACTGAGAGAGACAGACAGACAGACAGACAGACAGACAGACAGATAGACAGACATAGAATCGAATCGTAATTAACCTTAACCCACTTCACTAACAAGCTAACATGCCTGATCCTTGTAAGCAACCTGTCACACACACACACAACACACACACACACACACACACACACACACACATAATAAACACATTTACATTACTCCAAAACCTCTCCCTCCCCCCTTCCCCCCCTCTCCCTCCTCCAACACACACTGAGAATACCTGTCACTCCACCCCTACAATACACCTGTACGTTAATTACCACCTCAGTAACACAGCCTTCAACTCCCCCAAACTAACCCATGTTAAATATATCTCAACTATTTCTCATCCCTTAATTATGATAAATATCTCTGGATTATTTCTCATTCACGTACTGGTAATGTGAGAATATTTTTGATTTTGGTTCACATACATACATACATACATACATACATACATACATACACATCAAACGACCCAACTCACCCCAGAACAAAAAAAAAAAATAAAAAAATAAAATAAAAAAAATTAAAACAATTACCAAAAGTTATTGCTTCAAAAAAAAAAATCCTCGTAATTTCATCTTCACTTACGATTAAAAAAAAAAGTGACATAGGGTAATTACTATTTGATATATCGTGTAATTTGGGGAGGCAAAGATCACTGGGGTTATTAATTCCAAGTCGCGTTGTGGACCTTGTAATTTACTCGTGTCTGCCATCTCTGCTCTTGACAGTAATACGGGTTTAATGGTCACAGGCCCAAGTTGGATTAAGCCAAAAAGGTGTGTTTTTCTCCTTAGTGGTATTAGAGGGTTAGTTTTTTTTTTTTATCAGGGGGGGGGGGTTGTATCTGTCTGTGTGTGTGTCTGTCTGTCTGAGAAGCTTGACACTAAACAAACGCCATTGCAACCTTCCTTTCCTTAATTCAATATTGCAAATTTAACAAGGTGCTGATGAATGAGAGAAGATGTTGCATGTGTGTTGCTGTGTATGTTCTTGATAGTGACATGAGGATATTGATGGTATGGCACTGTATGGCACTATATGGTGACACTGTAGACATGGGACTTTATGGCAATCAATGATGACATTTAATTGAATTGAAACGGTTTATTTAGTCGGAAAAACATTGTATGGTGACACTGTAGACATGATACAGTAAGGCACTATATGGTGACTTGTAAGGTGACACTGTAGACATGGTACTTTATGGCACTAAATGGTGACACTGTACACATGACACTATAACACTATGGATGACACTGTACACATGACACTATGACACTATGGTGACACTGTACACATGACACTGTAACACTATGGTGACACTGCACACATGACACTATAACACTATGGATGACACTGTACACAAAACACTATGGTGACACTGTACACATAACACTATAACACTATAGTGACACTGTACACATGACACTATAACACTATGGATGACACTACACAAGACACTATGACACTATGGTGACACTGTACACCTGACACTATAACACTATGGATGACACTACACAAGACACTATAACACTATAGTGACACTGTACACACGACACAGTTTAGTATTCTCATAAGGGGGATATATTGCAAGCTCTGCATTATGACCTACCTGTAATAATGAGATATTGCAAACCTCTCATTCACATATGATAATGATATTGCAAACTATATATTATAATAACGACACATTGCAACCATGATTATTTACTTATGAAAATTAATAATGCAATCGTGTTACGGTACCGGTTATAATTTATGGTGATTGAATATTGCAAAACAACACTCTCAATAACAGCTGGACATTGCAAGCACGACGCCACACGATGTTGATTGGAATAAGTTATTGCAATCATATATTTAGATCTTTTATAACTGCAATGCAATCATGATATCGCAAGCATCAAATTCGGACGTAAGTTATGAGCATTTAGCTTCACGCTTGCAACATTGTACGTCTTCTGGTGTTGCAAGCATCACTCTCATTCTTCATTCACAGTAGCGAAATTTCAACACGATTGAGTTCATTCACAAATTAGGCATAGTACTACAACCACCACCACCACCTGGTTCTCTCGGCCATTCATAATGAAGACGTGTTACTACTACTACTACTATTACTACTACAAATACTCATACTAACACTACAACTACTACTAGCATGACGAGGTAGCTGTGATCAATACCACTACCACCACCACCACCACCACCACTACCACCACCACCACCACAACCACTACCACCACCACCACCACCACTACCACCACCACCACTACCACCACCACCACCACCACCACGTCACACTTCCAACACACCATAAATAAACAAAAACATTCTCTAGTTATCGGGATCTTAAATAACTCTCGATCTATAAATGATTGAATTATCGATTATTTTCACATATAAAGGATTAGATAGCGAATATAAGAGGCATAGAGGATAGGATAGGATAGGATAGGAGCGTGAGGAATAGACCGGAAGCAGGACACACGTCACCCAACACGTCTCAACGACCACACGCGATGGGGGGGAGGGGTGAGAGACTGGGGGGAGGGGTGAGAGACTGGAGGGAGGAGGGGAGGAGGAGGAGTAGAAGGCGGAGGAAGCAGAAGAGGCGGAAGAGGAGGAGTAGGAGGAGTGGGAGGAGGAGGTGGGGTAAAATCCTCCATTTTGTGAACCAATCCGCTCAGGCGATGGATAAAAGTGCGCCATTTTAAGGTCCCACACACACACACACACACACACACACACACACACACACACATACACATTCACTTACACACACTGCGTAAGAAAACCCCAACAGAGAGAGAGAGAGAAGGAGAGAGAGGGAGAGAAAGAGAGAGAGAGGAAAATTACACCAAGCTCTAATTATCCCTTACCATCATTACCATAATTCCATCACCGCTAAATACTATGGTAGAGGTGAGGTAAAGTCCCCCCCCCCCATGACCCTTATTTACAACCCAAAGGAAAAGGAAAACCCGAGAAATATAATAATAAAAACAAATTAAAATATTTATATATATTTGTCATATCTGGAGGCCGCTCATAAGACGAGTCGTACTAGAGAAAAAAATAATCAATATAGTTGATTTCGGACTATGTTGGCCCTTCTCTCTCTCTCTCTCTCTCTCTCCCATAGTGAAGAGGTAGAGGGAGGTAGGGGAAGAGACAGAGTGAATTAGGGGAGGAGCAAGTATAGCGAAATAGGAGAGGAGGCGGTGCTTTCAATAGGGGGAGATTGAAGTAAGGAAACAGAAGGTGACTTAAAAAAAAAAATTAGATTATGTGTTCTGATGGTGAGAGGAGGAGGAGGAGGAGAACAGACAATAACAGGGAATAATAAAAAGAACAAAAATAATCGATAAATGGTAGAATAAGAAAAATTAAAGAAAACAGTGGAAAATAGAGTTAAGTGATGAAAGAATAATAACACAAATAACCAGTTAAATAAAGATGGAATAATTGAAAGATATTGATGATTACGAAGAATATAATAACACATAATGATAAACGGATTTTAAACAAGAAAAACAGAATAATTAATAAACTATAGTGAAGAATAAAGGAGGAAGATAGATAACACCAATAAGAATGAGAAGTGATGGCAGATGTGATAATACAAGTAAGGAAAACGACATAAGAGGGAGAATGAGACACGTGCAGATAAGTAATGAATAGATGTTGATAAAGAGGGAAGAGCCAAAATGCAGAAGAAATAGAGAAAGACGAACAGAAGAGGGAAACAAGTTGATAAAAAATGGACATGAAAAGAGAGGTAACACACACACACACACACACACACACACACACACACACACACACACACACACACACACACACACACACAAACGGAAAGACAAAGGCGACAGCAAAAAGAAGTTATATGATAGGAAAGGAGAATAAAGATGGCTTACGGATAAAGTAATGTGAGGGGAGACTTGGATAATAGGGAATAAGAGAGAGAAGGGGAGAGGAAGGAGGAGAAGAGGAAGGGGTGAGGGAAGGAGGAAGGGAGAGAACGATGGAGGAGGAGGAAGAGATGAAGCGTGAGGGGAAGAGGGAGAGGAAAGGAAGGGTGAAGAAGAGGAGAGAGGAAGAAGAGGAAGGAGGAAAGAGGGAGAGGAAGGGTGGGAAGGAAGGTAAAGGAGGAGGAAGGTGGAGAAAGATAAAGGAAGTATGAGGAAGGAGAGTAGAACAGAGGAAGAAGAAGGAGGAGGAGGAGGAGAGGAAGGTTGAGAAAGAAGAGGGGGAGAAAGAAGGAGGAGAGGAGTAAGGTTCAGGGGGGGATGGAGGGAAGATAAGGAGGAAAACAGAATTGATAAATAAGAGAAAGTAAGGAAAGGAGGTGGAAAGGAGGCTTAAGGAAGGGTGGGCAGAGAGGAAATAACAAGGAGAAGGGATAAAAGAAAACGAAGGGGAGAAACAGGGAGAACTAAAGAGAAAGAGAATAATTGAGAAGTGAGATAAGTGCAGGAGATGAAATGAGACAGATGGCAGAGGAGAATTAAAAGGAAATTAAAAAAGTAGAGAGAGAAGATGGGGGAGAGGAAACAGAAGACAAGAAGAAGAGGAAACGAAAATACAAATAAAAGGAGAAAATGAAGAAAATAACTAAATGAGGAAACGTAGAGACAAAAGTGGAAGACGAAATGGATAAGATGGGAGAAAGAGAACAGGAGGAAGAAGTTAAGAGAATTAAATAGAAACGATTAAATAGGCCACCAGTCCTAATAGGCCACCAGTCCTACTAGGCCACCAGTCCTAATAGGCCACCAGTCCTAATAGGCCCCATTCCTACTAGGCCACCAGTCCTAATAGGCCACCAGTCCTAATAGGCCACCAGTCCTAATAGGCCCCATTCCTACTAGGCCACCAGTCCTAATAGGCCACCAGTCCTAATAGGCCCCAGTCCTAATAGGCCACCAATGCTAATAGGCCCCAGTCCTAACAGGCCACCAGTCCTAATAGGCCCCAGTCCTAATAGGCCACCAATGCTAATAGGCCCCAGTCCTAATAGGCCACCAGTCCTAATAGGGCACCAGTCCTAATAGGTCCCAGGCAACCCAACCTAACTTATTTTTTAGGGACGGAGCCCATTAAAATTGGGGGTCTCTTTGGACAAAACCCCATTAGAATTAGGGCCCATTAGGACTAGGGCCCAATAGGACTAGGGCCCAATTCTGATGGTTAGCTTAGGCAGCTTATGATCAGATAGGAACCAACAGGTCTGGTATCAATTAAAACTGGTATCTATCAGAACTGGAGGCTATTAGAACAGGAGGCAATTAGAACAGAAGGCTATTAGGACTGAAGGCTATTAAAGCAGGAGGCTATTAGAACAGGAGGCTATTAGAACAGGAGGCTATTAGAACTGAAGGCTATTAAAGCAGGAGGCTATTAGAACAGAAGGCTATTAGAACAGGAGGCTATTAGAACAGGAGGCTATTAGAACAGGAGGCTATTAGAACAGAAGGCTATTAGAACAGGAGGCTATTAGAACAGGAGGCTATTAGAACAGGAGGCTATTACAACAGGAGGCTATTAGAACAGAAGGCTATTACAACAGGAGGCTATTAGAACAGGAGGCTATTAGGACTGAAGGCTATTACAACAGGAGGCTATTAGAACAGGAGGCTATTAGGACTGAAGGCTATTAGAACAGAAGGCTATTAAAGCAGGAGGCTATTAGAACAGGAGGCTATTAGAACAGGAGGCTATTAGAACAGGAGGCAATTAGAACAGAAGGCTATTAGGACTGAAGGCTATTAGAACTGAAGGCTATTAAAGCAGGAGGCTATTAGAACAGAAGGCTATTAGGACTGAAGGCTATTAAAGCAGGAGGCTATTAGAGCAGGAGGCTATTAGAACAGGAGGCTATTAGAACTGAAGGCTATTAAAGCAGGAGGCTATTAGAACAGAAGGCTATTAGAACAGGAGGCTATTAGAACAGGAGGCTATTGCAACAGGAGGCTATTAGAACAGAAGGCTATTACAACAGGAGGCTATTAGAACAGAAGGCTATTAGAACAGGAGGCTATTAGAACAGGAGGCTATTAGAACAGGAGGCTATTAGAACAGGAGGCTATTAGAACAGGAGGCTATTAGAACAGAAGGCTATTAGAACTGAAGGCTATTACAACAGGAGGCTATTAGAACAGAAGGCTATTAGAACAGGAGGCTATTAGAACTGAAGGCTATTAAAGCAGGAGGCTATTAGAACAGAAGGCTATTAGAACAGGAGGCTATTAGAACAGAAGGCTATTACAACAGAAGGCTATTACAACAGGAGGCTATTACAACAGGAGGCTATTAGAACAGGAGGCTATTAGAACTGAAGGCTATTAAAGCAGGAGGCTATTAGAACAGAAGGCTATTAGAACAGGAGGCTATTAGAACAGAAGGCTATTAGAACAGGAGGCTATTAGAACAGGAGGCTATTAGAACAGGAGGCTATTAGAACAGGAGGCTATTAGAACTGAAGGCTATTAAAGCAGGAGGCTATTAGAACAGAAGGCTATTAGAACAGGAGGCTATTAGAACAGAAGGCTATTACAACAGAAGGCTATTACAACAGGAGGCTATTAGAACAGGAGGCTATTAGAACAGGAGGCTATTAGAACAGGAGGCTATTAGAACTGAAGGCTATTAAAGCAGGAGGCTATTAGAACAGAAGGCTATTAGAACAGGAGGCTATTAGAACAGGAGGCTATTACAACAGGAGGCTATTAGAACAGAAGGCTATTACAACAGGAGGCTATTAGAACAGAAGGCTATTACAACAGAAGGCTATTAGAACAGGAGGCTATTACAACTAGGATCTATTAGGAATGGAAGGACACGCGCGGGAGCTTGGGAAAGTGAACACATTAAAAGAGTGAAAGGGGTGGAAGAGGGAGGAAGAGGGGTGGAAGAGGGAGGAAGGATGGAGAGGGGTGGAAGAGGGAGGAAGGAGGGAGAGGGGAAGGGAGAGGGGTGGAAGACGGAGGAAGAAGGGTGGAAGAGGGAGGAAGGATGGAGTGGGGTGAAATAGGAAGGAAGAAGGGTGGAAGAGGGAGGAAGAAGGGAGAGGGGTGGAAAAGGGAGAGGGGTGGAAAAGGGAGAGGAGAGGGGAGGGGAGGGAGAGGGGAGTGGAGGAAGGATGGAGAGGGGTGGAAGGAGGGAGTAAGAAAGGAGAGGGGTGGAAGAGGGAAGGGGAGGGGGTGAAGGAGAGACGTGATATGGGAAGGGGAATAACGCGATGAGGGGGAAGGGGTAGGAACGTGATAAGGGGAAGGGAGGAACGTGATGAGAGGGGAGGAGAGAGGAAGGTGAGGGGGAGGAATTAAAAGAAAGAGGAAAGATGAGGAACGTAAGGAAGGAGAGAGAGAGAGAGAGAGAGAGAGAGAGAGAGAGAGAGAGAGAGAGAGGGGGGGGGGGGGGGTAGGAACGCCCTTACTGGCCTCTCCAAAACACCAGAGACGATTCCTAATATACTCAATACTCGCCTCCTATCTCCTATCCTCCCCTCCTTACTATCTCCTATCCTCTAACCTCCCGTCTATCCACAGAATCCTCCCCTACAACCACAGTCACTCCCCAGTACAACACCACCACCAATGCTTACATTTTTTTTATTATTGCTATAGTGCTCACCCCTTCGTCAGGTGGGTCCTTCCTTACCCAAAAACCTCGAGATGAAATATTAATTGTCCATAAAACTATCTCTCTCTCTCTCTCTCTCTCTCTCTCTCTCTCTCTCTCTCTCTCTCTCTCCGTCACATAAAATAAGGAATACAACACAATAAAAAAAAAAAACACCTTTTCTTTCGTAACATAATCTCCGATACTAATTATCCTACAGACCAAATGAGACGAGATTAGTTAATTCCTAATGACATATCGGAGAACGGGGCCCAAAATTTCTTCCTCAAGTTTTGTGGTGACAAGAGAGAGTCAGATCCAATTAAAACTTGGAACTCATCAAGGTGATTATTTGATTAGATGGGAGACCTGGGGAATTAAGGCCACATATTTAAAATTTCTACTGTTTTTACGAGCTGTGTTTTTTTTTTTCTTAAAGGATGAGATTTTTACGTTCGTTTCCGTATCGTAATATGGGAAAAAAAAAACACTGAGATTTCTAAATGTTTTCTAGTAACTTTAAGGGAAAAAAAATCACAGAAATTTTCTCGTAAACTTAAATATTAATAAGAATAAAAACATCAATAAAACAACAGCAATGACAAACAAAGTCAAACAACAACAGTAAAACCAATGACGAATAACAGTAGTAAACAAATAAAAGATGACATAAACAAAACACAAACAGCCTACATACCTTCAGGGCTCCATCATGATATAAATGTCTCGAGTTCAGCTTAGTCATAGATGAGAAGTGCAGTTATAAAAGCTTAATGGACTGTCCAGCTCCTCAACCCGGCTTTCCTTCCATCACCTGTCTCTTATCCATACCTCTCTTTCTCTCCTCTTATTCTTCTCTTTTTATCTCCCTCTTCTCCTGTCTTTCTTCTTTGACCTTACTCCTCTCTTCCTCTCTTACTGACCCCTCTCCCTTTCCTTTACTCCTTATCTTCTTCTTCTCCTCTTCCTCTCCTCTACCCTTTATCTTCCTCATTCTCTCTCCCTCTCTTATTCTTCTTACCTCCCTCACTTCTTTCCTTCTTCCTTCCTTCCTCACCTCTCACCTTTCAAACCTCCTTCCCTCCTTACCCTTCTAACCTACCTTCCCCACCCCTCATTCCCCCTTCATTCCCTCCTTCTTTCACCCCTCAACCCCCTCCTCACCCCTCAACCCCTTCTCACCCCCTTGACACACCCCTCAACCCACCCCCTCACCCCCTCACACCCCCTGACACACCCCTCAACCCCCCTGACACACCCCTCAACCCACCCCCTCACCCTCCTGACACACCCCTTAACCCACCCCCTCACCCCTCAACCCACCCCCTCACACCCCCCTGACACACCCCTCAACCCACCCCCTCACCCCCCTGACACACCCCTCAACCCACCCCCTCACCCCTCAACCCACCCCCTCACACCCTTCCAATCTCTCCCTGGCCACGAGAGAGAGATAAGAATTGAGATTAGATATGCACTTTGGGTTGAATCTTCTTCCATTAGTGGTGAGGACTAAGGGTATCACCTGAAGATTAATTAACCACCCTACTGTTACCTGGATTGGTTTTGCTTAGGTTAGGTTAGGTTAAGATGGATTAGATTAAACTTAGATTAAAATAGGTTACTTTATCCTCAGTTAGCTTTAGGATCATTAATCTCCAGGTGATATAAACTGGGGGACGAATATTCAGGTTGGTTAGGTTAGGTGATCCGACTAAAGAGTGTACAGGTTGCGTGTGGTAGCCGTCTCATCTTCAAGTTCCCTCAATATAATCGTCCAACTATAACCTGATTAACCATTCATGTGATAGAGCGACTTTTATAGGTTATGTAATCCTATAGAAAGGTTCTGTGTTTAGATTGGCTATTCATATGAGTGGTTTTTATGTTTGGTTATATAATTTGTCTAATGACCTGTGTGTGTGTGTGTGTGTGTGTGTGTGTGTGTGTGTGTGTAGGTCTTGAGTACGTGGATGAGTTCGTGTGTGTGAGTGAATGATGACAGACAGACAGACATTAGAAAAACAAACTATTTTAAAATTGTATCCATATATAATAACTTCACCCTGTATATAATTCCATAACACGGTATAATAATCAACTTTGTATCAATTTCAGAACCACCAAACGAAAACAAGTTAAGAAGAAGAAGAAGAAGAAGAAGAAGAAGAAGAAGGAAGAAGAAGAAACTTAAAGAAACAGTAACCATTAAGTACCAAGTTCCTACACAAAGATAAACAAAAGGAATCCACAAATAAAAAAAAAAACGCTGTGTGGAAGCTAAAATACATTACTCTATTCCAACAAGGTATATAATCCACCACTCCACACAGCATTAATGATCCACGACTCCACACAGCATTAATGGCGTTGGATACAGCATCAAAAAGTACAACTACAATATACTGCTGTCACATCTACCTCGAGACCCTGGGGGGTTTTACCTGTTCTCAAACCTGAAAGTCAAGATCCCTATTAGGTGGTGTTGGCTACAGGTGAGGGTGATGTTGAGGAGGTGGTTATGGGTGATCAAGAGGAGACAAACCAAAGCTCTATAACATCCCTGAAGAAGTTATGTTGAACTCAGAAGAATGTGTTTTTGAAAATGTAGACATAAAATCAATATCTATACAGTATGTACCTGAAGCACCTAAATATATAAAGATGGAAGGCAAATCATGTCAAAATAGCTCTAAGACTCTACCTTAAATAGATGCATTCGTAAATTCCAAAATAAAGAAATATAAAAACTTGTTTACGATTCTTTCTTTTTTTTCTATATATAAATCCCGATTTGGTGCTTCGAATTCACACGGATTCATATGGATTCTATTATTTAACATTTTCCCTTAACTAGTGCTAAGTCAACGTAACTAATTAACCTAAAGTCATTGTTAAGTTTTGCTGCCATTTTGAATATTATTGTTGTGTATTAAGTCAACCAGGTAAATACGATCTTACATTCCCATTTATGAGAAAAGTTTGAATAACGAAACACTGAGAGAATCAACATCGCGAACACTAACTTGGTCTCGTTAATTAAATGAGAATATGTTATAGCCAGAAGTGTCATCTCCAATTAGTGAAATATAGCCACTAGATCCGATGATAACAAGAAGGGAAGCTGAAGAAAAAAAGAGTTTGTGTTGACGATACCTGGATAACAAGTGGGAGGTGAACATTAAGAATTGGTCGGTTAAGTTAGGTTGTTTGTGTGTATTACCTTAGTTCAGGTGGTTAAGGTTAAGTAGATTAGGATGGCTAGGTTAGTTTAGGTTAGGTTAGGTTTCAGTGTGGTTTAAGGCGCCCTGAGGGAAAAATAACATCCTCGTGAGCTATAAACTTCCATCAGTCAGGTCAAGAGAACTTTTCCGACTGGTATACTCAGTGTTGTCAGTCCACCATCTCCGTGAGTTGTGAACCCCGAGATTATCGACTCGTGAATCCGAAGCATTCACGAGTGAGGTGGATAGGGGGACCGGGGGATGGTGGGGATGGGGATGGTGGAGGTGGGGATGGTGGGGGTGGGGGATGGTGGGGATGGGGGATGGTGGGGGATGGGGGATGGTGGGGGATGGTGGGGGTGGGGGATGGTGGGGGTGGGGGATGGTGGGGATGGGGGATGGTGGGGATGGGGGATGGTGGGGGATGGGGGATGGTGGGGGTGGGGGATGGTGGGGTGGGGATGGGGGATGTTGGGGATGGGGGGGTGGCGGGTGATGGGGAGGGTGTTGGGGGGTTAGAGGGATGGGAGAGGTTTAAGGAGTTACTTGTGCAGGTATAACACTGTACTGTATGCCTAGAATGTGTTGCTAGGGTGGTGGTCCCAGAGTGTGCTGCAGGTCTAAACGATATATGCAGATATACAGCATATATTTTAATTCAACTCTCACGTAATTTAGAGGTATAAGATACTTATCATCAAGTTAATTAATTGTACTCGGGGTTAGCATAGTAATTAGCGAGTTTAGACTTAATCAGACAATTATATCTAGAACGTACAACACACAATAATAATAATGGTTGCCCCTAGTGGACGTGGATGGCTGGCCCAAGGGCCACCTAAGTGTGAAATTGTTTAAGGTGTAGAAGCTGTCGCCAATACAACAACCACACACAAGTTAACGAGTTGCATGACCCAATGTCAAGGAATAAACCAAGATGATCGGACAACTCGCCAACTGCACTGGCTAACAATTACCCGGAACATGATCCGCAAAACGCTTAACATCCAGGTTCCCAGTTACTGCTGGGTAGACAGAGGCAGATGGCAAAAAAAACTTGCTTATTGTTTCACCCTGCCCGGGAATCGAACCCGGGTCCACTCGCTTACAAGGAGAGCATGCTGACCATTACACCACAGGTCGTGACACACACACATACGGTCAAGATATAATCATGAATTTCCTAACAAAATGTGTAAAAACTAATGTTAATGTTGGCTTACGTAATGATGACGTGGGTGTGTCCTCCATGGTCGACTCCACCAAGCCCTCCTGTGGGGTAAAACAAAACACGTGTCAAGCAAGTTGATTAACCTTCAAAAACATGATAACATGGGACTATAGTCAAACGTAGCATTTAAGACATGCTTACCATATTAACCCTATCCACCATATCAACCATAGCCGCCATATCCTCCATTATGACCACCATAACACATGCTGGACACGGCCGCCATCACCACAGACAGGAGACGTTATTGTGATACGAGATGACGGAGTCTTATTAACTCACAATATCACAGAGACTTTTATCAGAACGTTTAAATAAATATTTACCATGACTGCAGGATATGTTTGGTTGAGGAACAAGTTCACAGTGATACAGAGGGAGGCTATCCAGGTGAAGCCTCTTATCCCTCGTCACCTTCAGAACGTGGACTGATACATTGGCATAAATACCAAGTGATCCGCGAAAATTAAAACAAAACAAAACAAGTCAGTCTTCTTTTCCAGATGCGTAATTTCTGAGGCAGGAAGTCCTACACATATCGATGATCCTCTGGAAGTAAGATAGACCGGACCAGCATACACGAATAATGGGAGTCAAGGTCTTCCCTATTTTTTTTAGTTCTTGTGTAACCGACAAGAACCTTCAGAACTGACGAGGACTTGGAAGACCAGATGCAACCTTTGGAATTTCTAGACCTAAATAAGTTCTGCTCGAGACCAAATAAAACCGATGATATCCACCAGAGGATTTTGTTAAACTTGACTTTGTTCTAAACCTCAACTAACATAGATAAGGTTGTACTGTAGACTGAGGTGAAGCTGACGAAATTCTGAGGACTCTGGCACACTGGTGAAGGTTATTGTAAGAAAGTTTATGTGTTCTAAGACTTGACCCTTACAGTGTTCAGGACCAGTAATAATAACTCTCTTAATCGAATTTTCGTGCATATATTTTTAACTGGAGTGCATTTATACTGACCAGAAAAACTACAGGGAAGGTTAGTACATTACTGTACCAGGATTACATCTTTGAGCTGAAGATTATTGACATCTATGTTGAGCTTACAAAAACAACACTATTGGTTTTTTGTACTAAACCGAGAAAACCTCACATTTGTGTGAACGAAATAAAAGGCATCCGAACTGATGGAAAAAAGTGAAATGTGACGAAAGAAATGTTTTGGGTCCTTTCCAAAGGAACTAAAGAAACAAAAGTAGCAAGTATTATTTTGCATTCTGCTGCATTAAAGGAAATGTATGAACGTTTTCAAGACCTGAAAAACATTTAATGTGAAAAAAAACTTTCAACTGTGCTGCACTAAGATATAATTATGTACTTTCCTTAGTCCATAAAACACAGTTAATCTCTCAGAAATACATATCGACAGTACTCAGTCTTCAAATGAAAAATAAAACTTTGCATATGTACTGAACAGAAATATATACAGTATTCTCTTTCTTCACCTCCAAAACGAGTCCATAAGTGTTGTACCAAAATTCATAGGCAAACAATTTTTGTCTAATCCTAGAAATAACTTTACAAAACTGTTGCACCAATATATACCAAGAACCTTAACTCCATCGAAAAAAAATTTACACTTAATGTAAACAGAAAAATTACAAAGGTACACTCGCTACAAAATGTGTGTGCAATTTTTTGGGTGGTGTAGACAATATAACAACGGACGAAGGATGTTGACAACCCTATTTAACCTTAACTTAACACTAACAATGGTACAAGCCTTGATTTACCTCAGTACATGACGTTAACACTGCTAGGTTGCTTGTACTGTACGGTCTGCAGGGTTAGTAAGATGCATGTAATAAAAAATAAATAAAGAAAGGCTGCTCCTTTTCCTCCTATACCATACCGACATGCCTGTGACATTCTATAACAAATCAAAAGAACATGTCTATGATTCTAGATGTAAGGGACCACTGATCATTGTCATAAGAGCTGAAATTATGGTTCGTTACTCCAGAAATTTATATCGATGACAAACTGTTTTAATTCAACGAACAGGGCCATTCAAGACTATTTTTTTTCAGAACTAAACACTACAGTTTGCACGGAAATCCAACACAATGCCAAGATACAGTCCACATTTGTACTGCATGACAAATATACTACTAATTAAATCAAGAAAGTGATTAATAATAAACTCCTCGGTGCAACACTACTCATCAAGATACCAAACCTTATCACCATCAAGGACTCCTCCATCGCCCTGTCCTTGACCGAGAAGGATATTGATGTACTCTTGTCAAGCAACACCACAAAAAAAAAAATCAAGTCCACAAAGCTTGAAGTTGCACTCCCTCCACAACCCCGAGCACGGAAATCAATAGTAGTCAAACAACTGGATAGGGCGATCACCGAGGAAGCAAACGAGCAGCAATTGGCATCCGACATCGAGCAAAGGAACCAATGGGCCAAAGTGGAGGAAGTGGTCAAGCTGCCTAGACTGCCCTCCATGCTCAAAATAAGGCTCGTAGAAATAGCCATGGCCCAAAGAGCATTCCAGGAGGGACTTTGCCGCTCCTACTACCATGTCAGCAGCAGCCAGGTGGAGCAGGAGGAATTCTTCCCCCTTACCCCATGCTGGAACTGCTACCAATAGTCACACACGGCTACAGACTGCCCTAACAAGGACACCAGGGACTGTTCAGAATGCGGGAACAAGGGGCACACCTTTAGGGAGTGTAAAAACAAAGATGCCCACAAATGCTTAAACTATGAAGGAGATCTCACCACAATAATTAACCAAAAGAGGAAGAAGACACGGGAGCAGCAAAATAGGACCTATTCAGCTATGCCAAAGTTAACCAAAGAAACAACGAAGGTCATCGAAAAAGTCACCACACCACCCCCCGGCAAAGCAACATATGGTACTACAACTTGGAAGTCACCTCTCTATAAAAATAATAACCCTGTTATCCACGCCCACCTCATGAACATAGCCAGACCTGGAACAAGGGACGTGTTCACCGCCAACAACCTACCAGACATGGCATTCCCAAACGACGTGCCCTCTACCAAAATATTCAACATGATATACAAACCAGAGAGCACCGCAAACCAAGAACCATCGACCCAAGAACAGATTATCCCCGACATACACCCCGAGCCAGGAAACGAGGAAGAAACAATGGAGGACAAAGACAAAATCGCTACAAAAATAGAACACGCTGCCAAATTCACCCCCCCCCCCCCACAAAAAAAAGAACTATGGCACCACCACCGTCACCCAGAAAGGTTACGGAGAATGATGACCTCGGAGACGAAATCAGCCTTCGATTTTTCTCCACTACAGCTCCCCCCATAGTCTCAACAGAAGGACTCCTGGCAGAAATAAGACAAGGCAAGACAAAAGACACACACAGACAAAACCTATAAGACACACACATTGAAACAATGATTAAGAAAGGAAGAATCCTCAAGACACAACAGGGTAGAGAGAGTTGATCAGTCGTCGTATAAAAAAAAAATCGCCTGGACCTGCTGACTAACAGGAGGGTGTCAGGGGAACACCGGTCAGCTAAGATGACGCAAACCAGCTCTAGACACCAACCTTCATAATAAACAAACTTAAAATAACCCAACACAATATTCTAACATGGATCACAGAGAGCAAGCGAACTATATAACACATACAGTAACGTAGACCCAGATATCATTCTCCTAAACTCACACGGCAAGAAAAACTAAGAAAACATCAAAATATTTAACTATACAGTCTATCAAAAAATAAAAAAGCCAAGACCTATTACATGATGGAATTGCCATAGCCATCAAACGGAACAACCAACACAAGATAAAAGACTCATTTCAAGAAAACTTTCTGGCCATTGAAATAAACAGCCCAACAGGACCCATCATAACCGGCACCTGTTACCTCCCTCCGAGAAGACCCATATTCCCACTAGCAGACTCGCTCAGGCTGATGAGAAGAACCGTACCAGCACATTTTCTGGGTGACCTAATTGCACGACACCGAGTTTTGGGGCACTAGGACAACAACGCCGTCGGGAAGATCCTAAACACACTACTGAACCGCAGCAACGCAATACACCTTGGCCCGGAATTCCCCACATACATCAGAGCAGGTCACATCAGACACCCAGACCTAGTATTAACAAACCAATATCACCATCTTAACCTGCTAATGGAACCCGGCCCAGTAACCACCAGTGACCATCTCCCTATCGTAGTCACACTCTCCAAGTCGCCAATACAGATCCCTGCCAGGATGAGATACAGCTACAGCCGGTCCAACTGGGAGGAAGTCAAACAAGAGTTAAATAATCATCAAATCACCCAACTACACAACAAACACACCTCCCAAATAGACAACACACTAGAGATATGGTACGAGAACGTGAGCCAAGCAATGGAACACCTCATACCCAAGACCACTCACCGTACCACACCCTCAATACTCACACCAATCAAGAATTTACAGAAAAAATTCAGCAACTTAATAAAATTAGTTATAGAACAAGGATGGACGCCAGAATACAGAAGACGATATAACACCATACACGAACAATTAAGAAACATGTCCAAAGAAGCATATAGCAATAACTGGGAGAAACTAATAACAAGCAAATTACCACAACCCGAAACAATTCTAGCGAAAAATTAAACACCTAATGGGAACCTCCAGCAATGAATTAAACTACATTATAAATAGCATCAAATGAAATTAACAAAACCTTAAGAATAAGAAACCGAATTCAGGAAATAATGGAACAAAATACTTCAAATAAGTCACGAAGAAAACCTGAACTTCTGTATGAACACCGAACGACAAGTAAACAATCACATGGCACGCACAACCTACACCTGGCAACCGAGTCCCACTATAGACATAAACACTCGACGCTCTATCCTCACTGCTCAAACCAATCACCGCAGACGACAAACACAGAACAATAAACAGTTTGAGTAAAATAAACAAACCCATACTCCAGCACCTACCACTCAACATGACACACCAACTCAGAAACATTTGTAATACATCACTCGCCTCTGGTTACTTCACAAGGAATTTCAAAACAGCGAGCATCAGACTCATACCAAAACAAGGTAAATCCCCCACACAAGTATCAAACTACATACCAATCTCTCTTCTAGAAACACTGGGGAAAAAGTCCTGGAAAAAATCATAAACCACCGACTGAGAACACACCTCGAACTTAAGAAAAATACAATCCCAGGCAGCACGGATTCAGAAAACACAGAGAACCCATACAGCCTTAGCCCTAATTTACGAAAACATAGTCAACGCAATGCACAATAGAGATCAAGGCACGTAGCAAAAGCATTCGACAAGGTCTGACACTTTGGGTATAAATACAAAATAACCAACCAAGAACTCCCCAACAACTTCACTTCTTTGTAACTTCTTTGATAACAGAGAGGCAAAAATCATCATTGGTAACCACATAGGCCCAAGAATCAAGCTATACAGTGGAGTACCAGAGGGAAGTAACCTCTCGCCAACACTCTACACGATATACACGTTTGACATGCCACCTCCTTACCCACGAAGAATATATAGCCTATGGCGATGACATCACTCAAATCATCCGATATCCTGATGGCACGAAAAACACCCCACGCCATCGATCAAATAAATTAGTATGAAAACAAAAGTGAAAAATTCAAACAATGCCATAAACTAAAAATCATTCACATTGACAAAAAACACCCAGCATCAATCACAGTCAACAACGAACCTATACAATACTCTAATGAAGGCAAAATACTGGGACTCACAATAACAAGAACAGGCATTACATAACACAACGCAAAACGCTTACCCAACCACAACTCACAAAACTACGAAGATTCATCAAAATGGACACCAACATTCAACTCCACCTATTCAAGGCACATGTCCGCCCCCACCTGGAGTACCCACCAATACCACTCAACACGATCAGCAGAACCAGCCAACTTAAACTTCAAGCAGCACAAAACAAAGCTTCCGTAGAGCATCAGAGCAACTCCCCCCAGACACCACCAAAATACAAGAACTTCATGAACTATACAATATCGAACCAATGACCACGCGTACACACAGCCAAGCTCAGAGAGTTTGGAGCAAACTTGAAGAGCTGGAGGACCCAATCTTCTCCCAGTTTAAAGAAGAAACCACAAGAACACACAGCTGGAGGCCCAAGAGCCGCCATGCTAACATAGAAGAACAAGACCCACTATATGAACAAATAACACCACCATTTAACTCGCATAAATTAACACACATTACACTAATGAATGCCTAGATTACTTAGCCCCCCCCCCCCCCTCCAGCCTCCGTTGAGCGAGCAGGCGCCTGCTGTGTACGTGTACGGCTACTACCCCAACCAATCATCTCGACTCAGCTAGGTGGATCGCCCACCTGCTATTGCTCCTTATTACTTTACTTCCCGTTTGTATTCTTTCTTTTCCTCTCATGGCAAAGTCATTTGCCACTTTACTTCATCATCATCATCATCATCATTTGTGTTGTTCTTGCAAATATTTACAAAATTTAACATACAACTAATAATGCTAATGATTAACTTAGAAAATAACAAGCAAAAATATACTGCATCACTCGGATTAGGTATATTTTGCATAACCTTCACTGTCACAGGTAACCACCTCAACCTTACCTTACCTAACCTAACCTCCCTAGCAACACAGGTAACCTAACATAGGTAAACACCCTAACCTAACCTAACCTTGACTGTCACAATTTGCCCTCCCTGACACAGGTAACCACCTCCCAGAATTGCAATGACGATATCTCAGTCGAGGAAGAGTTTTTATTCTTACCCGGACCACCAGGGATCCGTGGTCACTAGTAATACCAACATCATAACCTTGGGACCCATGAAATATGTTAGTGAAATTTCTGGTCTCTAAATGCTTTCATTTTGAAACTATCGCTGGAACCGACACTTACAGACAGACATGCATACTGTAGTAACAAAGAGCACAGCCTTGGGACCCCTGTAATATGTGTCAAGTTTAAGGTCACTAACTGCTTCCATTTTGGAGTAATGGCTGAACACAGAGACAGACAGACACATCATTTTATAAGAACATAAGAAAATAAGGAGTCTGCAATAGGCCGGTTGGCCTGTGCATGGCAGCTCCTGTCGAGAGTTACTACCACTCTCTATCATCCATGAATCTATCTAGCCTCCTTTTAAAACTTTCCAGCGTTCCAGCACTTACTACAAAGTTGCTAAGCTTGTTCCACTCGTCCACCACCCTATTTGTGAACCAGTTCCTTCCTATCTCCCTCCTAAACCTAAACTTATCCAACTTAAATCCGTTGCTACGAGTCCTATCCTGCTCGGATATTATAAGAACTTTATCTATATCGCCTTTATTGATTCCTTTCACCCACTTAAATACTTATATCATATCTCCCCGCACTCTTCGTCTTTCTAGGGAATGGAAGTTAGTTTCTTTAACCTATCTTGATATGGAAGGTTTCTAAGTCCCGGAATCATTTTCGTCATTCTTCGCTGCACCGACTCCAGTGAATTGATATCCATTCTATAATAAGGGCACCAGAACTGAACCGCATAATCGAGGTGCGGCCTGACTAGCGCAAGATATAGTTGCAATAAGACCTCTGCACTCTTATTACTTACACTTCTAGATATAAAACCTAATACTCTGCCTTATTTCGAACACTAACGCACTGTTTTCTAGGCCGTAAGTCCGGGCTTACAAGTACCCCTAAGTCTCTTTCACAAGTCGACTTCTCTCGGTTGATGTTGTTAAGGCTGTATACATTGACATTATTTGTTCTTCCAATATTAAGTACGCTGCACTTGCTGGTATTGAATTTCATTGGCCACTTTTCTGACCACTCCTGCAGTTTATTTAAATCCTCCTGTAGTTCATTTGCATCCTGCCCTGAATTAATCTGCCGCCCTATTTTGGTGTCATCCACAAACTTGCTTATGTCACTGCTGATCCCAGTGTCTAGATCGTTTATGTGGATTATGAACAAGAGTGGGCCCAGTACTGACCCCTGGGGAACCCCACTGGTTACACAATCCCACTCATATTTAACACCATCTACGCTGACCCTCTGTGTTCTATCGGTGAGCCATGATTTTATCCAATTTTAAACTTTCCCCTCGATACCATGAGCCTTAACTTTTCTCAGAAGCTTCTGATGCGGTACTCTGTCAAATGCTTTACTAAAGTCTAAGTAAATAACATCATAACTTTCGTCATTATCTACTACCTGAAAGACTTTCCTAAAAAACGTCAGCAGATTTGTTTGACAAGATTTTCCCTTTGTAAACCCATGTTGTGAGTCGTAGATTAATTTGCTCTTCTAAATTTGCTTTTATTATAATAGTATTTAAATATAACCAGCTAGATGGATATTATACATCAGCCAGCACCACACACCCTGCCTGATGTGCAACACCAAGTTGCATTCTTATATAAATGTTTTGCAAATGACATTCATCAAAATTCCTTAATTTTTCATTCTATCCCAAGTTATATTTAATACACCACCCAGTGCATCATATGGTCCTACCAGCTCAGAGAGATTATAAACAGTGAGGCACTAAAGCCCTTAGTTGTTGAAGCACAGATAAACATATTATCCACTTATGACAAGCCCAGTTGCCCACAGTACACATAAAAGTTTACATATACCATAAGTATACCTCGGTATCAATATTCTTGTGTTTAGCTTTCTAGAAGACATATTTCTCACCAAAAAGTTGAAGAATATGATAATAGTTAGTCATAGTATGTTTGCTTAGTATTACTTGACATGAGTGATCTGGCCTTAGGAGCTACCTGACAAAATTTCTTCATAGAAGATAAAGTTTTCTTACCTTGAGAAACATATGAAAAGTGGAGGAGGAATACATTTTGTGTCACTTTACTTTTAAATTGTTTGAACATCTTCCGTACATGGAGGAGCAACTTTTGACACTCCATCTGGCCAATGGCTCCTTTTAGTCAGATATTATTGCTGCTCTTCCTGAATACTTTTTCATTATTATTTGCATAAGATGGTAACCAAGTATCAACTGAAGTTCTTTTTTTTTGTCTGCCAATCTCTCTCAACAGACAAGACACATCAACAGCAATTGGTTATTAAGAGGCAAAATATTCTTACAGTCTGTAATCTGGTAAAGATTTGGAAAAAGTCAACCACGGAACTCTATACCGATTTGAATATTGGGAGATAGGGCAAGAAAAAAGATTACTTTCCTCCAACGTTTTCGTTGGAAATTTAAATTTTTCAAGCTTTTTTTTTTTTTTTTTTTTTTTTTACATTTCGACTTCACTTAAAGAATGCAATTTTAATCACACAAAGTGAGGGTCTTTTTGGTTTCATGTACCGCACTCAAAAAAAATGTAACTATTTTTTCTAATGTAGAAATTTATGCCGATTCAAAATTTTTTTTTTTTTTTTTTTGAAAAATGAATAATAAAAAAAAATATAGCCCTTTCAACTTTCAATGTTCTACACTGAGATGTACAATGTGGGGTAAAATACTAGAAGGAACACCAAACAAACCTTTGAAAACCTTACCTAACCTATAAAAACAAAAAATAGCTTACTAAACACTGAAATTAGTTAACTTTTAAATTGAAGAAATGTTCTTCAGTTTGTCAAGAACATCCCCAAAATGGCAGCAGAAAATTGTTTGCAAAACAAAAATATCAGCAAGACCCTGCCCTAATGCCTCAACTATCAATTTACATGTCTAACCTAACCTAACCAGAGACACCAGAAGGACCTGACCTAACCTCCTATCTTGGGGGGATCCCCCCTGGTGTGTAAACCTAACCTAATCTAACTAGACAAAAGAAAAAACAAAGGAACCTAAAGAACCAAACCTAAAATATAGAAAAAAATGGAAAATATGATTTTCAAATAAAAATGCAATCAATAAAAGTAGTCTTATTTCTTAATGCTCTATCACCCTATATACAAATAAATATAGAGTTCCGAGGACGACCTTTTCTGAATTTTAAACCATTAATTCCTTTTTGAGACAAGATCCATTCCTACAGTGTAAACCTGACATTAGTGGTGGCCGTCTTCCTCAGCCCATTTTATAAGTCAAAACTGATATCTAGCAAAAAAAACAAAATCCTCGTGCAATTTGTCTCTTTCTCAAGGTAAGAAAGCTTTTATCTTCTTTGGATAAGGTTCCTCAGGTAACTGCTAAGGCTGGAACAACATCTTGAATATTACCCAAAATGATAAAAAATACTCACTGGTGGTCTTGCTGGTGGCATCATCCCAAGGGCACTAATTATCACATAAGTCACTTAAGAGATGAGGTAAATATTTAGTAGTTACCAACACCTACTTATACAGTGAGTCTTATATAAGGAGAAAGAGAAAAATAATAATAATTCATTCTATAGCATTTCCGTCTTAAATGATAATTTTTGGGGGGTATTTTAACTGATAAAATTACCAACAATATTAGTTGTTCATAGAGGGCAAGGCTTTGAATTAGCGTGGAAAATCTAGGGTAAATCCTAAAAAGAACACCAAACAAACATTTAAAAACATTACCTAACCTTTCCTAATTCGTGAAAATGTTAAGAATTGCGTTTGAGTTTATGATTCCCTCATCTGAACACCGAAAACAACACCAGCATTTTTGTGATGAAAGGTTAGGTAGGCTTTTCAAAAGTGGTTTGGTATTTTTTTTTTTTTACCCTACATTTTCCCTCTACTTCAAAGTCCTACCCGCTGTGGACAGCTAATATTGTCAGTAAAAGGGTGGGGCCACATCATCTAAAATACTATAAGAAATATAAATTTCCAACAGAAATGCTATAGAATAAAATATTTTGGTTTTGGTTAACTAAAATCTTTAGTCCCTCCACAACTTCGGCAACAACACATCACTATTCCGCCACAGTTTTTGCTTCTATGGTCTTTATATATCATCTTCTATTGGGGAAATGCTTTTTTGGAATTGGGACATGTATTATAGCATGGTAATGTGATTCAGATCACCTTCACGCTACACCCTCCTCCACCCTTGGCTCGCCGACGCTGACGTGCGTGAAATTTGTGTTTTTCAAGTATTTTAACCATAAAATTGGGCAGGGATTTGAAGTGGAGAAAATGTAGTTTTACTGCAGTTTCAGCCCCAACTCGGGTAGAGCAATTTTGTGTTTACCATTAGTTATATCTCGTCAATAGGAATAACTTTTTTAAATACCACTTCCGTCGCAAATGAATATTAACAGAGATAATAAATTCACTTAAGAAATTAACGTAAACCTGCAGTCACTGCGCGTCGTCTGTTTGTTTACAATCGACCCGATCGGTCTGAGCCGTAGTGAACTGAACTGTACTGTACTGTACTAAAAAAAAAACACGTTAAATTACACCATGATGCTTCAACAAAGTTACTTTCATTGGTACCAGATATCAAAATAGGTATTTTCTGATTTATGTGGCAGGGACGGCTAGGAAGTTAGGTAAGGTTAGGTAAGTTTCTTTGGTTGGTTTCCAGGTTCTATGGGGGGGGGGGTGTGAAAGCTCCAAAACGACTCATTTGCGACTGAAATGATGGTCAAATTCGTATGAATCAGATAAAATACCAAGGGGAAATAAAAAAATTATGGTCGAACAGTAGTTGATGATGAAACTGCACATTTACCGAAAACGTGGGGTAAAAAAAAACACTGAACAAACTTTTGAAAACCTTACCTAACTCTTAAAAATCCTGAAACTATAAAAAGCTTACCTTGTTCATGTTTCCGGTGTTTAGTATGTGGTGTTGTTTTAGGTGTTTAGTATGTGATGGTAATGTTTTCGGTGTTCAGATGAGGAAGGATCCATAAACTCAAAAGCGAATCTTAACATTTTTACAGGTCAGGTTAGGTTAGGTAAGTTTAGGTTAGGTTAGGTTAGGTTAGAAGGAAAACCTTATTCTATGACGAGCCATGGGAGTTGGGTGGTTTGAATAGCATTACCATGATATATAATACATGTCCTAAATCCGATAAAATCATTTCCCCAATAGAACACAATATCTAAAGACAACAGAAGCAAAAATTATGGGGAATTGTGATGTATTATTGGCGAAATTGTGAATGAACTACAGAGTAACGTTAACCTTAGTTTTTTATTTATCTTTCACCCCTACCTATGAATTAATATATAAACAGGTGTTGACAAATACGAAATACATACCGTGATGGATATTATCGATATTTTTTACCCGTAACTTTAAATACGTTTCAGAAAAGTTTGTTTACATCACAGCTGTTTATCTTGCCATAACACTTTAAACTTACTCACCTTTCCATATCATTGCTTTTGTCTTAGATGTTGTACCGCCATTATTCTAGTAATATTGTACAAAGTAGATGTGGAAATCAGTTCATGGTAGTAGGTTATATGGGATACAGAAAATGGCGTTCGTATAAATTCATAAAGGATATAATTATAAACTAGAAGTAATGGAAAAATAAATCATTTATTTTTAATTAAATATTATAATACATTCAGTAGTATGTTTTTTGTTTGCCTTTAACGGGAAATAGTATAATGATTACAGTTATTTAACGAGGAATCGACCCAAATTGAATTAGGCAATTGACGTTGTTTTACGTTATTATATAAATATACCTTCATTTAATATCAATATTAATATTATGTATCATTTAATAATAAAATAATGACCAATAATAGCCAAATAATATACTGTATTTTAAACGTCAAAACATGCCATGCTTCAGACTGTAGCTTCCCACAGAGCCTCTCACGTCATGACTCACTCCCCGTGTACTGCCCACACACGTCATTAGTTTTGAGTGTTTATCACAAATTAGAAACGGTGGGTGATATAACTTTCCATAGCTTTCCAAAGGATAAAGAACTGAGTAGATGGATTCACTGGTGCAAGAGAAAAGACTTTGTAAATGCTGAAAATGCCCACATATTCAGCTTGCATTTTGAGGCCAGTGAGTTTGAGGAGAAACTACCCATACCAAGAAGACTTCTAAGAATTAAGGATTGAGCACCACCAACATTACAACTGCTATGTTCAAAAGGTACGTCCATACTGTATTATTTCAGCTATAACGTAAATATATAAGGTTATAATACAATGTCGTCTGCTGTGTCAAAATCAAACCTTGTATGCTATAGACCTGTGTTTTTCCCGCCACAAATTAGTCCGCGTAGCAGACGAAAAACCTGTGATGCGGCAATACTCCAGGGAACACTCGTTGTCTTACTAAATTCTTCAACCTTTTACTTATTTTGTCATCTCAAATTTATGTTTCGTTATGTTATATGCCATAATTATCTGTTAGGATGGGATCGAGGAGGTCAGCTGGTTCCTCCATAACAGTTCTCTCCACTTAACTGACTGAAGTTTTGCTCATAAGATGATTGTACCTCAAAATCATGATGACATAATATGAAGAAATTCTACCAGTCTTATCCTCCTTTCAAATATATAAATTAAGTGCATAGTTATTGACACCCAGGAAATACCTTTTAGAAAGTTTGTGACAATAACAATTACTTTATTTCTCTGTGGATTTGTTTCAAAGTTAAATTCTTGATTTATTACAACTCATGAAACTATTGTATGGAAGTCGGTTTAGCGGTCAATTTAAACACCATGTATACGGACGTGACCAGTAGTCTGTGTTTAAATGCTTCGGGTTCACGAGTCAGGACCTCGGGGTTCGTGGTCCAGGAGGAGAGGCGACAGGACTCTTGTGGGTCATTTATGTGACTGGTTTATAGCTGCTGAACTCTTCTTTTTTTCATAATTTACGCCAGATTAGTGGAGACAGTCTATTAACAACATGACGACAACACTATACAGAATACAAAGACAGATCTTGAGTATATAGATGCTGGAACCTCAGCCTACCATGACCATCAGGTAAATGATGACAGGTACTGACAAAACTGAATAGGGAATTTTGTTTCAATTATACATTCCAGTCAGACCAGCAACATTCAGTCACGTCTGTCTGTGTGTTTCTCGCCACACACCTCACGACTCTTTGACAAGTTAGAATATACAGTACAAGGGCTATATACAGTAAGGACACAGCGCTGTAACGCCATAAACATTAGCTCCGTCTCATTCAATGACGTCACGCTACCTGTGGTGACCAGGACTACGGCCTTGCCTTGGTTGACGTTTGATTGTTTCATTTTTTTTAGAATACTCGTAAGGCTAAGGCTTTTCTGTGGCCAGGTATAACAAAATGAATGCCTTATGCTCTCATAGTCCTCCAAAAATAAGTGATAAAGCAAAAAACACGCAAAGAAAATAGCAAAATAAGATAAGGAAACACCCAGGTTATGCCGGGCATTTCGCTGGTGACAGGGACGAAGCAACTCATTTTTTAAGATTATTAGCAAGGCAAAGATTTTCCTTTTGCCAGACATGACAAGATGAATATCTGAGGGTACTCCGGACAGCTGGATATTGCCTTACAAGTTTCTCTAAGCATCACGACCGTCGCTGGTGAATTAAGTGATGTAATTCTGTTTCTTCTTATATTTCTGGGGCAATATTATTGTGTTTTTTTGTCAGACATGACAAGAACAAAGTCTCACGGTCTTCTGGATGACCTGATATTGACTGACATTGCAGAATTCAGAAATTACAATAAATCTTCCCTCGCGTCTTGAAACAAACGCGGTGTTGACACCTGAAACCCACGTACGTATGTACTTAACTGTAATTTTTCAAGATTATTAAATTTGTTCAGAGTTCTTTTTGGCCACATATAGCAAGAGGAAGTCTCACCTTCATGTAGATACCTGGATATCTCAGAAACATCCAGAATTAAGGAGATACAAAAGAAATATGAACTCTCTTGAAACAAGTTCTCGACTAGACTAATGTGGTTATTTTATCAGAACGCTTGTAGGCATTTATCCAATTATCACAAGTTTTCTTATCTCTGGGAAATCAGTAATACTTGATGTACTCTCTGCTTGGGATGTGAGCTTTGCTGGTGCACCCGTATATTACACAAATAACCATAATTGTTGATACACTGATCCCGGGACCAGACGCGGGCACACACGGAGGTCACCAGATGATGCGTGTTTACAACAGTGACGTCACGGAGAAAATTATAGACACCATTTACCTTCCTGTGAGAAGAGTGATTATTATCCATCTACCTGTAAGGGTGAGAGACATCCTGTTAAAGAGAAGAATAACAAATATCCCGGAGTAAAAACACAATCCCAGGACACTGACCATTATGGCTGATCACTTCAAAACACAACCCAACCACAGAACAAAGTGACGCACACAAGACTAAAATCACACGGGAAAAGCCACAGCCAATGAGAATCCGAGATTATTCGAGAATAAGCAATGGGAACTAAAAGAGATTACGGCAAAGCGTTATCGTCCTTACATTTTCCTTGTTATCGTAAGTTAATTTATTTTCTCGTAAGTGAGTCGAGATATAAGGCATTTAGCTAAGACAGGATTCTAGAGTAAATTGAATTATATCTTCACTCGTCTCTCGTATTTCTGAGTCTGTTAGGTAACGAATATAAAATCTTTCACTTACGCCCTTTTGAGATTTCGGGTCTTGGTGGTCCAGGATGAAGGATTACTGAAGGATTGGTCGTGTAGGTAAATGGTAGGTGGGAGTGAAGGACTTGAAAGGATATTTTTATAGGCGAAATAGTACCTGGACTAACCTTCCATTTACTGCTCTGTGCGTTGTCATAGTTGAAATATATTACTATTGCCTTAAAGACTTTCACGAGCAAAAACAAAACAAAAAACTACCACAACCAAACAACAAACTAACACAGAGAGAGAGAGAGAGAGATAAACAAGACACTCACAAACAACCAAACAAAACATCAAACACCAATACCTCCCACCCATCGTCCCTCACCACCCCACCCCCACCCCCCACCCCACCCCCCACCCCCACCTTGTCTTACCTAAGGGCTGATCCTCGTCTCCTCACCGGCCTTAATAAGCCTTAATGAGCCCTGATAAGCCCTTGGAAGCCGGGGTAACACCTTGATAAGCATAGGTAAGCCCCCCTCCTCCCCCCCCCTCCTCCCCCTCTCCTCCCTCCAGATAAAGCCTTGAGAGGAAGACAAGTTGACAATACCAGTTTTTTCTTCTCTCGATTCTTATTGTCTTCTGGCCTCACAACGGCGGATAAGTATAGGTATCCTGATATTGGTTTAACTGGAACCTTATGAGAAAAGTATAACTCACACGTTGAAAGTTTTATTGGATTTTTTGTTTAGTGTTAGATGGAGAAAGTATATAACTCAGATGTTGGGAAAAAGTTTGAATTCACTTTGGGTTTTAGTGATGAAAGTATATTTTGATCTTGAATGTGGTTTTGTAATGTAAAGTTTGTGAATATCTTGTTGAAATATATTGTAGTTTGTAGGTTTTTTTTGTAGTTTTCCTGATTTTTATTTTTTAGTTAGCATGGCACTGATTTTTAGGCTTTTATACACGTAAATGACATTTTCTCATACACAGACACACACACACACACACACACGAGAATCAAAGATGTTTACATACCCAGTGCTAGACTTGACGATGGTCTGAAGTCTATAGTTGATTAGTTTGACTCACTTGGTGTTTAAGTCTATACACAATAGTTAAGGATGAGACACTGAGGTACTACACCGTATGAGGTTGTGGAGTGAAGCGGTTGAAGTATAAATAGAATATAAAAGCACAAATTTATTACAGTATTGCATGTGGCGTCTCTCTCTTGAGCTATATTTGGTAGTGCCGGCATAAGATGTCTCGGAGACGTGTTTAGGTGAGTGCTGGTCAATATTTTAAAAGTTTAGAGATAAAAGATTCAAGTTGGTGGAATGATTTGTTGACGATCTTGACCTAATCACCAGAAGTCTTCAGTGATATGAAATACACTCGAAAGAACTAATTGTTAGGGCTTTTTGACGCTCCATTCGTTCTCCAATCACACAGCAGGTATGTGGATGGATGGCAAGGGCTTTACTATATTTGTCATTTATTTGTAACATTTTTTTTTTATAATTCATACCGGGTTTTGTGTTGCTAATGACATTTATTTTTATATTTGAGTTGCTTAGACAGTCAGGTAGTTTGAAGACTCGGTTTAGGATTGAGAATAATGAATCAGGTTACTTGGATTTTTGTGGATGACTGTTTATTCAATACCAAGACGATTTACCTAGAAAAATATGGAATGACGTGTGACGGTAAATACTATAAGACACAAACGTAAAGGAAAGAAGACAACTAAATCATAAACCAAATATCTCAGTCACCAGTAGGAGAGACATTCTTTAACGACAGATCAACATTAACGACAACTACCCTCATGGATCAATCTATTACACCTCTGATAATGATATGTTGTACGTCATGTCCAGCTAACGTGTACATTTACAACCAGAGGAACACGTGTAGTATATCAGTTTAAGGTTCCTATAATTGATGGTCCCTATATTTGGTATGCCGGAGCCTCTGCACTATCTTGAACGCAAATTCTATTCACGCGAGGCTATTGTTGGAGATAAAGACCACAGAGCACAGGTGGAGGAGGGAGAGAGGGA